>CM035408.1:92346550-92349050 GCA_020310875.1 Ceratopteris richardii | reverse complement strand
CAATGTTGTTTAGGCACTAATGCATATGCCAGATAACCAAAAACACAGAGATGAGCAATAGATGGCTTGCGACCATGCCAAGCCTCATATGGAGTGATAGAATGCAATGCTTTAGTGGGACACCTGTTAAGTACATATGTTGCACACATAACAACCTCAAGTCAGAAACTTTTTGGTAAAGCCTGGCTCTTGACCATACACCTCGACATCTCCATGAGTGATTTGTTCTTTCGTTCAGCAACTTTATTATGTTGAGGTGTATACGGCACTATACACTGATGTTTTATCCCATGTTCATCCAGAAATGCATTAAAGTCAGAAGACATATATTCCCCCCCTCGATCAGAACGATGGGTGCCTATTTTACATGCTAATAGATTTTCAGCCAAAACCAAAAAATGTTTGAAGCACATAAACACTTCCGACTTTGCTTTGAGTGGATATACCCATGCATGCCTAGAAAAATCATCAATGAAAGTCATGAAGTAAAGATAGTTCCCAAAAGAGGGTGTCTACATAGGACCACAAACATCATTGTGAACAAGATGCAATCTCTAAGTAGCACGAACTGAACCATCTTTTTGAAATGTGAAATGCTGCATTTTGCCCAAAATATAGCATTCACATACATGTTTGTCGGGTGCCTCAAGTTTGGGCAAAGAGGACACCATTTCAGATTTTTGCAGGCATAGAAAACTCTCAAAATTCAAATGACCAAAGCATGCATGCCAAAGCTTTGCATCTAAAATAGCTTGAGAATCATGTACTGCACATGCCAAATCATTTATAGATTTTTCATAGTCTATGAGCTTATACAAACCACGACATAAAATGCCAGATGCAATAATCATGTCACCATTTGACAGATCATGAATTGTACATCTCTCATCAACAAATTTCACAACCAAGCCAATCTTGGCTAGTGCAAAAATTGATAACAGATTTTTCTTGATCCCTGGCACAAATAAAGCATCCGGAAAAGTGAAAGAACTACCATGAGCAGTAGTCAAAATGATCTTACCCACTCCCATGATAGGATAAGAGAAGTTGTTGGCACATGTGACAGTATTCCCTGTAGGGGCAGACTCAAGTGAAGTGAAGAAACTGCACTGCAAGGTAATTTGTTTGGTTTCCCCACTATGAAAAAACCAAACATCTAAGTCTACTACAAAAATACACTGCTCATGAGAAGATGGGTCAAAACTGCAAATAGTAGTAAATGCCCATTCTTCATTATGCACAGTATTAGCAAACTCTATTTTTGGTGTAGAGGCCTCTTCAACAACCATTCTAGCCTCTTTCTTCTTTGCCTCAGCCAATTTTGGACAGCTCTTAATGACATGATCATTTGCTTTAGAGTATTTGCAAAACAATTTTTGCTTTTTTTATTTCTTCTCATCTTTGTCTTCCTTCTTGAAATGTGGAGCATTTGCATATTTCTTCTTACTAGTAGATGAGCTCCATTTACCTTTGCCCTTCTAACTAGTCGTGAAAGCTTGATCTGCAACATGCATAATAGACTTGTTCTGTCTAGACTGATCTTCTTGCAACAGAACGGAGACTAACTCCTCAAATGACAAGGTGTTTGGATTTCCTTTCATTATCAAACGAAGAGTAGAAGCAAAATCTGATATGAATCAGGAAGACCATTCAAAACAGTCTACACAAGTGTGCTATCTAGTATAACTTCATCAGCAAAAATCAATTGTTCCTTCAAGTCTTTGATCTTTGTTACAAAACTGTCCATAGAATCATCTTCATTCATATGCTCACTCTCCAACTATTTTCGGAGGTAAGCAACACAAGCCTCATTCCTAGCCTAGTACAATGTGGTAAGTGTATCCAAGCATCCTTAGCTTTTCTGCAAGAGCGAATGTGAGGAATAATGTCACATTTGACAGACAAGGCTATCGATGCATGTGCGTGTAGCATCTCTACCATCCCAATGAATTTGCTCTGTAGTAGGTGTAGTAGAAATTATAGCACAAACAGGAATCTGAAGAATATCAGCATCTTCAATGCCATCTACATCAGCTTCAATACCTGTATTTGCAGGTGTAATAGGATGTTTTTCAACACCCTACACAATGTTCCACAGTCCTTTTGCAACCAATACATGTCACATCATATAAGCCCATAATGGGTAGTTGGTATTGTCCAACTTATCCTCAATAGCCAACATACGAAATACATCATTGCGTTCATCCATGGCCATTGACTAAAATACCTTGATGCAAAAAAATGATTGTATTTGACTACCCAGACGAGTTCTACTAGACCTTTAGCAGACTTCAAGATGCTTATATGGGCGAACCAAAATTTGTATATATCTTTGGTACAACAAGATGAAATAGCCTACATAAGCATTGTGATAGTGCATTCGGAGGCTGAAAAAATCTTAGATCACGATTTCGGCACCATAGAGCGAAGTTGTTTTGATTCCTAATCAGCTTGAGTATGCTCACCAAATTTCGTGCGATATTGAGACTGTGATTGGAGG
>CM035408.1:92311550-92319050 GCA_020310875.1 Ceratopteris richardii | reverse complement strand
TCATTACTGTTTCTGAGTGTGTGTGAGGCCTACACTCTAGCCCACATCTATCTACACCATTAGCCAATGATATTCATGCCAATGGCATTGTATACAAGTTTTCATTAATATATATATCTTCATTGTTCATTTTTGAGTTCTCTGTCATACTACTTGAAAGTCTTTCAACTTGTGGAGAGCATATCTCACTCATTTCTTCACCAAATTCAATGATCTAAAGCTTCTTGGAACCAGCTCAAAGTTATCTACATGCTACCAAAATTTGAAGAGATTCTATTCAGCCATTTCAGAGAAAATCTCATCGAGGTGATCACTGGTCAAAGTGTGCAACAGTCCTAAAGAATCAGGGGTAAAGGTTTACTTGCTAAATTAATTTCTCTCAGCATAGTTGATCCTTTTATATAATTCCAATTCGAATAGTTAGCTTGCTACACTAATTAGATACCCCTAAAAGGAATTTTTCCAATTCCTACTGTGCTGGTCATACTGAGCAAAAGATCCAGCAGGTGTCAAGACATAAATAGAAGGTTCTCTTGAGATCTTGAGGTCCAAAGTTATCTGTTTTGTTTCAATCTTTACATACATCATTTCCAAAGTACATAGGCCATTTTATGGTGTCATTGGAAAGCTAAGGAGGTCCACTTATCAACTCTGGAGAATCAAAGGGTTCGTACAAAGGAGGATTTGGCAGTACCTACTCATTCTCTTGGAGTGTACATCCATCTTTCCCAACAGTAGATAGATAGATAGATAGATAGATAGATAGATAGATAGATAGATAGATATATCGATAGATAGATAGCTAGATAGATAGATAGATAGATAGATAGATAGATAGATAGATAGATAGATAGATAGATAGATAGATAGATAGATAGATAGATAGATAGATAGATAGATAGATAGATAGACAAACAGACAGACAGACATACAGACAGACAGATAGATAGACAGACAAAGAGACAGACAAACACACAGACACAAAGACAAACAGACCCACAAACACACAGACAGACAAACACAGAGATAGACAAACGACAAACAGACAGACAAATAGATAGACAGACTGTGAAGAGAGATGGTGGATGCAATCCAAAGATGAGTAGGTGCCGCTACAACCAGCTTCACACCAGCCAACTGAGACTTCAGAGTTGATTAGTAGACCCTTTGAGCTTCCTAAATCCACCAAAATATCAGCCAAGTACTTTGGAACATGTATCCCAAAAGTTTAAGTCAAGACAGGCTAGTTGCGAAATGACTAGCTCCCAAAACTTGCTATTTTTGGACATACACCTGCTGGAAAAAATGAACAGTGCTCTCAACCTGGAAGGAATTAGAAAAATTCCTTTTGGGCATAGCAAATAGACTTAGCAAGCTTCCTATTCCAAGTTAAAACACTTCAAATGATGGACTGAGCACTGAGAACAAGTTTCATCAAGTTCTGGAACCATTCCCACAATTCTCGGGGCTCTGCAGAGATAGACCAGTAAGCAGTAAAATGCAGATATCTCCAAAAGTATAAATCCAATGACCTTGAAACTTTATAGGTAGAAACTAGACAGTGAGAGCTATCCAACGCACTTTAAAACACTGAAAAAGGTTCAGTAAAACTCGAGATATGACCTTCTGAAGTTACTGCTCTGAGTGAGTATAGCAGAGAACAAAACAGAGAGGTAGATGATAATAAATGTATAGATTCACATATGATTACAACCACATTGGCAATGAATCTTTGCACAATGGGAGTAGAATGATAGAGCTATGGAGTAAGCTCTTCAATCTCTACAAAATGACATGAAGTGGTCACGTACAAGGCTTGCTAATCGCCTCTTCCTTCTTGCTCCTTTTATAGCAATTCTTGGAGGGAGTTTTGAATTCGAATTCGAATGGCTCCACCTAAAAATGATCCCCAAAGTTAGGAGAGATTCCCTCAGCTCAAAAATTCGTGATTTTGGTAGTTGGAGCCACGAATTTGCTTTTACATCATGGATGAGGTAAGCCATCCTTTTACTTTTTTTTTTTTCCATTTACAAGAGATAAAATGTACTCTTTTACAAGAGGTGTTCACATGACTACTCATGTGACTTACAAATGAGGATAATATCAAGCATATCAAGCATGTAGGCTTGGGAAAAATGCACCAACAGCTCCCCCTCAAGCCTAACATGCTTGGCCTCCAAATAAGTCTTCAATTGTCCTTGATTTCCTGCAAGCCAATCATCAACTTGAATCTACTTAATTTCGTACCATCAAGAGCTTTCGTCAACATGTCTGCACATTGCATATCTGTAGAGACGTAGGATAGTTGAATATCCTTGCTCATTAGCTTCTCCCTTACATAATGGTAGTGGACTTCAATATGCTTGGTTCTAGCATGGTATACCGGATTAGCTGCTAGATGTAGTGAGCTTGTGTTGTCACCAAAAATGTGAGGTGTTGAAGAATGAAGTCCAAGATCTGTGTACAAAGATTTTAACCACATGATTTCTTGAGTTGCATTAGCCAAACCTCTATATTCAGCTTCAGTAGAAGATAATGCCACGGTTGGTTGCTTCTTCGATGACCAAGAAATGATTTTTGAACCTGCAAATGATATATACCCTGATGTGCTTCTTCTATCATCTTTAGATCCGGCCCAATCTGCATCTGAGTAGACCTTTAGCTCAATATCTGAAGTATATGAATAGAACAAACCTTCATTCATGGTCCCCTTTAGGTACTTGAGGACTCGCTTGGCCGCTTCCATATGTGGTCTTCTCGGCTTATGCATAAACTGACTCAATATGCTAACACTATAGCATATATCCACCCTTGTGAGTGTTGCATAGTTCAAACTTCCAACCAAGCTTTGATAGCTTGTGATGTCTTCAATTGGCTCTCCTTCATAAGCACTAAGCTTATGATTTTGCTCCATAGGTGTACCTGCACACTTGGTATTTTCCATCTTGAACTTGACGAGCATGTCATGGACATACTTCCTTTGTGTGATGTATATACCTGAATCTGTGTAGATCAACTCCAATCCAAGAAAATAAGTGAGTGGCCCGAGGTCACTTATTTTGAACTCCTCCTTCATTTGACTCTTTACCTGTTTGATTCCTTCAAGATCATTGCCTGTGATAATAATATCATCAACATACACACATAAATAGATCACTTCAGATCCATTCCTCTTTATGAACAAAGAGGTATCCGCCTTGCTAGCTTTGAATCCTTGGTCCTGCAAATAAGTAACCAATCTGAAATTCCAAGCTCTTGGAGCTTGCTTCAATCCATACAAAGCTTTCTTTAGTTTGCATACATAGTTAGGATGATGTGCATCCTCATATCCAGGAGGTTGTGCCATATACACTTCCTCAGAAATCCATCCATTCAAGAAAGCATTCTTTACATCAAGTTGATAAAGATTCCAATTTCTAGATGCAGCAAGACTAATGAGAACCCTAATTGTAGGCATTTTTGCAACAGGAGAGAAAGTCTCCTCATAATCAATACCATGGGTTTGAGCAAACCCTTTAGCAACTAACCTTGCTTTGTGTCTATTTATACTTCCATCTGGATTCTTCTTGATTTTGTATATCCATCGAGATCCGATTATCTTCATAGATGGCTTGTTAGGTACAAGCTCCCAAGTGTCATTCTCCTTCAAGGCTTCCATTTCTTCATCCATTGCATCTCTCCAAGCTTTCTTGCTTTGTGCTTCTTCAAATGTGGTAGGTTCTTCATTGGTTGAATCCTTTGCAATGTAGATTGAGTGCTTGGTGACCAAAGAAGTATCATAACCAAACCTTTCTGGTTTCTTCTTCTCCCTCGAAGACCTTCTAAGTGGTTGATGTGAGCTCTCGGGTCCATATGTAGCATCCTGCATCTTTGCTTTACCTTTGTTCTTCCATAGCTTTAGTCTTTCCAAGTCTTCTAGGTCAATCTCCGAATCACTTTCTTCAATCTGCTTTGGCTCCTTTGGTTGAAGTGATGGAAAATCTTCATCCAAGTCATATGGCAGCTTCACTTTCCTGTCATCATCAAACCATGATTTGTTTTCATCAAAAATTACATCTCTACTCACAGAAAATCCTTTATTGGTTGGATTGTACAATCTATATCCTTTTTTGTTTTGATCATAACCAATGAATACACACTTCTCTGCCTTGGGATCCAATTTCCCTCTTACTTGAGAAGGAATGTGAGCATAGGCTAAGCATCCAAAGATTTTACAATGCTCTAGACTAGGTCTTCTTCCATTCCACACTTCATATGGAGTGGTTCCATCTAGTGACTTAGATGGAAGTCTATTTATGAGATATGTGGCTGTCGACACAGCCTCTGCCCATAGGTAGTTCGGCAATCCCTTTTCATTGAGCATGGACCTTGCAGCTTCGACAATAGCTCTATTCCTCCTCTCTGCTACACCATTGAGTTCAGGTGTATACCTTGTAGTGACTTCCCTTTTAATGCCTCTTTCATGCAAGAAGGCATCAAATTCAGAAGAGAAGTATTCTCCTCCACCATCTGATCTGAGTCTTTTCAAAGTCCTACCTGTTTGATTTTCAACAAGAGCAATATACTTCTTAAAGCAATTAAACACTTCATCCTTGTGCTTCATGAAAAACAGAATGGTCCACCTGCTACAATCATCTATGAAAGACACATAATATCTTGAGCCTGATATAGATGGCTCCTTACTTGGACCCCACACATCCGTGTGCACTAGATCCAAAGGATTTTGATACATATATCCTTTCTTATTGAAAGGTTGTCTATGAGCCTTGCCGAGTTGACAAGCTTCACACTTATAAATCATGTGTTGCCTTGTG
Source organism: Ceratopteris richardii (assembly GCA_020310875.1). Classification (NCBI taxonomy): domain Eukaryota; kingdom Viridiplantae; phylum Streptophyta; class Polypodiopsida; order Polypodiales; family Pteridaceae; genus Ceratopteris; species Ceratopteris richardii. The sequence continues at coordinate 92,314,236 of CM035408.1, read as the reverse complement.
ATATTAGGCAAACCAAGTACACTTTGGTCCCTGCAAATCTGTTTGAGTGTCCTCTCACCAATGTGAGCAAGCCTTTTGTGCCATATCTCCAACTCTGTTAGAGTTTGAGATCCATAGCTAAACAAAGCTATGTTCTTTGTATCTTCCACTTCAAAAGTGAAAAGCCTTCCTGTCTTTTCTCCTTTGGCAATCCTTCGAAAGCCTTGCCTTGGGTCTTCAACATATGCTCCAAATCGATTGAATCTAACCTGCAATCCTTTTTCAACAATCTGTCCAACACTTATTAAATTTTTGGTAATTGTAGGGACATACAAGACTTTGCTTAAGAGGTTCATATTCCCATCTGATGTCTTCACATTACCTATCTTCTCCACTGAGTGCTTTGTGTCATCTCCTGTCTGCACTTCATGCTTGTTATGAGGATCTTCCAAATCAGAAAGTAAAGCCACATTTCCTGCTACATGGTTCGAGCATCCCGAATCAATGTAAAATATGTGATCATCATCCTTACCCTTCTTTGTTGATAGATTCATAATCAATAATGAATCTTCTTGACTTTGGTCCTCTGCATAGTTATTGTAATCTCTTCTTCCTCTATGGCCACTTTGATAGTTGTTGTTGTTGTTGTAATTGTTGTTGTAGTAGTTGTTGTTGTAGCCTCCATTGTACCTGCCTCTATTTGATCCATAGCCACCTCTATTGAATCCTCTTCCTCTTGAGTTCCTCGGGTTCCTGAAACATTCTTCAGTAGTATGGTTAGATAAGCCACATATGTTGCAAGGTTGAGATGATTGGAATCTCCCCCTGCCTTGCTTTCCACTTCTGCCTCTTCCTCTAGCTCGTCCTCTACCTGCAAAGTTTGCTTGGAAAGAGCTTCCTTCATCTTCATTCTTTCTATTCTTTGACTTGTCCTTGACCTTAGCTTTATCAGAATATAAGGCAGAAGTTTGATTACCTCTTGAGGACTCACCACCTTTGCTAATCTTTGCTTCATGAGTGAAGAGTTGGCCCATGAGTGTGTTGAGGTCGGGTACATGCATATCCATGTATAAATCCATGGCTGTTGTGAATGACTCCCACTTGTCGTCTGCTTTGATTCCATTCATGATTTGTCTTATGATTTGCTCCTCTTCAATTACCTCTCCAATGCTTCCAAGTTGGTCGGAAATCTCCTTCATCTTTGTGACATAATCAGTCACATTTTGCTTCGGGCTTTTCTTCATTGTTATGAACTCCATCCACAATTGGTTCTTCCTTGCTCGAGTGTTGGAAGAGAAGAAAGAAGCAAGTGCATTCCAGGTTTCTCTTGATGTCTTGCATCCCTTGACATGAGGTAAAAGAAAATCAGAGATTGAGTTTAGAATATAGGACCTTGCAAGTGCATCCTTCGAACACCAATTCGAAAGTCCTTCCACTTCTTCATGTGATGGTTGCCCTTTGTTCCTCATGGTTGGCATTGCTTCATCTCCGGATATGAATCCATATAGATTCCTCCCTTGAAGGTAAGCCTCCATCCTTAGAGACCATGCCGGATAGTTGTTTCGATCCAATTTGTCAATTGTTGATGGAAATCCATCTCCCATGTTGCTTGACTATGCTCTGATACCACTGTGAAGAGAGATGGTGGATGCAATCCAAAGATGAGTAGGTGCCGCTACAACCAGCTTCACACCAGCCAACTGAGACTTCAGAGTTGATTAGTAGACCCTTTGAGCTTCCTAAATCCACCAAAATATCAGCCAAGTACTTTGGAACATGTATCCCAAAAGTTTAAGTCAAGACAGGCTAGTTGCGAAATGACTAGCTCCCAAAACTTGCTATTTTTGGACATACACCTGCTGGAAAAAATGAACAGTGCACTTTAAAACACTGAAAACGGTTCAGTAAAACTCGAGATATGACCTTCTGAAGTTACTGCTCTGAGTGAGTATAGCAGAGAACAAAACAGAGAGGTAGATGATAATAAATGTATAGATTCACATATGATTACAACCACATTGGCAATGAATCTTTGCACAATGGGAGTAGAATGATAGAGCTATGGAGTAAGCTCTTCAATCTCTACAAAATGACATGAAGTGGTCACGTACAAGGCTTGCTAATCGCCTCTTCCTTCTTGCTCCTTTTATAGCAATTCTTGGAGGGAGTTTTGAATTCGAATTCGAATGGCTCCACCTAAAAATGATCCCCAAAGTTAGGAGAGATTCCCTCAGCTCAAAAATTCGTGATTTTGGTAGTTGGAGCCACGAATTTGCTTTTACATCATGGATGAGGTAAGCCATCCTTTTACTTTTTTCTTTTTCCATTTACAAGAGATAAAATGTACTCTTTTACAAGAGGTGTTCACATGACTACTCATGTGACTTACAAATGAGGATAATATCAAGCATATCAAGCATGTAGGCTTGGGCAAAATGCACCAACACAGACACACACACACACACAGACACACACACACACACAGACAGACAGACAGAAAAACAGACAGACAGACAGATAGACAGATAGACAGACAAACAGATAAACAGACAAATAGACAGATAGACAGACAGATAGATAGAAAGACAAACAGACAGACAGACACATAGACAGATAGATAGACAAACAGATAGACAAACACACAAACAGGCAGACAGACAGACAGACAAACAGATAGATAGACAGATAGACAGACAGACAGATAGAC
>CM035408.1:92284050-92306550 GCA_020310875.1 Ceratopteris richardii | reverse complement strand
ATAACTAAGATCCGGTCTTGTTAGCGTAGCATAAATTAAACTTCCTACTAATGATTGATATCTCTTCATATCTTTAAACTCTGCACCATTGAATTTGCTTAGTTTATGATTTACTTCAAGCGGTGTTGAAGCTTCTCTGCAATTCTCCATATTAAACTTCTTCAGTAAGTTTAGGAGATACCTTTCTTGTGTCACATATACACCATGATCTGTGTATGTGATTTCCATTCCTAGAAAGTATGACAACTTTCCTAGGTCACTGATCTTGAACTCATTTTCGAGTAGTTTCTTTACTTCTATAATCCCTTCATCTCAGGTTCCTGTGATTATTAAGTCGTCTACATAAATACAAATGTAGATCATACCTTCTTCTGTTCTTTTTATGAGTAGACTTGCGTCTGCCTTCGAACTTTGGTATCCAAGTTCGTTTAGATATTTCACAAGTCTGTAACTCCAAACTCTTGGATCTTGCTTCAGTCCATAAAGTGCTTTTCTTAACCTGCAAACAAAGTTTGGGTTTCTGGAACTTATGAATCCTTCAGGTTGTTCCATATACACTTCATCAGAAATGTATCCATTTAGAAATGCATTCTTTATATCTAGCTGACTTAGCTTCCATCCTTTCGGTGCTGCTATAGCAATCACTGTCCTTATGGTAGACATCCTTGCCACCGGACTAAACGTCTCGTCATAATCTATGCCATGCGTTTGGGCATAGCCTTTGACCCCCAGCCTCGCTTTGTATCTGGCTATCCTTCCATCTGCAAATTTCTTTATTTTGAAAACCCATTTATTTCCGATTACTTTCTTACCATTTGGTTTCGGAACAAGTTCCCATGTCTTGTTCTCCTCCAGTGCGCTGATTTCTTCTTCCATTGCTTCTTCCCATTGCTTCTTGCCTTTTGCTTCATCATAGCTCTGTGGTTCTTCATCATCTTTGACCATATATGCATAGTCTTTCTGAGTTATGTATGACGTATCATACGAGTACCTTTCTGGTTGTCTTCTATTCCTGTTTGACCTTCTTGGTTCAAACTCTTCATATGTATCTGAATGCACTTCTTCATTATCTTCATTTCTCATAGCTGATCCGTTCCTGGACGTACTTGCCTGCATATGACTTTCATCTCTATTTACCTGAACAATTGATTTCCCTTTCTCTCTTTTCCTTATTTCTTCTTCAAATTCTTCAGTCGTATGACTTTGATCTGCATACCAACTTTTCTGTTCATCAAATGTAACATCTCTAGAAACAATAAACTGTTTCGTTAGAGGACTCCATAACCTATAACCCATCTGTTTTTCATCATATCCGACGAACACATATTTCTCTGCTTTCGGTTCAAGCTTATGTCTGAGTTGAGATGGTACATAAGCATACGTTACTGATCCAAACACTTTGCAGTGATCAAGTGTTGGCTTCTTTCCCCACCAAGCTTCATAAGGGGTCATTCCTTCCAATGCTGTACATGGTAATCTGTTTACCAAATACGTAGCTGTGTTTACAGCTTCAGCCCAAAGATAATTTGGACAATCTTTTTCGTTTAGCATGGCTCGTGCAAATTCAACTAGAACTCGGTTCCTTCTATCTGCTACTCCATTTTGTTGTGGTGTATATCTGCAGATTATTTCTCTCTTAATACCTGCATTCCAAAGATAGTCATTGAATTCTTGGGAGAAGTATTCTCCCCCTCCATCAGACCTCAGTCTTTTAAGTTTTCGTCCGGTAAGTCTTTCAGCATATGCATGAAAATGCCTGAAAGCTCCAAATACTTCTGACTTCTCTTTCAAAACATAAAGAGTTATCCACCTTGTTGCATCATCAATGAATAAGACATAATACCTCGATCCGCTGATTGATCCTTCTTTCGTTGGCCCCCACACATCTGTATGAATAAGCTTGAGTACTTCATCATGTTTGAATCCTTTCTTCTGGAAAGGTAACATGTGGGCTTTTCCCAACTGACATGCTTCGCACTTATGAATCATATGTTGATTCTGTATATTCGGTAATCCCAATACAGACTGGTTTGCGATCATAGCTTTAATTCCTTTTTCATTGAAATGACCCAATCTCTTATGCCAGAGATCAAGTTCTGTAATAACCTTCTCACCATGTGTGAGTAACGCTTGGCCAATGTTCCCTTGTACTCTTAAAGTAAAGAGTCTGCCTTCTTTCTTACCAGAGACGATCTGGTTATATCCATTCTCGGGATCTTCTACAAATACACCTTTATTTGTAAATCTGACCTGAAAACCTTTCTCAACTATCTGTCCCACACTAATCAAATTTTTTAGTATTGTTGGAACATACAAAACATTGGTTAGCAAATCTGCTCCACTCTTGCATTTCACTTTTCCAATTGAGTGTACGCTATGTCTCGTATTGTCACCTGTTTGAACAGTGTGACTAGAACTACCTTTCTCTAGTTCTGACATTAGTTCTATATTTCCTGACAAGTGATTAGAACATCCAGAGTCAATGTAGAATACCTTTAGGTCTTCATTTTTTGATGTGCTGATAGAGTTCATCATCAGCGATGTATGACTTTCATTCTGCGTGTCGTTTGCATAGTTGTTGTAGGTGGTGTTGTAGGATTGATTCTATCCCCAACTTCTCGCTCCACCTCTACCATAGCCTCCTCTTTGGTTTTGTCTTCCTCTTTGATATCTTCCGGTTCTGCCTCTGCTATTACTGTTTTGATTTTGATTTGATCCTTGTTGATTGTGCCAGCAATCATGAGCCAAATGATTACTGAGTCCACAGATCCAACAAGCCTTCTTGTTGGTATTCTGGCTACTTCTACCTCTTCCAAACCCTCTGTTGGAAGCAGCCAGAGGCACAGACGCCACGGAAGCATGTAAAGACGGAGCAGGGAGCCAGTCGGATCAATTTTCCAAACAAATATATTTCTTATTAATTCTTCAAACATTCAACAGTGATTATTATCACTAATTGTAACATATGTATCATAAGAAACCCCATTTTGTAATCTATAGCTCCATTTTGTGCAAGCCAAGGAGTCCTCGAGCTTGAGGAGTTTAGGTAGAATGCATGTACCAATTTTCGTTATTTTTAGACTTCGTTTACCCTTCCAAATAGCATCTACGACTTATTTTTTAACTAGGCCGGCCACTAGATGTGAAACCGGTCAAAACTAGTCTAGAAACTATAAAAAGAGCTAGAGAGCTCATTTTTGAGGTTGGTTCATTTTGGTTAGTGTGAGCAAAGAGCTAGTTTGAGCTTGTAAGAGTATTCTTGAGTAATAGAGCTAATTTCCCACCTTCCATTGTGTCTTGCTTGTCTCTTCATTGTGTGTGTGTATGTGTGTGTGCATCTTTGTACTTCTCACCTTCACTCTCACAACATCTCACGTTCACGATCTTCATATCACTCCTACCTCTCCCACGGATTGACATTAAGGAGGTGAAGCTTCTTAACGTGGTACTTACCATTGTGCTAGAGCAACACCAAATTTGGCGCCGTTGCCGGGGATCGAGTCTAGGACGAATGTGTGATGGTAAGAGTATAGCAAGAAGAGGCGTTGGAAGGTAAAAATTTCAGTTTTTGTTGTTGTTTTTACTTAGTTTTTAGTGTTTTTCACCTTCCCCATACTCCATCTTCATCATCGCATCATCATCTCCATCTCCAAAAAAATCAGAAAATTCACCATATCCCCCCATTCACCTCATTTCCCCTCATTTGTGCATGCGAGAGAGCGAGAGAGAGTTTTTGCGTTTGCATGTGCTTGCATTTTTTTGAGTTTTCTTGCAGGTACAGGGCTTCAGAGCATCAGGAGAGCTTCCAAAAGGTAAAACATGTACTTTCTGTCAGAAATTTCCGAGTAGGGCGGACCATCGCGATGGTCTGCAACTTTCGGATTTTGAAGTAGGCGACCACACCACGAGGTAGGCGATCCTTGCGCACACACGGCACCATAGTTGCATTTCAAAAAATCGTTGTTTGGTGGACCATCGCGATTGGCTCAGACCATCGCGATTGTGTCGCACCATCGCGATAGGCTCAAGCCATCGCGACGGTTCACTTGAGCCATCGCGACGGTTCACTTGAGCCATCGCGACGGTTCACTTGAGCCATCGCGATGGTCCACTTGGACCATCGCGATTGTTCAGCTGACCCCGGACCATCGCGATTGGCTCACGCCATCGCCACGACAGTGCCACGTGTCACGATAGACCATCGCGACGGTTCATTTTTTGGACCATCGCGACAGCCCAAAATCGGACCATCGCGATTGGCTCAAGCCATCGCATCGCGGACCATCGCGACGGTTCACTTCGGACCATCGCGATTGTCCACCTTTGACCGTTGACCGCGCCATCGCGATTGTCCACCTTTGACCGTTGACCGCGCCATCGCGATTGTCCGCCTGATCACGCCATCGCGACGGTCCATTTCCACGCCATCGTGACGGTTCGCTTGGACCATCGCGACGGTCCCAGACCATCGCGATTGCCCACCCCCATCGCAAATTTTGGACTTCAATTTTGGACCAATTTTGAGGGTATTTTTGGAAAATTTTTGGACCATTAGACTCATAGGAGACCCCTTAGATCATATTTGGAGGAAAATTGGATTGTCAGTTTTAACCCCCCAGGGCCTGAACGCTCATAACTTTTTCATCCGAAGTCCGTTTTTTGAGCTTAATAGCGCGTTAGAAAGCTCGTGACGAGTACTACGTGACCTCCTTTGTTTTTTTCATAAAGGATACATCTATTTTTAGATAAACTATTTTGAGGTTCACCTAGTTTGGAACTAGGAAGCCAGGGGGCACACATTGAAAAATTGGGCAAAAAGGGAAGGGACATAAAAGGTGTATAGACTCAAGTGTATGAGCACCCAATTGAGAATTGGTCTAACATTGGAATTTTTCCAGGTCTAGCAAAGGCAATCAAGGGCAAGCAAGCAAGGCAGTGAAGACAGCAGAGCTTGGGAAGCACGACTTCTTGGGCAACAGGGCATCAGAGCAACAAAAAAGACGACTCGAGGTTGGAAGATTACTCAACCCCCTCAGTCAATTCTTAGCTTAGGCTAAACGGTAGTTGTGGATTAAAGACGATAGGAACGCCTCAAGTTCAAGATACCTAATTCTTTCAAGTCTAAGACTTAAAGTAAAGGTGTGTGTGACGAAAACCTAAAGAAAAGAACCTAAGTCTGACGGAACGAGAACTCAAAATCATAACGAAAGTCGAGTTTCGGACGCATAAATTAAGACAAGAATCCAAAGAAAATTAAAAAGAATCAAGAAAGTAATAACAAAGGACCATTGACGATCTAAGTGTGTAATTGAGAGAACGAGGAAGGAAATTAATGAACCTTAGATCAGGGAGACACATAGGTAAGTCGGACAGAAGAAGCCTTAGATCATCAGAGGCTAGTGTAAGGACCACCGCACGATCGTGGGCTCAGCAATTGAATAGTAATTACCCCTACGAGAGCTCAGAGACTAGCGAATCAGAAATGGCATTTAGCGCAGACAGACCAGAAGGAGGGTCTCATGTAGCATACCTAGAAAAACCAGAAGGACCCTATAGAACGCAACTAGAGTTTCTCCGAACCAACCGATTAGGTGCTCGCATCTATGAGGATGGTTTGCAAAGGCAAGTGGTGCAACTGCACAACCCTGATCAACCCATTGGATTGGAAAGACCAGTGGTGAAATTTGAGAGAGACGCTTACATAGACAAAGAAGGGACCATGTACGTTCTAAGTACGCAACCAAACGATACTAATGAGTTTGGCACAATTCAATTAGAGACGGAAGCGAAATTTCAAGGAAAAGAACCGTTAGAAGAACCTAGAACACCGAGAGGGAAATCCGTATTAACAAGAGTGATCATCCCAGAATGGATCCCTCAAGATAACAGGAGCACCGAGTTGTTTGTAAATAAAGAGACAGATGAAGCCTTTTGGAGATACAGAAAGGAAAACCCTGGTGAGGTAGGCATCATTACAATTTATGAATTTAAGGACCCAGATACGCCTGCAAAGGTTGTATACCTGGATGAGACTTCTGAAAGAGTCTTTGTGGTGCCCGAGCGTGCTAAAAGCACATACACATGGAGAGGTAAATTGGTATTCCCTCCATCCAGAACGAACATGAATGCAAATCAACAAGGGGCAGGAACTTCCTCAGCCCATGGAAATCAAAGAGAAGGAAATAACGAGAGACCGGAAGTAAGCTTCAATCACCCCATAGGGAGAGATAGAACAACCACGAACACCAATAGCGCGGATAGACAAAGAGATCATGGAACACCAGGTGGTAGAGATGATTTTCCTCTACCTAGACCACGTGAACACGCAAGAGTATTGAGACCCACTCAATTAGTAAAATCAATGAAGAATTATTTTGATGGGACAGGAGATCCCTATGACCATGTCGCAGAATTCAAGCAAGTACTAAGAGCAGAACAAGTCGAGGACATGTTCACGCAATACAATGCATTTGGGCTAACGTTAAAGAATACCGCTTTAACTTGGTTCCAACCTTTGCAACAAAGGCAATTTAGAGACATCCATCACTTTTTAGAGTCATTCATCACTGAATTCTCTAAAAGTGGGATTAGACATGACACGTCTTCGTTGATTCATAGTTTTAAACAGACCCCTCAGGAAACAGTAAGACTGGCAGGTCGTAGATTCAGACAATATGTCGAACGATGTCCAATGCAAGAGCTACCCTCACAAGCTAAACAGGTATCACTGTTCCTAGATGGCTTGTTGAGCGCTAAACTACGCTCTTATGTGTACCTAAAAGAACCCAGAACGCTAGAGGAGTGTGTAAGAATATGTATAGACATTGAGGACAACCTAGGAGATGAATTAGAACTCTCAAAGGTCTATAAAGACTCAGATTGTTCTTCTCTAGCATCCACAAAATTGTCTAATTCGATAGAGGACCTAGCGGAAAAAGTGGCCCAAAAACTAGGAGTTTCTGGTAAATAGGTGCCCAAGCTACCAACTAATGTACGTTGTTACGCTTGTGGTGGAAATCATTTGGCAAATGTGTGCCCCAATGCACCTCAACCTCATGTCAACCCTAGTGGCCAATATTGCACAATTGAGAGAAGATACACGAATCATACGGCTCAGGATTGCCCATACAACAAACAAATCGTGAGACAGAACTACCCGCAAACATACCAGCAGCCAGGTAGGTATCAAGGTCAATACAATGCTCAGCCTTATTACTATAGGCCTCCTCAGAACTACCCATACCAGGCTCAACAGAGACCTCAACCCGTCTTAGCTCAGCAGCCACCCCCACCAGCGAATGTAATCTCAGTCAAATACGCTGCTGCAGAAGAGAACCTAAGTAGGGCCTTAGTGCCTTCTTCACCTTTGATCACAGAAAGTGACCCGAACTCAAACAGTTTTGACTCTACTCATGTAACTAGTCCACCCGCTTATTACACGGAGTCACCAGAACATGTGGAGACATATCATTATGATAGTCCACCAATGGAACCTAGTTGGGAGCCAGACTACACTAATGTGATGTACACAAACCCAAACCCACGGCCCCAATTGAGACAACAGAGACCACAGGGCCCAAGAGGACCATGCTTTAGGTGCCAAGGAGATCACTTCATAAAGGATTGTCCACATCCCCCAATAGCAAGGCAATCACAGTACTATAGCATCCAAGGCTTTTGTGCCGATTGTGGCAAAGAGCACATAATCAAAGATTGTCCTAAGAACCCAGTTAACGCTTCGAATGTGACACCGATCAACGTGATAGGTATTGTAAACAACGCAGATGGATCCAACCCTACATACGTGCCTATCCAAGCTATAACCAGAGCCCAGGCGCTCTTACAAAACCAACAACTTAATCAAGAGAAAGTAGTCGGAACTAGTGAAGTTGTAGAATCTAGCAGTAAAAAGACGAAATCTTGGAAAGATTCTAGAGAGAGGATAAAGAGAAAGTGGAGTAAAAAGATAAGTGAGCTGGAAGGAAGTCTAAGGGAATCTAGAGCCAAAATACAAGAATTGACCTCACAAGAATTAAACCAAGAAAATCCAGCTCAAGAATCAGGATCAGTTCTAGCGGAACCCATACCGGAAGATCTAGACATGATGTTTCGTGCATATCAGGCAAGAATAAAAGAGGGACCTCAAGTAACGGAAATGAGTAAAAACTACCCTCGAGCTGATCTAGAAATTGAGAGAACTAAACTGTGCATGAAGATGGTAGAGTTAGCACAAGCTTTGTTCGAAGCCTCTAGATATCTTAATTGGAATAACATGGCAAAACCGGAACTACACTTTCAAGGACTAATGGAGAGGCTAGAGCACTTGATAGAAAGCAAAGAGAAAAAGGATCAGCCTAGTAACCCTATTGTCCCAGAGACACAGGAAAGGAATGCACCATCCCTGTCTCAAGTACCCAATACAGAAAGTCAAAACAATTTGTCTTCCATACATAGGTACTCGCATGAATTTTTGAGGGAAATCCAAGAAGAGAAATGGGGAAAAGAACAAGAAACTCATCCTCCTATTCAAGAAATAGACGATTTGCAGGAACAATTTCCCCAAGACATCCCCTCTATATATGATGATGTAGAGGTGGAGCAACTGAGTGAACCCACAGGATTTGAATCTAATTCTCTACAAGAATTACCTCAGTTCACAGGACCCTGGGAAGCAAAGTCTATTAGTATGAGAGCACCCACGATAATAGTGAGGAATGAAGAATCGGTGATCCCTAGGAACACGGAAGTGATCAAGAATACGAAAGTACAGTGTAATCTCACTCTGGAGGAATTGTTAAAGGTAAAACCAGAATTGTGGAGGCACGTAGCAAATCAATTCCCTGAGCTAGCTACCACACCCTCTCAGATAGGATCACATAAGAAGGTACCAGAGATACCCGTGGAAAAGATTGGAGACGTAAGCGAAGGAGAGGAAGGTAACACATATCTTCCAATAACCCATCAGGGCTACACCACGAAAGCCAGCTTAGATTCGGGAGCCGGAGTAGCCATCGCTACCACCGCTTTATGGAAACGTTGGGGTAAGCCAGCACTCAGACCCACCAGGATGAAACTACAAATGGCTGATGGACACATAGAAAAACCATTAGGCTTACTAGAAGGCATATCTCTCACCACTTGTGGTGTAGAATTTGAGCATACTTTCGCCATTTGTGACTTTGCGAAAAATCGTGCTTACGAGATGATATTGGGACGACCATTCATGCGTCAGTTGCAAATTGTACAAGATTGGGGATCTAATTCCTTGTACTTGCAACATTTAGGAGTGACTACCAAAGTCAACCTTAAAGACTATTCACACAGAGATGTACCCCCAATACAATGGAATACCATCCATAAAACACCAGGAGAGACGGAATCCGTGCACTCATTAGAATCAGATCCTTCTTGGTTGCATGAGGATACCCATCTATGGATGTGTAAAGTAGCCAAACAAGAGGAAGAGCGGTTAGAAGCCAGGACCTTAGGTGCGAAACAACATCCACGAACCCTTCAAGATCCAGCCTACGCACCTGTAGTATTCCCAGACGAGGAGTTTGAACCCCATGGTTGGGCGGAAATCCTAGCAACCATGGATGTAGCCATCAATGAAGAACAATGGACACCCCACTGTGACGAGGATGGCTATGACATTTCAGTTTTCACGATAGAGCCAATCATGGGCGATGCAATCTTAGAAGAGTGTGAACCGAACACTGATGCATTCGAGGATGCAAGCGATTTTGATTTAGAATCAATTATCATGGACCCACCCTTTGCATCAGAGGAAGAATATTTCTACGAAGTAGAGACTCACACTCAGAGACACGAGGAAATTACGAACGAGGTAAGGTTAGCCACGGAAGTGACTACTAAGAGTGAAGGCAAGAAAAGGAAGAAGAAAGAAACCATGTCAGAAAAAGAAGAATCTTTATTTGAAGTACCCGAGAACTTCAAGAAATATGAAATCGAAGATAGAAGAATCATGGTATGAATGCCCAATAGAAAGGCGAATGACGGACAAGTATATGATAACCGAGAGAAAACCAAGAAAATAATAGTTGCCATAGAAGGAGAAGAAGAAAAATGTACATACATAGGGCATGATTTGACGACTGATGAAGAAGAGGAGTTAGTTGCCCTATTGCGAGAATATAGAGATGTTTTTGCCTGGACTTACAAAGATTTGAAAGGAGTAGATCCAGATATATGTTCTCATAGAATCCCTATGACTCCAGATGCAAAACCGACAAAACAAAAACCTTACACTTACAATGATAACTACGCTGCGAAGATTAAAGAGGAGATAGATCGCTTGATAGAAGCAGGATTCATTTATGAAATTGAGCATACCGAATGGGTATCCCCCATTGTGGTTGTGCCCAAGAAAAATGGAAAATTGCGTGTGTGTATTAACCTTAAAAAAGTTAATGCGGCAACGATTAGAGATAGTTATCCTCTTCCTATCACGGAACACTTATTGGAAAGAGTTGCGGGCAAGGAAGTTTACAGCTTTCTTGATGGTTTTTCAGGCTATAATCAAGTAGCCATTGCTCCAGAGGACCAACACAAGACGGCTTTTGCCACAGAATGGGGCATATTTGCATTTCGTGTAATGCCATTTGGCTTAACAAATGCACCCGCCACTTTTTAGCGACTCATGTGTCATGTTTTTAAGGAATTCTTACGTAAAAGCTTGGAAGTTTATGTCGATGACTTATGTGCACATTCAGATGTAAGACAGACGCATATCCCAGAGTTAAGACAAATATTTGACAAATGTCGAGAATATCAGGTTTGTTTGAACCTAGAAAAATGTGTTTTCATGGTCAGACAAGGCAAAATTCTAGGACACATTGTGTCAAAAAATGGAATCTCTACGGACGAGGAAAAGGTGAAGGTAATTGCAGAATTACCTAGACCAACTAATGTGAAAGAGGTACAGGCATTTATGGGCCATTGCGGTTATTATAGGAGATTCATACACATGTATGCAATCATAGCCAAGCCTTTGTACTCTCTTTTAACCAATTTCGAATGGACAGATGAATGTGAAAATTCATTCAATGAACTCAAACGACGCTTGTGCTCAGCACCTATATTGACTACCCCAGATTGGAGTAAGCCATTCCATGTACATGTGGATGCATCCAATTACGCCATAGGATGTGTGTTAGCACAACCCACGAATGAAGGTAACATAGATCTCCCAATAGCTTACGCTAGCAGACAATTGAACGCAGCAGAAAGAAATTACACCACAACGGAACGAGAAGGATTAGGGATGATCTACGCGGTAAAGAAGTTTAGGCACTACTTGTTGGCCAACAAATTCAAGTTCTTTACAGATCATCAAGCCCTATTATACTTGGTCAACAAACCATGTAACACAGGACGATTGATACGTTGGTTTCTATTACTCATGGAGTATGATTTTGAAGTGGTAGTCAGGAAAGGAAAGACGCATCTTAGAGCTGACCACCTTTCAAGATTAACCTCAGGAGAAGCTCCTCAAGGAGTAGCGGATGAATTACCAGATGCATACTTGTTTAACCTTGAGATAGCTCCAGAATGGGCTAAGCCTATAGTCCCTATTCTGACATACGGACCCAAGAGTCCTAGGATAAAGATCAAAGAAGGAGAGATTACCAAGTCTCAGAGATACCAAATCATGGCAGGAAGCATATATAAACAGGATAATCAAAAGATTCTTGCTTGTTGTGTAGATGAATCAGAACATGCGAATTGGTTGCAATTAGCACACATAGGTGCACTAAAGCAACATCATTCAAAACATCGAACATTACAGACTCTGCATAGATTGGGAGTATATTGGCCTACGATGGAAGCAGATGTCTACAGGTTGTGTAAAGAATGTCAGGTGTGTTGTGAAAGACCACCAGTAGAGCATGCTACATTATATCACGTGTCTCTCACACCAGACTGGAGTGAACCTTTAGTGATATACCTGAGGACGCACACATTCCCTCAAGGAATGACTTTAGCACGACAATGCAGTCTAGAGCAGGAAGCTCAAGATTATTCACTTATTGGCGATAACTTATACAAAAGAGGACGAGATGGATATTTAAGACAATGTGTTCATGAAAGCGATTATCTTAGCATACTAGAGACTGCACACCAAGGTGTTGCAGGAGGTCACTTTGGACCAGATAGGATAGTCAAAGCCATTCTCTTTGCAGGATTATGGTGGCCCACTCTTCACATGGATGCTCATACCTATGTAAAGAGATGTGATGTGTGCCAAAGAACTCAGTTTCCTACTCGTAGAGATGAAATGCCATTGAAACCCATGATGGGCAGACGTGCATTCTCTAAGTGGGGTATAGACTTTGTAGGACCCATTAACCCCCCTGCAAAAGGTACACATGCGGAATACATTATTGTTGCCATAGATTATCTAACCAAATGGGTAGAGGCAAAGGCCACAAAAAAGAATGATGCTCACACGACTGCAAAATTCTTATTTGAAAATGTCTTTACAAGATATGGATTGCCTATAGAGTTAGTGAGCGATCGAGGCACTCACTTTCTAAACCAAGTCATTGAATATTTGTTACAGGATTTTATGGTGATTCACAAGAAATCTGCACCATATCATCCTCAGGCCAATGGTCAGGCTGAAAGCACTAACAAGATACTTTGTACCGTACTGACGAAACTCGTGAACAACAAACGTTCAGATTGGGACAAACAGCTACACCACGCTGTTTGGGCATATCGAGTGGCCTACAAGACCGTACTCAATGCAACTCCCTTTCAGATGGTTTTTGGCCAGAATGCAGTGCTTCCTTTGGACTTCTTGATACCGACCCTTAAGGTTGCACAGGAACATCAGTAGACCGGCCATGAATTATCCGCGAGAATATTGGACTTGGAACGATTAGGAGAAACCAGGCTAAAGGCAGCAGCAGGAATATACGCAGCAAAGAAGCGACAGAAAGCATATTTTGATGCACATGTGAAAGATAAAGGCCTAAAAGAAGGAGATTTAGTTCTAGTGTATACGCTGAAACAGCACGCACGGAAGTTAGAAAAGCGAGGTTATGGACCTATGATCATTAACAGACTTTTGACTAGTGGAGCGGTACAGTTAGCCACCTTAGAAGGAGATATAATGCCTAATTACATTAGTGGCTGTAGAGTCAAGCTATATCAGGAACCTCTTACGGAGGATATGCTTAGACGACTCACATTGGCAAAGAAGTGTAAGGAGGAAGAAAATAGAATACGAGCTGAAGCGCAGGCAGAAGCCATAGAACGCATTAAGCGCATGAAGCTAAGAAGACAAGGACTAGGGAGAGAACATTATAACCATCTGGAAACATCACCCAGATATCCCATGGCCATGTGTCAAGTAAAGTCAACCACTCATCCTAGCATAGTGGACAGGAGACCATTCGTTACAGTTAGGCTAGAGCACGGTAACCATAGCCAAGAACTCAGGGCTTTGATTGACTCAGGTGCTGCGACTAGTGCGATTAGATGGTCCCACTATAAGGATTCAGGAATAGAAATGCGGCCAATTGAGGCATACCTCATAGGCCTAGGAGGCATGGAAACCCCTTGCATGGGTGAGGTGGACCTTCCTATCCTCATTAAGGATTTGACGATGACAGCAAAGCTACTAGTGTGCCATGATGACGACCTGATAGAACCCCTAATCCTTGGCCAAGATTGGCTATACGATCACTCAGTGGACCTAAATCTTAGACAAGGCTCCTTACAGATTGGAACCTTAGAACAGAAGCGAGTGATACCGCTTGACTTCCCTAACGGCATTCCGCTTGACGGTTGTGACCCTAGACCCTATGAAATGCATGCGACGGAAGACCGAAAGATCTTTAAACAGACCAGTCACGTTAGGTCTACACCAACCCACTCGGGCTTGGCTATGGACAGTTGTCAATCAGAAGGACGACAGGAGATCTTCCCTGGGACTTCCTGCAAACTAGAAGAGACAGTTACCCAACCACAAGGGAAGATGGGCACAATCAGCGGGCAGATGGGCACAATTAGCAGTCAGGTGGGTTGCATCAGCGGCCAATTGAGCACGACACCCTGCGGTGCTCATCCTTCCAAACTTGTTGCGGACTGGCCTAGATTAAAGTTAAAGAACGAATCACTTCCTAATGGGCAGGTCACGCAAGTTTTGGATCTCCCTTCTTTTCCAAAGTAGAGTGTCCATCCGACCTCTCTACCTCCACCACGACAGAGTCAACCACGACGAAGGAACCCAGACTGACGGCAGTATCAGAAGACACAACAAGGAAAGCAGTCTAGACCACCCAAAGGAAGCGGCACCAGACAAATATGGGTGCAAAAAGGACAAAAAGCACCGAAGAACTCCAACCCAGCAGAGATCGACAAGCAAAAGGCAGGGCAGGAACAGAATCAGTATCCACCATCCCCTCGACCTTCTTCTACAGGTCCGAGCATTCGACAAATTTGGATCGCCAAGAAATACCTTACCCATAGACCCACGCCCACGCAGATTTGGGTACCCAAACCATGTATCATAGCTCAACCCTTAAGCCATGTAATATATACCCCTCACAAATCTTTCCATCCCTCAATACCACCACACCCGATACTACCTTTTGCCCCTCAGCAGAAACCCACCACCCACTCAAAGACTCTTAGGAAATGGAGACCGAAGCGTGTCCAACCGTCTTCCCCTAATCCTTTGATTAACTACCCCCCGACTAACATGCAACCTTGTACTAAATCACTAACCTTTAAACCTTGTAATAATTCACCCACCATCATCACACAGCACTCGTAATCTCATCTCAGCAAGAATTGTATGCATGATCTGAAACACGTAGGTGTCTAGAGACCTGCACTAGTGCTGCAAAAAGCATTGCATCCATCACATCACAGCACTTGGTTACACGGGTTACGCATCAGTTATGGAAAGGGATTGCGGTCTCACTTTAATGGGATCATAATTAATTTCCATGCTAATGTGTTAATCTTTTGTAGCAGATCTTTCTCACTAGCGCACCAATCACCATGCAAACCGACGAAGGAACATCAGGAGCAGGCCCCAGTGTAGCGGCAGTACCACTCAACATGCTACGAGCAGAAGCCCACCCGACTGCTCCACCGCCGAAATTCCAAGGGTTTCCAGGGCCCATGCCTATCGACAACCCACCCATGGGCTACACCGAAAAGATACACAGAAACTCTCATTGGTTTCAGGGCCTTGCAGGACCCCTTGCGGACGCGGACTTTATATTTGAATCCTCTCTGACATTTGATGACCGCACGTGGGGAAAATACCAGTTTTTCTCCAGAGAGTTCGAAGCCCTACAAAGCACACAGGATTTAACTCACGTTTGGGCCAGAGCCGGCTTCACAGAATATTTCAGTGATCCCCTGCCCAAACCAGATTTTTACAGGTGCTATTACTTAATCACCACTTTGCTGGCCTCTGAGAATAAGGACATCCCAGGAACCTTCATTTTGCCTTCGTTAGTGGATGATCCACCTTACAAGAGATTTTACCTCTCCAAGGATTTAATCAGAGCAGCCATCAAGATTCATGGCACCCACACACCCACAGATCGAGAGAGATTAATTCCAGAACCGATGAAACGTGGGGATGTCACGAAGTGGGAGGAGATTTCGGCAATTACACCTGAGCTGTCAAAGCCACTAAGGATATGCATGCAACATTTCGCATTCCCAGCTCAGGACAGATTTACCATGCCCCATAAACGAATCTGGTTCGGATTGTATTTGGCATGCACGGGACCTCAAACTGTTGATCTGGCAAGCTGGATCATAGATCAAATGTACCTGGCACAACACAGATGGGAACGCAAAAAAGTGCTTAATGGATGTTGTGCACTCACTAGAATTGTGTATATGTGTTTGGCTTATGACTTGCCAATCGAGCGTGCATTAACAGGAGAAGAACTGAAGGCATTCAAAGGAACGACGAAGAAAGCCAGGAAGCCTAGTAGAACACGGGCAGGTAAGCGCATGAGAGGCACCATTCCTTGCCTTCAAGTGCCAGAGTCGCCATCACCACGACCCTCTCCAGAGCGACCACAGACAGAAGCTGCTCCCACAGTACAACCTATTCGCATAAGGTTGTCCAGACCAGTGGTTCTAGAAGGCACCACTAGTACCGCAGCACCTCAGGCAGCTACCACCACAGAACCCACCACCACAACAGCAGAAGCTCCCACCACTATTGGTGCGGAGGCTTTTTCTTTCCCAATACCACATATGGAAGCCGACCCAATAAACACAACATTTGATTTTGAGATGCCTGATGCATTCTCAAACGAATTCCAGTATTCAGAAGCACAATTGTTCTCCCAGGAATATGAACGCCCCAGCTACCCTACCACGCCGCGAGATCTGCCACAGGGACAAGCTGTGTCGAGCTCTGAAAAAGAGAGAACCGAAACAGACGACGAGGAAGGCGACGATGAAGCCAGCCAGGGCTCACATGACGGACAGACAGATGGCCAAGGCCAACAAACTGACGCACACGGCGACACCAGCACATATGAAGATGAGACTTTCGAAGCCGCAGCGTACACGCTGGCCATAAAGAAATTATATCGAACGATGGAGAAAGTCTGGGCACGGAAGAAGTTAACTGAAGAGGAGAGCCAGGCATTAATTGAACAGGAACTCATCTCCGGAGGATTCGAAGACGCATACATCAGAGGGTTCAGAGAATTAGTCAAATCAGTAGGCTCCCATGAAGCACTCAGGTTTTTACAAAGAAAGCAACTACCACAGTTTGACCCTCGCCGAGTGCGACTACTTTCAAAACCCGGGGAGTATATTCGCGTACCAACAGGAGCTCAGTCTTCAGCACAAGCCAGGGATGCACGCCTCGTCCCCGAAAGTTCATTGACCGCAGAACCCATCCTTGTAGATTCCCCACCACGTACCACCGTTGTACATACCACCACTATCCTCGAAATAACATCTACACCTTCTACCCCTCTCTCACCTCATCTTTCACCCACCCATCCTGTATCCCCCGCACACCCACCTACTTCCCCCACATCCACACCAGTACAAGGCAACATAGCCACACCCTTTGCCCTGCCCATTCATACCACCATGCCCACACCCAACCCTCCGCATCCATATGTTAACCCCTTCACCCCTTCATCCTTCCCAGCATTTCCCCCACCTCTAAGAACCCCATTCCCCTTTCTAACCCCACTAACCTTCTCACCAGTCTCACCTCCCCAACCTACCATAACCCCTATTTCCCCGTTTCACCAAGCTGCTCCAACCATCCCCCCTGTAAACTACTCTACATTTGTAAATCCCGTATTCACACCTACACAACCACCCACAATCACACCACTTTTCACAGTCACAACACTAAACACGTCCAATGACATGGACATATCACCACCCACGGCACCACCACTCACTTCACTCCCGGCACAAACATTTTTAGACACATCACAATTTTCCACGATTACCACTGCATCCACCTTCCCAACCCCATTTCCCATTCCCGCTGCATTCACTTCCACTGCATCCTCATTTAGTACTTCATTACTACTATCGCCCACCATAGACACCGCATTTCAACAGATGTTCACGTGCATGACACAAGTCCGCGATGAGTTTGCATCACTCGGCACCAACTATCAACAGCTGCAGAAAATGACGAATGAACTACAAACGCAGCTTAATTCATTATCCATTGAGAACGCCTCACTGAATAGCCGATACCAAGATTTACGAGAGGCCTATCACAAATTAGAACTCGAAAGTGAGGAGAAAACAAAAGAGGCCACTGCGGATTTGGACAACCTCCTTCGAGCCCAGACCGTCCGCAATGCAACGCTCACTAGAAATATGGGCTTACTAAGAAGACACTTAGCCGCAGCAAAAGAGGAGAACCAGAGACTCCAAGAGCAGAATAGAGAGAACTTGGAAGCGGCTTTGGACCATCCAGACCAACCCTTAAGTCCGAGCAGATTCAAGGCAATCCCATCTGAATCGATGCGGATGTTGCTAGATGATCATGTGCGATTGCTCGAGGACTATGATCATATGAACGAGGAGCACCAAAAGTTAAAGGAAGATCATAAGCTACTACAACTCAGAGAACCGGCAACACAACAAGAACAAGTAGTAGCAGAATTACCAGCACCTGTGGACCCTGCCCCTGAAATTTTAGAGGAACTCAACGCACTCCGGGCCCAGGTAATAAATCTTGAATCTAGAATTGCAGTCTATGAAGCACCACCAAGGCCAGACTCCCCACCTGAGCTATCAGCTGAGGAAGAAACCGTCACTATCCCGGTGGAGGAGACATTTGAAGAGGCATATGAACCGATACCCATCCCAAGCGGACGTGTCACGGCCGAAGGCCAGATGACCTATGAATTACCTACCCCCGCGTGGATGAAGACCGTTGAAGAACTCGGAACAACACATTCGGCCAGAGTAGAGGCACAGTTACATGCCATGGCCATGATTGAAGAGAGAATTTTACAGTCACCATTCTTTGCTCATTTGGCCCCGCGACGCTACATATCTGGGCATGAGCTCCAATATAAACCGTACTTCATGTTAATGGCCGAATACCAGTTAACCATCGAGAAAGAAACCGGCATGAAACCAACGCATGCCACTCAATTCGAGCCGGAGGACTTGCCACCAAGTGCGCAGAGAGGTGAAATCCATCAACCAGACTGGCGCAAAGATTTATTGCAAAACTATCCAGAGATGATGAGCACATGGGTGAAAGCGCCGCTGCACTTAAAATTTAACCCATGCTGGGGACCAGTACCACGACGCCGCTCTTGGACTGCATTCGCTATTAAGGTACAAAACAATAAGCAGTGCCAAGACTGGCTGAATTATCCCTATTTCAAGCCACCAATCGAGTTACCAACAGTAGGCTACATGATGGCGACGATCCGCCACTGGCTCCCTAGGTTAAAGCATATGGATGATATTGCCGCGCACATGACTGTCAAAATCTTTGACATGATGCAGATGATCTTTAAAGTCTTCCGACGCATCAAGGCTCCCCATGTAAACACCCCGGGCTTCGAGCATGGCAACTTTGATTTAGTCTATGATATGAGCACAACGCCATCGCTACGGGTGTGTTATGCCTGGCACTGCAGGATCAAATACCTACCGGCATGCTACAAGCAGACATTCGAAGAAATGTTCACCACCGGCTTTTGGGAGTACCATTCAGAGGTATTTATAAGCAGGCCCACACACTTATTGCAATTATTCGCCTGTGAACGAATGGTGTACTCCACACATTATCAGCTCCCACCACCAGACGAACCGCAACCTATTGACTGGGAGAAACTCGAGGCTGATCTAGCCCGAGGCATTCGTATCTCAGAGCACACCCTCGCTCAGGACCTCTTACAGAACTACATCCGGCAGACCTCACAACAAGGTTCTGTCAGGGACGACAGAAGCGAGAGGGAGGGGGGTGTTGGAAGCAGCCAGAGGCACAGACGCCACGGAAGCATGTAAAGACGGAGTAGGGAGCCAGTCGGATCAATTTTCCAAACAAATATATTTCTTATTAATTCTTCAAACATTCAACAGTGATTATTATCATTAATTGTAACATATGTATCATAAGAAACCCCATTTTGTAATCTATAGCTCCATTTTGTGCAAGCCGAGGAGTCCTCGAGCTTGAGGAGTTTAGGTAGAATGCATGTACCAATTTTCGTTATTTTTAGACTTCGTTTACCCTTCCAAATAGCATCTAGGACTTATTTTTTAACTAGGCCGGCCACTAGATGTGAAACCGGTCAAAACTAGTCTAGAAACTATAAAAAGAGCTAGAGAGCTCATTTTTGAGGTTGGTTCATTTTGGTTAGTGTGAGCAAAGAGCTAGTTTGAGCTTGTAAGAGTATTCTTGAGTAATAGAGCTAATTTCCCACCTTCCATTGTGTCTTGCTTGTCTCTTCATTGTGTGTGTGTATGTGTGTGTGCATCTTTGTACTTCTCACCTTCACTCTCACAACATCTCACGTTCACGATCTTCATATCACTCCTACCTCTCCCACGGATTGACATTAAGGAGGTGAAGCTTCTTAACGTGGTACTTACCATTGTGCTAGAGCAACACCCTCTTGCTCTTCCTCTGGAAGTGCCTTTACCTCTTGCGTAATAGGCCTGAGAGCTCGACTCTTCTTCGTCTTTTGTCTTACCTTTGTCTTCCTTTTTGTTCTTCATGTACATTGCAGAGCTTTGTCCTTTATCTGCATCTCCTTTCAGGTCTTGCTCATATGTGAGCATCAAACCAAGCAACTGATTTAAATCTGGCACAAAATGATTTAAAGAAAGTTCAGTTGATAGTACGAAAGGTTTCCACCTTTCATCTCCTCTCAAACCTGTGAGCACTTGTGCTATCAATCTATGATCTTCGACTTCTTCATTTATGGATCCAAGACTATCTGCTAGATCCTTCATTTTAGTGACGTAGTCACTTATGCTTTGACTCGACTTCTTTTTGAATGTCGTAAACTCGGACCACAAGCTAGCTTTCCTAGCTTTCGTAGTATTTTGGAAATGATCTTCCAATGCACTCCATATGTCCTCTGCTTTCTCCAGACCTCTAATATGCGGTAGTAGATGATCTGTTACGGTATTATAGATGTAGGCTCTTGCCGTTGCATCTTTCTTCTGCCACAGCTTTAAGGCTTCTAATTCTTCTTTTTCCGGTTGACTATCATCTTCGAAAGTCAGCTTCTTTTCTTCTCCGGTCACGTACATCATTAAGTCCTTACTCATAAGTAGGGCTTCCATGCACATTACCCATGTGGGATAATTATCTCTGTCCAACTTGTCAATAGTAACGTGTTCTGCCATGATCTTCTTGTTTCTGTTACTTCCGGTGAGTTTTTGAGAATCTTTCTGTTCTTCAGAATCTTTCTCGTTCTGGCTCCACTCGTTGTGGTTAACTAGCTCTCGTTTCCAATAATGGTGAATACTCTGGGCTCTGATTAGATATGTCTGGCTCTGATTAGCTATGTCTGGCTCTGACTCTGATTAGATATGCCTAGCTTTGGCTCTGATACCACTGTTGCGGAAATGTGGTATACTTTCTTTACTCTGATACCACTCCTTGTTGACGCGACAAAGGCTGAACCTTAGTAAGCCTCCGAAAATCGCCACACCCAAGAAGAACTAAGCTAGAGTGATTCAGAACACTTCTGTAATCAACCAATAGCTTAGCGAAGTCTAGCGCTCAACATATAAGACTGCGCTCTAAATTCACTGGAAGAAATTTCACCGAAACTTCACCGGACTTTCACTGGACTGACACCGTAATCGTACCGGAATTGTACCGGAATGAACTTCAAATCTATTTATAATTACTTCAAGTAAACATACATGAAGTAAGGAAGTGACGCAAAGGCTTCCTTAACTTACTGAACTCTTTCTGAAGTTTAAGGAAAAAACTCCACTAGTTCAAACAGCCTCTTTTCGGTCACACTTTGTATTGTGTATAGATATCTTTTTCACCGGAAACCTTAATCAACTAAAAGTAGAGATGTCTAGCTACAGAATGAGCTATCTCTCACACAAAACTTCGCATTACTCTGTGAGATCTACTTCGTTCTTCTACCAGAAAAATACTTTTACAATAAGAACTGCAACTGACCGAAAATGCGGTTACTGAGAAAACGTTAACTGTTAACTAATTTTAAAACATACTCTGTTTCTTCCGCATACAAACAGTACGCACAAACATCCACATGAACATTGTTTTCTATTAGAGAAGATGTGTACAAGTGAGCTTGGCCTCTTCTTGCTCAAGCTACAAAAACTCTCCTATACTGAGTAGTTTCTTATTACCATCTTTCTCTCAGATGAATACCCGATATCTCAGGCTTCTGTTATTCATCTATACATACGCGATCTCTGGCGTCTTCTTCTACATACACGATCTATGGCGTCTTCTATCTGTATCTCTGCGTCTCTGCACATCTGCTATATTCCTTCTCTCTATTCTCGCACATACACACTTCCGCTCTTTTTCTTCTGTTTGTGCTCTTATTTATATTGCCCATTCTTCTTATGCACGTTCTTGTTCGCACTTCCCTTCTATTATTCCTTTGCACGTTCTCTCTATGTACAACGGACTCTGATCCTGGGAGACACTGTACTGTACATAACGGTCGTGGATTTGTCCCTTTCCACTAAGGCTTTTGATTTTTCTCGATTCTGCTTCTTTTTTTTGTTTCTCAAATTCATGAGTGTTTCCTCAACAGATAGATAGATAAATAGATAGATAGATAGATAGATATGATAGATAGATAGATAGATAGATAGATAGATAGATAGATAGATAGATAGATAGATAGATAGGATAGGATAGATAGATAGATAGATAGATAGATAGATAGCATAGATAGATAGATAGACAACACAGATAGACAGAAAGATAGATGGATAGATAGATGGATAGATGGGATAGATGGATAGATAGAT
>CM035408.1:92225981-92233481 GCA_020310875.1 Ceratopteris richardii | reverse complement strand
ATTGGGAGAGGCTTCAACAGGCAATGGTTCGATTTTACAAATCTACTATACCAGGTATGTGCACTATTGTTACCCTGATATACATTGTATTTTGATGTTGTAAAAATTTTGCTAATTTATGCAGATTGTAATACCAAATTACAATTTATATTGAAGTTAGATGAATGCCAGATCATAAAGGGACGACGAATGGAGAGATTGAGTTTGACACTCATGAATGAAGCTATGAGAAATGCCATATCTGATGGAAGTAGTAATTCTAGCTCTAAGTCTACATATAGTGTTCAATCCAAGAAAGAAATATGGTGGTTAGGTACTATTGAAGTACCTAAAGAATCCAATGATGTTCTTTCATGGATTTTTAGTAGGACCCCATGGATCACTAAAGTAATAATTTCTCAAATTCATGGTGCAAAGCTCCACATAGAAAACTTTGGTGATTTTGAGATCGATTGGCACTTGGGTGGGGATTTAAAAACTATCAAATGCATGTTAGGTTGCAAGCAAGGTGCATCTGCTTGTTATCCATGTCCATTTTGTACTCGAGGCTACAAAGTAACAAAGGGACAACAAAAAGTACTATCTATCTTAGATGAATACATAGATGCACCTACTTCCACGGAATGGGATAGACCTTTGTTAAGGTGTCCAATGTTAGAAATATCTATTTGTGACACATTAGATAAAGATTGGAATCCCATTATTCCATTTCCATTAGTTAATGTTCACTTTTGCACATTGCATGCTTTCATGAGAATATTTGATAGATTATTGAAGCTCCACATAGAATATGCATTTTCCATGAAGCCAATTGATAAATCTGTACAAGCAATCAAAAAATTGGAAGAGTTGCTTAATTCGATTGGTTGTCATGGTGGTAATGTAACTCTAGTTGTCAAAAAACCTGGTGAATCGCAAAATAGTTTGCAACAAGTGTCAATGACAGGGAAGAAGGCAAGAAAATTTTTCAAAAGAGGTGTAAGCCCTAAGAAAAATGAATGCAGGGAGCTATGGAAAGACTTGTGCATGATCACCACTGATAGTGATTCTCAAGTTGACCTTAGTAATAGGCGAAAGAAGGTTTGGTCATGCTTAGATAAGTTGGTAGGCTTAATGAGTCTTAATAGCTCCAACAAAAATGACCGTCAGTTGTTTCAAGTTACATTAATGGATTTTGCAAAGTGTTTCATCCTATCTTGGGGAGAGAGCAATATTACACATTACATTGTAAGTTTTCTTATTTTTTCAATTTTCTTGTTGATAAGATTGTGTTATATGTACTTATATCATTTCAACATATTTTATTTGCACATGGAGCATTTTTTATGCATCGATATGGTTCATTGGAGATTTTTAGTACACAAGGAATGGAGAAGTCACATTACAAGGCTAGAGGTGTTTACTTCAAGAACACAAGACATGGTGGTGGTGCAATGCAATCAAACTATATGGAAGAGATGTTTAATTGGTTTTATCGTACTGCATTTTCAAGGACATATGCAATGGAACGAGCCAAGGAGTCGAAAGTTGCAAAACTTGCAAGATTTAATCAACACAACTTAGCTAGTGAAAAATGGAAGTCATCATTGGGACCTTTACGTCATGCTCAATGGCGGGCTACAAGAACACGACAGGGTTCATCATGGAAGTGAAGTCATTTAATACATTCATGGCATTTTCTGAATAATTCATAAGGTTTGCTACACACTAATCTCTTGTTTGCAATTTTTTAAGGTAATTTTTAATTTTTAAACTATTTTTTGTCCATTCATATGTGAACAGAACCTTTTTAAGTGAAACATTATAAAAGGAGACTCATTGTCTCATTTCAACATTCTAGCACTATAGAGGATGGCACGAACAAAGCAAACTGCAAGGAAGGATCCCATTAACTTTCCTACCTATGTGCAAGGCACTCAGAAGCCACCATGGATGAATCACCACAAACGGCGACGTAGTGTCTCGCGCTCTGCATCCCATCGCGAAACAGGTGGTGGCCATACCTCTGGGAGTGAAAAGTTGCATGAACAAGTGGAACATGGGCAATCCAGGGAAGAGGCTATAAATCAACCCCAATTACCACCATCATCATATGATGAGCCTCCATCACCAAAGAGACCAACAAAGACAAGGGTGAAGGAGCGTGCTCATAGACAAGTAGTTTCTGATGATGATTTTGATGAATCGCATGAGGATGTGTCTCAACAATGTTCACAATCAAGTGATGAGAGTCAAACATTGCCACCATGGGGTAACGAAGAAATACCTACAAATCATAGGGTTATTGTAGCGGGAAAGACAATACCATCAAATCAGGGGGCCATACCCAATGATCAAGAGGGGAAGCAAAGCGAGCAACAACATCCTGAACAAGGAGAAAGCTCAAGACACGTGCAACGGAAGAAGAAAGTCTTTCAACCTCGTCGTAGACCACCCCAACCAAGACCACAAGAAAATGTCCAACGAAGACCACCACCACCACAAGCTAGAGCACCACAACGAAGAAGAAGATATGCGAAGGCATTTGCAGAGATAAGGAACTATCAAAAGATAGCTGAGCTTCTCATACCTAAAAGACCCTTTGCAAGGGTGGTCAAAGAAGAGTTACAAAGGTATTGTGCAGGGCTAAGGATCCAAGCTCTAGCTTTAGAAGCTTTACAAGAGGCAGCTGAAGCATTTTTGATATCAATGCTAGAGGATTCCAACCTTTGCGCCATCCATGCTAAGCGAGTCACTATACAACCGAAGGACATACAGTTAGCTAGGAGAATTAGGGGTGATCGTAGCTAAGTTTTGTAACTGATCTCTACGGACAAGAGATTTTTTGTAAATATTGCCCTTTTCAATGAAACATTAGCACTTTTCCTCTATTCCCTTTATAATCTCATTATTTAGAATGATACATGAGCAGTCATTTTACCTTTCCATGTGTTTTCTTGTGATAATCTCTCATATATCAGTGATTGTTTTCTTATCTTGTCATTTTGATCTAGTGATAATATCCATCTAGTGAAATTTCTTTATAATTTAAGGTCATGTAGGGCATGTAGGGCATTGGGAGGCCAAATAAAGCCCTACCACAGAAACGTGGGAGAAGGCCCTGCAAAACGTCTGCAGGGCCTTCTCCCGCGTTTCTGTGGCAGGGCTTTATTTGGCCTCCGAATGCCCTACAAGACCTTTGAAATATGAAAGAAGGATCATGAGTACTAAAGCTAGTTCATGAGTAGTTAATATGAACAAATTTTGACCTCCAAATACCTTTGAAACATATGAGCAGAGCTTTTTGAAACTTAGAACATTTGCATTCTTGATGTAAGGTCTTGATGTGAAGTTTTAGTCTCATGTAAGGTCACCTAGGGCATTTACATTCTTGATAATATCCATCTAGTGAAATGTCCCTCATTTAAGGTCATGTAGGGCTTTGGGAGGCCAAATAAAGCCCTGCCACAGAAACGCGGAAGAAGGCCCTGCAAAGGTTTTGCAGGGCCTTCTTTCGCGTTTTTGTGGCAGGGCTTTATTTGGCCTCCCAAAGCCCTACATGACCTTAAATGAGAGAAAGAAGGTCCAAAAGAATGAAACTTAAGATCCTCCCAATGCCCTACATGACCTCAATACATCACATGCAGGTCCAAAAGAATTTTAGATAATATACTCAAAAAGAAATACTTGAGACAATTGTAAATAAAGCAAAGTGAAAATTCGATATTAATTCAATTGTTTACATCAATTGGCTTTGAGTTTCTCAATGACTCTCTTTCAACGCTCCAAAGCCATGGGTAGGGTGTAAGTCAAAATTGAGTTTGCTATTTCATCAACATTTCTAACTCCTAGACCTAGAGATATACCTATTTGACCTAAGACCTTTCCACGAAAGTTGGAACCTAAGGTTGTAGTTACAAGGGATTTCTTAACTAAAAAGATACAATTATTCCCCTGTGTAATGGTTGATAAACAAAGCAATTTACTAAGGCCTTTAGACACCATGTCATGAAGTGGCCCTGAGGACTGAACTCTTTATGGATAATTACAAAATGTTCTTTGGGAAGTTTCCCAATGTAGTTTGCAAGGGATGAGCCACCTCCATGAGCCACTCGATCACCTCCACTCCTTGCTGCAAACTTGTCGACTTCAATCACCTCCTGCACAAAGTTTTATGATTAGTAGCTACATGTGTTTGTAAGAATGAATGACATGAATTGAAGATACTTACATCTTGAACTCTATCTTCTTCTTCTCCTCTCTCTTGAAGTTGTAAATTAATGCTGGAGTGGGACATCCCACTCTGCTCGATTACTGGTGAGGCTGGAACTTTTGATTCCAATATCCTTTCTTGTGCATTACTAAATTGTTCTTCTATGATATGTTGATTTTCACTTGTGAGTATGTCATTGCAAACCAATTTTATTGTGTCGGCCACTGAGTCACCAAATGGCAAACACTTTTCCTCCAACAAGTCAGAGGTACTATCCAAAGGACACTTTGACAAAGTACAAAACAAACTTAGGCATTCATCCAGCCGTAGCCCAAATGCCTTCTCTACATCATGTAAAAACAAATATTCTTGTCCCTCGACAAGAACCACTGAAAAAGTTTCAATCTCCACCTTTGGAATAGTTGCTTTTGGCTCCGAAGAGGTGGATGGCTTAGGCACTTCTTTCAACTTATCATCCACACCAAGAGGATAACTTTTCTCAATAGCTTCTCTCTCTAATAGGAGATTCAAGGGTTCTTGAGGTGGTTCCTTTTTATCCTCGACAAAACCACCTGTAAGAAGATGAGGGATCTCATGGGGAATTGGTTTTGGTTCCTCATTCACAAAGAAAATGGTGGCAGCAATCAATGAAAGATATTTTGCACCCATCTTGCGTTTCCTATTCAATTTCCTTATAAATGGCACAATTTCATCAAGAAGGTGCCCTGCTTCCCCTGCAATTACCTGGAACCGTTTCAATAGTTTTGCAAATGCCTCATCACCTTTGTGAATGTAGGTGAGAAGGTCACATGGAACCCAAGTTCCATCATATGGTGGTATTTCGATGGAGAAACGCAATATATGAACTTGCATATATTGAAGTAGCTCCTCCAAAGCATCGGCATTCATTTGCATGGTTCCATGGAGGTCAGGAACCTTGGAGAGAAGATCATATAGGTCATGTTGACCTTTATAATCTGAATCCTCCAAAAATTCTAGAAACTTGTGGCGTGCACTCTTAGTAGGTACAGAGGTGGAAGCCATAGCTTGCAAATGCAGACTGCTCTAACACTCAATGTAGTTGCAAAAGTGAGAAATGAGGAGAGAGGACTCCTATTTATAGCTTTTCTAGAATTTTTAAGTGATAGGTCCCACTTTTTCATAGAAGTGACTTTTTCTTAAATTAAAACATAAGAGTCTTGGAAAATATCCTTGAAGCAAATGTGAAAAATTTTTCATTGCAAAAACAGGTTTGTTTATAGGTTTCACAGTATCTTTACAAAAAAGAGTTATGACAATGAAATTTCAGCTCCATCCATGCTCCAATCTGCAAGAACCTTGATTTTGTCTTCCAATCTCTTTCCAATCTGTGGAAAATTCATAAAAGAGTAAAAGATTTTCAAATCATGAACAATAGTGATAGAATTATATATATATATATATATATATATATATATATATATATATATATATATATATATATATATATATATATATATATATATATATATATATATATATATATATATATATATATATGGAATACAACTCTTACCTTGTTCCCTCGTATTCGAAATTTGAAATCATGAAGATCATCATATCCCATGATAAGTAAGTGCTCTCTCAAGTTGGCCAAGTTCCAATGTTGATTAACTAAAACCACCTCCATATCATTGTTTGGTAACTTCACATTAATTTCAAATGAAGCTAAAGATCTCTCCGAGCTTTGCAAAGGTATCCACTCTCGTAGTTTACACATCCAACGATCAGAATAAAATCTGATGTACAATGAGGTGTGATGTTTTAAATAGCGAAACCCTATACCTGTGTCACCAATTCTACAACGATATCTATCCCCTTTTGACAATCCTTCTACATAACCCCAGTTTTCCCCTAACAATCCTTCTACTGCTTCATATGTAATATCTTTACATAGGAACATTGTAGGAGTTTCTACAAAAGGAATGCCTTGAAATATGAAAACAAAGCAATGGATTGGTAGAGTCCAATGAAGACCTATTGATCTAGATACTCGTGTGAATTTCAAAGAGTTATGTATGTCCATCACCATCTTATGCTTGAAAGATGATATGGACCAAAAATCAGGTTTTGGCCACTCTAAACTAAGAAGAGAGTCAACTTTGATAATCTCCAACCTTCCATATTCACCATCTGTGGAAGGAACAATGTACTTGTGAGTGTAAAAGAAGATCCTTTCACGAATAAGTTTAGCAGGAGGTACATCTGGTAACACTAATGCCCCAATGTCTGCATGTAATGCTTTGAAAGTTCCTGTAAGACTATGAAGTGGTTGCTCTTCCACTAAACTAGAAGGAAATATGACTGTAGCAATGAAAAACATATGAGATGAGTAATTAAGACATTTAACACCATGAAGCATTGAAAAAATAGAAATACTCACAATGGATTGGATATCTAATTCTATTGGAGTTTTCTAACTTCATGGTTGAAATAGTGAAGACATGTTGTACAATAGCAACCATCCCCCCATGTGTTTGCTGCTTGAAGCCTAAGAGCTTACCTTTCCAATGAAGATCCAAATTTCCACGATCTTGAACACGATGAGGACCAAGTCCAGATGGCTGCATGTACACACATGCACCTTTGCAAAACTCTTGTGGTAGCCAACTTCCTTCCATTGTTTTGATGTTGTGGCACGTCATTGTGTGAACTTTGTCTTTTGGTCTCCTACGAGTTCTGGAGCTTTCCATGGGAGTAAGAGTTGTTGTCATTGCTGCAGAAGTTGGGAGAATGGTAGGAGGAGAAACAATGCTTCTGTTGTATGGTATGGAGGGAATAGAGGTGAAAAATATGACTTTTTGGGTTTTGGGTATGAAAATGGGAATTTGAAGAGGGAAAATAGAGTTTTTTGAGTTATTTTCAAAAAAATCCACTTTTTTAGTTCACAAACATGCACGGATTAAGAATTAGAAGTCAAAAATAGCACTTTTGACCCTGAAAAGTGATATGGAAGTCATTTAATGGTATTATGATGAGTTTTACAACTTTTAAAAATTTTTGAATTTTTGGGCCTAGCCCGATTACGAGATTTCTTCTCTCTCTAGAAGACAACCCTGAACATAGAGGAATCTTGTCCCCTCTTCCCCCTTCAGCCTAGTATTTTATAGGGTATAGACTGTGGCCACCACCCTCTTTTGATTGGTCAATCACTAATCACTCCTTAAGCTAAAAGGCCCATCCAGGGCTCACCTTTTTTCCAAATGAGATAGATAGATAGATAGATATAGATACATAGTTAGATAGATAGATAGATAGATAGATAGATA
>CM035408.1:92170981-92218481 GCA_020310875.1 Ceratopteris richardii | reverse complement strand
TACTGGACGAAGTTGGAGTTTTCACCTCATCCTCTTCCTCTTCGAGCAAGCTATCACTATCTTCAGTAGAAGACTCTTCTTTGCAAGTGACCACCTCTCTTTGGTGCACTCTATTCCTCATGTTTGTTGTGGCTACTCTCGGAATCACGGAGGCCAAACTAATTGTCTTCCTTTGGCACATAAACTTGCATGTTTGAAATGCACTATTGAAGTGTACCAATTCGAAGCCAAAATCCTGGAATCGTAGGACACTATGTTTCACACAGACTACACCCCCTTTCCATAATGCATACTTTCAAGAAAAACTTTCAGCAAATGATTTAAATTTTTCCTACAAATCGATGTAACAAATTAAAATATTTTTATACTTCTCTTCCTCCATGAACAAATGTCTGACACCCAATACTTGAATAGAGCACCAATTACACATATAGACATCAACCCAACAATTTCTAAGTGAAAAATTTCTGATTGAGGAAATTCAGAACAAGAAGAATTGGACTGACCAAGTTCCGACATAGGAACATCCGATTGAGTAGAATTCGATTAACCAGAATCCGATATAGTAAAATCTGACTGAGTGAACTTTAAATAGTATTACCCTTAGTCTCAAATCCTTTTTTGCACACTAATGCACCATTAAGAATGTACTTAAAGTACTCTTAAACCGATATTTTTCTAGATAACATAAAACCATTGGAAACATTGTAGTGAAATATGACTTCTTACTTCTCTAACAACATATGGTGCCATTCTAATTTTCTAAAGTACACATCACCTTCACTAGATTAGAGGACAACCAATCCATATGTGGCGGCATCCCTTGGAATTTCTTCAATCGAAATCCATTGATCAGCTTTTCCATTTTCGTGCCAAAAACATCAACTAGTAAAATGGTTCCATGGCCTAGGTCGTGCACAATCTGATATGGACCTTTATATCTCAAGGTAAGTTTTCCTGGATGTGGCCCTAATTTGGAGTTGTACACCATCACCCAATCTCCAACTTGAAATATCTTGAATTTCACATTCATATTTACCCAATCCTATCTGCTTCTTTGAATTACCTTTGTTATGTATGCACTAACTAAGCGATCCTCCTCCAACTGAAGAAGATACTTACTCCTATGCTTGACCAGTACTTTAGGTGACATCTTTTTAGCTACGACTCGCAAACTAGGAACCACAGACTCCATTGGAACTATTGCTTCCAAGCCATAATCCAATCTGAATGGTTTCATACCTATTGTCACTTTGAAAGTTGTTCGAAACGACCATAATGCTGAATCAAGCAACAAATCGCAATTTTTTTGATTATCATGCACTAACTTTTTAAGAATACGCAACAAAGTCCTGTTTGTGCTTTTTGCTTGACCATTGCTTTAGGGTGATAAGCTATAGAATTTTTATGCATAATCAGATGTATTCATGTTAGCTCTAAAATTATTTCATTGAGAAAGTGAGCACCTCTATCACTTACCAACTCGACTGGACAACAAAACCTAGTCATGATGTTGTGATAAAGGAATTTTGCTACACTTGTTGCCTTATTTTCCTTCAATGCGACTAATTCCACCCAGAATGCTCCTTGTTAAACCTTTTTTCCTATAATATCACTTGACAAATGCCCTCCTATTGCTCCTGAATGTGCTTCCTATAAGACAGCGGGTTGCTCAGAATCTGGTACACACCTTCTAATGACCTAATCCACCCCTTTCTCATACAATGGACCAGCTATAACCAAATATGGCCTACTTTTAAGAGAAAATTCTTCCTATGATCGAGTGTAAAATGTTAAGATAATGCTCCATCTATTAGAAAGACTAATAATTGGTCATACCAAGAAGTAGAATTAGTAATTTGTGCATTGAATAACTCCGCATCTAGAAACTCATCACTAACTCCTGTCGATGCTTCCCCTGACTCCAATCTGCTAAAGTAATCTACCATTGCATGTTCTTTACCTAGAGCTAGTGCTTCTCTTTCAATCATCACATAATTTCTTTCAACTGAGCACAACACCCTACTAGCATAATAAACTGGTCTAAACCATTCTTTTCTTTTTGTTGCATCAACAGTGCTCCAATTGTGACATTTGATGCATCAACAAATATATGAAATGGCAAAGACCAATCTCGTTGCTGCAAAGTTGCTACTACTGAAACCATCTTCTTCAATAATCGAAATGCTTTTTCTTTAGCTTCAGCCCATACAAATAGAACATCTTTTTTGTTAAAAAATGAGTTAGAGGTAATGAAATATTAGCCAACTACCACAAATACCTGGCATGCCACTTGATTTGTCCAACAAACATCAATACTTTTTTCACATTTGTCAGGGCTTTTGCTATCCTAATGGCTTAAATCTTTTTAACATCAATATCCATTCCCTCTTGAGAAATAACATGACCCTCTCCCTTCTTCATATTCATTTGCTTGCATATATACATTTGAACAATACCAAGGTAAAAGCCCATCAAATCTAACATCCGTTGATACCCTTAGCCCCTTGGTTTTGGGTTTTTAGCATTTATACCCCTTTGGTTCACTTGTACCCTACAAATAGCTTTGTGTTCCCTCACCAAGGTTTATCCTCAATTCAATTGGACTTACTAATACATAAAAAGTACATCCAGAATTAATTGTCTCAACTGTGATACATCTTTTTTTCTATGAATCCAAGTTTTTATAGCATGCAAACCTAATGTGGGTGATTTATTCATGATGTACATTGTAGTGGCCATCACATCTGCCCAATCGCACTTAGTTATTTCCACGTCCGTCATCATAGTCCTAGAACATTCTGTAATGTACATATTTCTCCTACTATACTATTTTGTTGTGGTATGCAGTTGCATGTGATTTATCTCTTGATGCCAATTGATTACAAGAAATCAAAAAAATAGTGAGAGAAGTATTGCCTACATCCATATGACCTTAGACATTTGATGTACCTATCACATTCCTTTTTCTACAACATCTGACTTGTGCTTCATGTAGTGAACCCAAGTCATCCTTGTAGAATCATCAATGAAAGTTACAAAGTGTCTATTACCTCCAATTCGTTTTTGCCCCTAGACAACATATGAACTAGCTCAAGTGGATGATAGCTTAGATAATTGCTCTTCTTGAAAGGTACCATAGTCTGCTTACCCAGTTGGCAAGCTTCACACAACCTCTTGAGCTTCTCATTGTAAATATTTTGTAATCCAAGTACTAAGCTCTTCTTATCCATATACTTCAATCTCTAATAATTGATGTGTCCATATCTTTTGTTCCAACGATCCAATTTTGCTATCTTTCTGCTTCCATATGTGAAGTAGGTAGTGTGATGAAGATTTCGCTTCATATCTAATGTGAATAGCCTTCCTTACTTCCTACCTTTGTCTACCAACTTGTACCCTTCCTTATGCTTTTCTGAAAAACATCCTTTGTAGTTCAACTTGACCTCCAATCCTCTATCACCCATTTGACCCACAAGAATAATGTTTTTTGTGTTTCTGGGGACATGAAGAACATTGTTCAAAGACTTAGGTTTGTGAGAACCATGTAACATAACATCACCTATATATGTAATGGTATGGGGATAATAATCACCTATCTCCACATGTCCTTTTGAGAAGAATTTCATGTTGCAAATCATGTGATTGTTGCGTCCACTATCAGCATACAATGTGCTTGATCATTGTGTTTTTTAGTCATGCATCTTCATCATAACTAAAGTACTTTCATTCTTATTTGATGTGGATGCATAATTACCATGAGGTTTGTATGATGAATTGGTCTTGTCCCTGTAATAGCATTTCCTTGCATAATGGCCATACTTGCCACATATGAAGCATCCTTTTGAGTTGTTGTCGCCTCGAGTCGTATTTTACCTTCCTCCTCTTCCTCTAAACTTGCCTCTTCATCTTGATGAAGAGAATTTTCTCCCTTGGTCTTTATTAGAGTCTCCATTTGATCCTCTTCCTTGCCTTCCTCTGCATGGGCCTTGATTTCTTCCTCTACCTCTTCCTTTACCTACATCAAATGCTTGGGATTCATTTCTCTTTCCCTTTGAGCCTTGAATGTTCATCTCCTCAATTACCATTTAGGTTACTCGTTCCTCAAATTCGAGAAGCTTATCCCTGATTTATACAAAAGTGGTGAAAGCCTTCCCATTCTTATCATCCCTAAGACCAATTAATGTATATGAGACTAGGTTATCAGTATATATGTGACCACCTATGCATCCCAATGCATCACTTACTTCTTTGATTTTCAGAATATATTCACTGAATACTTAGTCCTAAACTGAGAATGAATGCCTCCAAGACATGCACACAAAGACAAGTGTTCACACTATACTTAAGTTCTCTCTTAATATGTCGATATCAAAGTCTAGCTTCAAGAAAACTTTGGAAGAAGAGAATATCTTTTTAAGAGACTAAATATTACAAGAACTCGACACAAAATGATCAAGGAGGTCTATGCATCACTAAGAACTAACTAGATCCCATAGACATAAAGGAGAGTGTGAGGTATGGCTACCGAAAGTATGAAGAAAATCCTTGAGCAAGTAGGGAGCTTTGTTAGAATGAGCTTCAATATCTTATTCAAATCCCAAAAGTGATAACACATGCACAATCTCTCCAATTTTAAGTACAAGGTTTGTTTAAATAACTTTGAAAAGATTCCCTTCATTATAGGGATGTAGCCTTTATTACACCTAAGTATGATAGATGATTGATTTAAAAGTTATGAAGGGGATTCAAATTCAAATTTGAACATGAATACTCATGCTTAGCTCGTTACTTCTCATTGATCCAAGTTTTATCAATCCAAGAGGTCCATAAGACTTAAAGGTCGTAGCTTGATTTTCAACATCATGAACTTGGCTAGAGCATCAAAGAGAGAAAATGGCATTACCAAGAACTCATATTTCCCATATCACGTCCTAAGGTAGTCATAGATACATTGTGTATCGTTATCCTAATGTTGTGATACCTTGATCTTAAATAAAGCTTAGGAAAGAGCTGATATTGATGCATTTTATCAAATAGATAATCCAACCTAGGCATTGGAAATTTATTTTTAATACTTAATGCTCTAGAGACATCTCTCATTTTTTCTAAGAGCATTGATAATGCCCATCAGGAACTCCTAAGTCTCATATATCCTTTGTCTAAAAAATTCTCTAACTAAAAAATCTTAAATATACATCTCTACTTCCTAATGTTGAGGTACACTATGTCTAATGGAGGTTTACAAATAGTTTTCGTATCAAATAAAAGGTCAATGGCACGGTCGATGTCATCTCTAGAATGTGATAATCCTTTAGGCAAGTCAATTAGATATACATCTTTATATTCAAACATTAACAATTTGACATCCTTGACTACACATTCTTGCAAAAATTAATAATAGAAAGTCATGTCCATAGTTACATTATGATAAAACGAGTTACAATTGAAATGTCATAATCATGCAAAGACTAATGAACATATACACTAAATAGTACATAAACATCTTGTACATCATGTAAATAAAATAAATTCTAGCTAATGAAATATATGATACGCTTAGTGTGATGGGAAAATCTACACCTTCCGTATTTAGACTTGAAGCATATATGGCCTTACAGTCACACTCACAAATACCTCTATTTACTCAAATATATGATCTTTGAACTTTTGAGTACTCAAACTTAGAGCTTTTGCAAAGCAAGTCTTCAACCTTTCTCCATCAATCCAATGCCTAATTTCAAATTTGTAAGCTTGATTGTGTTCAAGCTTTAGTGAACATGCTAGCACACTCATCCTTGGTGCTTATGTGTTGCACTTGAACTTCCGTACCCAACATGTTATCCATGAGGTACTAATAGTGTACTTTTATGTGCTTGCTCCTAGCATCAAATATAGGGTTGGCAGATAGGTACACACTACTCATGTTATTAGACAATTGGAAATTGATTGACCTTAAAATTTTGTTTAAGCATGAGCTTCTTGAGCCACATAAGCTCATATGTTACTTGTGCCAAAGCTCTATATTCAACTTCTATGGAAGACTGAGCAACTTCATGTTTCTTCTTTCCCATCCAAGAGATGATCTTCTTGCCAATCATTAGTGCATATCCATTTGTACTTCTCCTATCTTCTTTGATAGTACTCATTTAACTACAAGTAGATCTAGAGCCCTAGGCGTGTGCATGAGGTATGATAGCACACCAACGGTAAATGCTAGGTCGGGCCTTGTGAGAGTGGGATAACTCAATGATGCACTATAGACCTATAAAAAATTGAATCCTTAACTTAATTCCTTTCATAATCACTTTCATGTTTACTTTCATTGGATTGAACAATGGTATGCATCGTGTGATTCCATATATCTTCAACATATCCAAGATATACTTTCGCTTCATAATCCAAAGACCATTATTATTATATATGAGTTCAATACCTAAGAAGTATCTTAGATCTCAAAGGTCTCAGATCTTCATGTTAACCTATAATCATCAAATCATCTACATATGCATATAAGTAGACAGGTGCTTTACCTTCTCTTTTGTGGAACAATGATTGATCTACTTTGCTTTGATTGTATCCACAAATCATCAAGTAGTCTATAAGCCTTTGATTCCATAACCTACAAACATAGAAATCTTTGATTTTATCTTCAAACCCTAATGGTTGGTCCATGTACACTACCTTCTCTAGCTCTCCATTGAGAGATCCATCCGTCACATCAAGTTGATACATCTTCCAATGCTTTCTGTTGGAGATAGATGTCTGCGGAAGCACGCGAAAAGCACAAGGAAGAAGAAGAAGCTTGGAGCTCAAACACACAATACAGAATGTATTACTAGAGAATGTACGAAGACAAGTAGCCCATTAGGGCAATATGCGTATATACAAGCCGAGGGAAAAAAACCTCCTAAAGAGGGAAAAAAGTGCCCTGGTGGTCCTAGTGTGTTCACACACATCACTACCTAAATATATCAACAAATCCCCCCTGGGAGTGATGCGCTGAACAAGGAGCTAGCACTCATGTATAAGGAAGTGCCAAGCTATGTGGAAATCACTCCACAAAAGGAAGTAAGCCCAAAGCTTTGCGGAAAGCTTCAAACTTCTCCCTAGGCAGAGCCTTCGTGAAAAGGTCTGCAATGTTCTCCTGCGTGGGCACATATGCCAAGCTGATCTCCCCAGCAGAGAACCTCTCCCTGACATAGTGATAATGCACCTCAATGTGCTTAGTGCGAGCATGGAACACGGGGTTTCTTGCAACTACCAATGCGCTCTGATTGTCAGTGAAGATGGTGGTGGCAGAAGACTGGCCAACACCCAAATCAGCCATAAGGCGTCTGAGCCACACACACTCAACAATCGCTGTGAAAGTTGCCCTATACTCAGCCTCACAACTGGAAGTGGCCACAGTAGGCTGCTTCTTGCTCAACCAAGATATACATGAGCTACCAAGCATGAAGCAAAAACCACTGGTGGACACACGAGTGTCATAGCAACCAGCCCAATCTGAGTCAGAAAAAGCATGCAAATCTGGCGGTAGTGATCCCCCCTTGGGATAAAACAACCCAAGTAGCCGAGTACCACTCAAGTAGCGAAAGATACGCTTAACCGCCTTCCAATGCGTGACTCCTGGGCAATGCATTAACCTGCTCATCTGTGAGACAGCAAACTGAATATCTAGCCGAGTAATGCATAAGTAAATCAAGCATCCAACAGCCTGCTGATAGAGAACAGCATCAAATGCATCTCCAGCATCATGAAGACTCAATCGTAAATGTGTCTCCATAGGAGTGGCAATAGGCTTACAGTCTTCAAGGCCAAAATGCTCCAATAATGTGTCAATATATTTTGTTTGACACAAAGCCATTCCACCATCAACGTGCATAAACTGAATGCCCAAATAGTGATGCAAATGCCCAAAATCAGACATCTCAAATGAGGCATGCAAATCAGCCTTAAAATCAGCAATATGCTTCTCAATAGAACCAGTGAGCAACATGTCATCAACATAGACAACAATGATCAGAAGCACATCATTAGCACGCTTAACATATAAGGTGCTCTCAGTTGGACTGTTCTCAAAACCATGTGCAATCAGATAGGCATGTATCGTGGTGCTTGCTTTAAACCATATAATGCCTTCTTTAACCCGAACACCTGGTTTTCATGCCCTTTCTGCACAAAGCCACGGGGTTGAAAAACATACACTTCTTCATGCAAGTCACCATTCAGAAATGTTGTTTTAATGTCCAACTGATGTACATTCCAACCATGATGGGCTGCAAGTGCACAAATGCTCCGAACAGTAGTCATACGGCATGTGGGTGCAAAGGTCTCATCAAAATCAATGCCTCTTTCCTGCACATAACCCTTTGCAACAAGCCTAGCCTTATACCTATCAACTGTACCATCAGGTTTACGCTTCAGCTTGTATACCCACTTAGTGCCAATGGCCTTCTTGCTAGGAGGCAAGTCACATAAAGACCATGTACCATTCTTCATTATAGCATCATATTCAGATTGCATAGCAGCCATCCAATTTTCTGAATTATGTGCTTCATCAAAAGAAATAGGCTCATTCTCATCACAGAGACTAGAGGCAGCCATAGCATAGCAATCTGATGCAAGGGAGACACTATGAGAGCCTGAATGAGTACGATATGACAAAGGTGCATCTAATTTGCTGTCACGCAAAGTCTGCACCAGCCATTTTGGCATAGTTTTTGCCTGCTCAATATCAGCTCTCTCATCAACAAGTGCATCATGTAAATCTGCATCAGAAATGGAATGATCGACATCATCATATGAAACCTGCAAAGGCTGAGAAGTTGCCTCATTAGGACCAGAACTAGACTATCCACCTGTAAAAAGAGGCATCAAAGTATCATACATGTCTTTGGAGCTAACAGATGTCTCTTTAGTACATGAAAGCAATGGCTGAATTGCATCTTCCACAAAAACAACATCACGGCTAACTAGAATGCGTTTTATCTGTGGATGATACAGACGATAACCTTTACTTTCAAAACTGTATCCAACAAAAATACATTTTACTTCTTTATCATCCAATTTTCTGCGATGTTGTTCAGGCACTAGTGCATATGCCAAACAACCAAAAACACGCAGATGAGCAACAGATGGCTTGCGGTCATGCCAAGCCTCATATGGAGTGATAGACTGCAGTGCTTTAGTGGGACACCTATTCAGTATATATGTTGCACACATGACAACCTCAAGCCATAACTATGTGGTAAAGCCTGACTCTTGACCATGCACCTCGCCATCTCCATGAGTGACCTGTTCTTCCGTTGAGCAACTCCATTCTGTTGAGGTGTATACGGCACTGTACACTGGTGTTTTATCCCACGTTCAGCCAGAAATGCATTAAAATCTGAAGACATATATTCCCCCCCTCGATCAGAACAGAGGGTGCCCATTTTACATGATGATAGATTTTTAGCCAAAACCAAAAATTGTTTAAAGCACATGAACACTTCGGACTTTGCTTTGAGTGGATATACGCATGCATGCCTAGAAAAATCATCAATGAAAGTCAAAAGTAAAGGTAATTTCCAAAAGAGGGTGTCTGCATAGGACCACAGACATCACTATGTACAAGTTGCAATTTCTGCGTAGCCCGAACTGAACCATCTTTTGGAAAGGATGAACGCTGCATTTTGCCCAAAATACAGCCCTCACAAACATGTTTTCCAGGTGCCTCAAGTTTGGGCAAAGAGGACACCATTTCTGATTTCTGCAGGCGTAACAGACTAGCAAAATTCAGATGACCAAAGCGTGCATGCCAAAGCTTTGCATCTGACATAGCCTGAGAATCATGAACTGCACATGCGGAATCATTCACAGATCTTTCATAGTCTATGAGCTTATACAGCCCATGACATAAAATGTCAGAAGCAATAATAACATCGCCATTTGACAGATCATGAACTGTACATATGTCATCAACAAATTTCACAACCAAGCCAATCTTGGCTAATGCAAAAACTGATAACAGATTCTTCTTAATCCCTGGCACAAATAAAGCATCTGACAAGGTGAAAGAACTACCATCAGCAGTAGTCAGAATGATCTTACCAACTCCCATAACAGGATAAGAGGAGTTGTTGGCGCATGTGACAGTATTCCCTGTAGGGGCAAGCTCGAGTGAAGAGAAGAAATTGCGTTGCGAGGTAATATGTTTGGTCGCCCCACTGTCAAAGTACCAAACATCTGAGTCTATTGCAGACATGCACTGATCATGAGAAGATGGGTCAAAACTGCAGACAGTAGTAAACGCCCATTCTTCTTTCTACACAAGGTTTGCAGACTCTGTTTTTGGTTTAGAGGCCTCTGCAACAACCATTCCAGCCTCTTTCTTCTTTTCCTCTTTTGCAGCCAGTTTTGGACAGTTCTTTATGATATGATCATTTCCTTTACAGTACTTGTAAAACAATTTTTGCTTTTCTGATTTCTTCTCATCTTTATCCTAGTTCTTCAATTGTGCAGCATTTGCGAAGAGCTCCATTTTCCTTTGCCCTTCTGACTAGCCAGGAAAGCTTGATCTGCAACACGCATAATGGACCTGTTCTGCTTGGACTGATCTTCCTGCAACAGAACAGAGACTAACTCCTCAAATGACAAGGCATTTGGATTGCCTTTCATCATCAACCGAATAGTAGAGGCAAAACTCTGATATGAATCAGGAAGACCATTCAGAACAATCTGCACAAGTGAGCTATCTGGTATAACCTCATCAGCAGAAATCAATTGTTCCTTCAGGTCTTTGATCTTTGTGAGAAAACTGTCTATCGAATCACCTTCATTCATGTGCTCACTCTCCAACTGTTTTCGGAGGTAAGCAACGCTCATTCCTAGCCTGGTACAAAGTGGTAAGTGTATCCCAAGCATCCTTTGCTATTTTGCAAGAGCGAATGTGAGGAATAATAGCACGTTTGACAGACAAAGCTATCAATGCATGTGCCTGGGCATCTCTTCCATCCCAGCAAATCTGCTCTGCAGTAGGTGCAACAGAAACAGCAGCACCAACAGGAATCTGTGGAATATCATCTTCGACACCATCTTCATCAGCTCCAGCACCTGTATTTGCAGTACCTATCGTTACAGGTGTAACAGGACGTCTTTCAACACCCTGCACAATGTTCCACAATCCTTTTGCAACCAATACATGTCGCATCATATATGTCCATAGTGGGTAGTTGGTACCATCCAACTTATCCTCAACAGCCAACATACGGAATACATCACTGCTTTCAACCATGGTCGGTGACTAAAATACCTTGATGCAAAAAATTGATTGTATCTCAAAAAGTTGAACGGAACTACCCAGACGAGTTCTGCTAGACCTGTAGCAGACTTTGAGACGCTTAAACTGGCGAACAAAAACTCGTATATACCTTTGGCACAAAAAGACGAAATAGCCTGCACAAGCGCTGCGATAGTGCGTTCGGAGGTCGAAACGAGCTCAGATTGCGATTTCGGCACCACATAGCGAAGCTGTTTTTATCTCGGAAACACACTGAGTATGCTCACCAATATTCGTGCGATTCCGAGACTGCAAACGGAGGAGTGTCGACGGCGCCCTAGATGAAGCGACGTCCTGCTCTACTACCAATTGTTGGAGATAGATGTCTGCGGAAGCACGCGAACAGCACAAGGAAGAAGAAGAAGCTTGGAGCTCAAACACACAATACTGAATGTATTACTAGAGAATGTACGAAGATAAGTAGCCCATTAGGGCAATATGTGTATATACAAGCCGAGGGAAAAAAACCTCCTAAAGAGGGAAAAAAGTGCCCCGGCGGTCCTAGTGTGTTCACACACATCACTACCTAAATATATCAACACTTTCTTGCTACAATACCAATGATTTCTCTTATGCTAGTCAATTTAGCCACATGTATAAATGTGTGGAGGCTGTAAAGTCAATGATAAATGA
Source organism: Ceratopteris richardii (assembly GCA_020310875.1). NCBI lineage: Eukaryota > Viridiplantae > Streptophyta > Polypodiopsida > Polypodiales > Pteridaceae > Ceratopteris > Ceratopteris richardii. Next base: position 92,206,525 of record CM035408.1, on the reverse strand, counting down.
GAAGAAGTTACCCAAATACCTATGGGAGAGGATGTATCCACAACCACCTCTCTAATCAATAGAATCCCATCAAAAGAATTGGATGAGATGACACTATATGAAGCATGGAATGGAAGAAGACCTAGCCGTGACCATTGCAAGATCTTTGGGTGCATAGCATATGCACACATACCTTCACAAATCTGAGGTAAGCTAGATCCAAAGGCTGAGAAGTGCATCTTTATTGGCTAGGACCTTAATAAAAAAGGTTATAGGTTATATAATCCAAGCAATAAAGGTTTCTTTGTTAGTAGAGATGTTGTGTTTGATGAAAATAAGTCCTGGTATGAAGATGATTGCAAGAAAGTCAATCTTTTCTATAACAACCTAGAGGAAGATCTTCCAACATTTTCAAAGAGGAATGAGTCTACACTTGAAGCATGAAGTGACTCTATTGAAGACCAGAAGAATCCAAGAAGAGAAATCAATTCTTGGAACTCCAAATTCAAATCTAAAGTGTATGAGTTAAGATATGTTGCAAAATCATCTCAACAAACTATAAGGACATCTACTAGATAGAAAAGGAAATGAGAAAGGTATGGTTATGACACATCTTTGGTCACTAAGCATTCAATTTCCATAGCATAGGATACAAACTCAAAAGAACCATCTAGATATGAAGAAGCAAAGAAGAAGACAAAATGGAGAGATGCCATGGAAGTTCTACAAGAGAATCAGACTTGGGAATTGGTTCCCAAGAAACTATCTATGAAGGCCATTGGTTCAAGGTGGATATACAAAGTAAAGAAGACTTTTGATGGCTCAATTAATAGGTACAAAGCAAGGCTTGTAGCCAAAGGGTTTGCACAAAATCAAGGTATTGATTATGAAGAGACATTCCCACCTATGGCAAATATGCCTACAATTAGAGTACTCATGAGTATGGCATCTTCGAAGAATTGGAATATCTATCAAATGGATGTTAAAATGGCTTTTCTAAATGGTTGGATTTTCACAGCAGGTATACATGGCTCAACATCTTGGCTTTGAAGATCAATCATACCCAGGATATGTATGCAGGTTGAAGAAAGCCTTGTATGATTGAAACAACCTCCTAGAGCTTGGAATCATAGATTTGTCACTTATTTGCACGATGAAGGATTTTTGGTGAGCAAGGCAAATCCTTCCCTCTTCATAAAAAGAAACTACTCATAGGTCATATACCTTTGTGTATATGTGGATGATATAATTGTTATAAGAAGGGATGCAGATGGAATCAGAAGGATCAATGCTCAAATGAAGGAAGACCGCAAGATCAATGATCTTGGCTTACTCACATACTTCCTAGGTTTGGAAGTACTACATACAAAAAAAGGTATGTTTCTAACTAAGAGAAAATACATTGTAGATATGATCACCTAGTTCAAGATGGAAAACCCAATGGTTGCACGTGCATCCATCAAGGTAAATTAGAAGCTAAGTGCTCATGAAGGTGAGTCAATTGAAGATGTCACTAGCTATCAAAGCTTAGTTGGAATCTTGAACTATTCTACTCTATGTAGAGTAGATATATGCTATGGCATTAGTATGCTCAGTCAGTTCATGAACACTTCAAGGAAGCCTCACATGGAAGAAGGCAAAAGAATCCTGTAAGGTCGTCGGATTGGCATTATGTAATTCCTATTTTCCATTACCGCACGCACCGAAAGGTCGTAGCGAAGTGTTGTATCTTTTTATCAATTAATGAAAAGGTATTACGATGACTCTCCGGTAGCGACGACACGGGGGATCGCTAGACTATCTGTTTAGGCGATTTGCGGCCTGTGGAGACATCGTAGTGTAGCATTCCTTAATTCTGAGTACTATTACTCCTACCTTGTGTTAGCCGGCCGCCGCAGTGAGACTCGCATAACGGAAATCTTTGTAAAACACGCGCGAAAGGTTGTTACGCGCATTCTTGTAAAAGCTTATATATAAAGCAATGAAAAAGAGACGCTCAGGGACGGGATTTGTTTGGAAATTCACCAGACTGTTCGTCTGTGTGTGGTCTGAACGTTAGTTAATCTTGTTATTTCTGAGTTGTCTAAGTGACCTCTGTATCTGTTGGTCTGATCTTTGTCTGCATTTGTTCTTGTTGATAGTTGTGCGGTTGCAAACTTGTCCCGTTTCAGCAACTCATCTGCGGTAGGTCCGACGTTTTGTCTGTGAATCTTTACTGGAAGTGTGGTTTTATGTATTGGGCTAACTGATCGTCTTGGGATGATCCACCAGATGGTTAACAAGTTCTGTGCGTAGAAGATAGTAGTTCTGGTACTACGAGGAGTACGTTGTTTTAATGTTTACTCTGTCGTGGTATGGTAAGTTAATGTCGCAGTAAGAAGCTTAAGTGGTATAGATGGTCTTCAGAATTTCGGTCCTTCATGACTGTATTCGCTGTGACGCCAATTGTAGAATGGTTGTGATATCTATCTGAGCGAGTGACTTTGATTCTTGTGCTAAGGTCTCCAGCGAATTAAGTATTGAAGTAGTTGAGCATAAGCAAATCTTGTTAAGTTCCAGTAGACCCCTGTATCTGATGTAGTTGTATTGGGAAAACTAGTATAGGGCCTCTGTTCTTACAGACCCCTTCCACTCCCAAAAACCCAAGGACCAGGTAAAACGCACTTCCGATAGTTGGAAAAGGCGCTTTACCAACCACCGATTAACACTGGCGATCCCGTTGGGGATGTGGCATCAAGATTTCCGTTCACTGACGCAAGAAGTATCAAGATCACCATTTGTGTGACGAACGTAATATTTAGAACGCACGCTGATAGATTGCAAGGATAGTCATTGTTTTTGGACAACTGTAAAGAAGTATAGTACGAGTAGTATATGCCGGTTACTCGATCCGGTGAGACGTATCCGAAGCACAAACAGTCAAGAATACCTAATCTACTAAGAACGTCTCCAGGAGGTAGAAGCGCAAGAAGATCCAAACCTGTTGACAAGGAGGAAAGAAACGTTACTGACGATTCCGGTCATATTCCGGTTGATTTTTTTGCATCTCTGATAAATTCCGGTACTGTTTCGGCACGATCTGTCGAAAATACAGTAATTCCAGAATCTACCAGGACGCAATCTGAAGTTAGCTTACCCGCTTTGATTGGAGATTCAAAATTGTTAACGAATAGTAACGATTTTGCCGAAGAAGGCAGTAAAGAAAAGAAAACAGTCTGCACTGGTGGAAAATCGACACCTTCCCGTGACATTTCGGTGCAGTTTTCCGGTACCAGATTACCACTTTTTGGTAAATCTTTAACCCACACACCGCTGTTAGGGGTAAGCCTTCCTACGGTCGACTTCAAAAAGGAGGGAAATGTGTTCGAAGCCGAGGTTCGTAACATACTAAGCAAGATTATCCGACCAGAAAGAACATAGGCTGAGGAGACAGATTCTGAAGATTCAGATATTCAACCGCGAAACACAGGAGATAGTCACCATACAATCAGCAGCACGATGAATGGCCAACAACAGCAACAAGTATGTCCACCCAGGCCACCGCCGACAGGTGTAACGTACACTAAATTCGGTGGATTTCCAGGGGATGACCCAGACGCGCATGTATGCACTTTTGAGATTAGTTATGTAGTACTCAATCACCCGATTGACCCGGCGTATAAGGCTATCGTTTTCCAGTCCACCTTGGTCAATGAAGCCGCTAGATGGCTTACAGAGTATGATATAAATCACTTCGGCACCTATGAAGCAGTGAGGGATGCATTTCTGCAAAGATTTAGACTAAAGAAGAATCCCGTAGAAATTTTTGACTACTTACAAAACAATAGACAGAAAGTAAACCAAACAGTGCAAGAATACGCCACTTTATTCAGAACACACTTGCGGCAATTGCCACCAGCACATGCCAACCTGCCGGATGACATCATTACTCAATGGTTTATTAATGGACTGAATCCACAACTCAAACAGATCATGATTATTCGGTGTGTCGGAGCAATGACCCTAGATGCAGTAATTGCCATGGCTCTACAACTAGAAAACAAAGTCGGAGGATTTACAGAAGATCTGGAGTGGTTAAAGACAAAAAAAAACGGTGCAGAAGATCTAACAAGGCAAATGTATTGCACCACCTACAAGAATTCGGGCCATACGAGGGCCACTTGTGCACTGAATCAGCTATTTTGTGCCATCTGCAACACCACCGGACACACCACCAAAAACTGCGCCTATAACGCTAAAGTACAAGGGACAGCGACGGTCAATGCAATTATACAGGAACCAAGGCAACCAGCCAATCACTATGTGCCTCCGTAGATGAGAAACAACCAGCAACAAGGTTATCGAAATTACAGAGGACAGAGGAACAACAACTATAACGCAAACCGCTGGCAGACCGTACAGACACCGGAAAACCCCAATTTGCCACCACCGCGCTGTCATTTTTGTGGTGAATTCGGACACATTAGAAGGTTCTGCAAAGACGCAGCTGAGTATGACCAAAGGAAGAAGGAACGGCAAAATCCGATGACAAATATGGTTCAGATCACGCCAGTAGAAACATAAGCTGCCGTTGTTCAGACCAGATCTGGTAGACCATTACAACCAGCGGCAGAGATATTTGAACCCGGCATTCAAGAACAGAAACGAACATATGAAAAGGCTAATCAATGGATCGCATCAGAACCACCAGTGTTTCCCGACCCAATTTCGATAACCCAAGCTCCGTTAACTCAGGAAGCAACACAAGATCATGCTGCTAACACAGAAGCAGAAACATCATCTGTAGCAGGTACATCAGCACCAGCCGGTGCATCATCTTCAAAATCTGCGGAAATTACAAATCAATCACAACAAGCCTGGGAGATTCTATCCAAAGCATCCATTACACTTCCTCTTGGCCAATTACTGGCATTAGTACCAGGAGTCCGCCAGCAATTCCAACAACAATTTGCTGTCGAATCTGCTTGCATTCCGACCACCGCAATTGTACAACCGGAACCAGATTCTACGGTCGATCATTCAGTTCCTCTGATTACGGTATGGTATAATAGTCATAAAATCACACAGGTATTAATTGATGGAGGGTCTGGTGTGAATATTGCCACTGCTGCACTATGCAAGAAACTAGGATGGACTAAAATAGAATCGGTTCAATTTTTTGTTAGAATGGCTGACCAGTCCAGAGTCCACCCAGTAGGGCTTGTTCGGAACATACCAATAACTTTGCAAGGCACCACATTTAAGATGACCTTTGTCGTCTTAGAATTGCCGGAATCCACCCTGGATTACAATCTCCTTTTCGGTCACCCTTGGCTGAAGCAAGCTAAGGTGATACAAGACTGGTCCGCACATGAGCTCACGTTCAAGGATAAAAATCAAAGATGTGTTGTAAAATTAGACGCTATACAGCCCTGTGAATTACATGCTAGACCATATTTCACAGAGCCCGTTCATATGCTAGACGGACTATCAGATGACGAAGAAGAAGAGTTTTTAAAGAACAACATTGATTTGATTTCCTTAGGAACCGTTGACCTACAAGCTGCTGTAGATAATTGGAGCCCCTCAGTCTGCTCAATGACACCTGTAACAGAAGAAGATAAGAAAGAAGATATTGCTGCTATAGACGACGCCGAACTACAACAACTTTTCAAACCAGCAGACGACACCGAGAAGCCGCGACAATTTTATGTGCCAGAAGATCAGTTAGTAACTTATAATTTGGGAGATGCAAACCACCCACGCCCAATCAAGATAAAGGAAAATTTACCAAAAAAATTTCAAGCACAATTACTTCAGCTTCTCAGGGAATTTTCTGACATTTTTGCTTGGGATTATAAGGATATGAAGGGTCTGGATCCGTGCATCTATCAACACAGGGTTATGCTCAAGCCGGAGACAAGGCCAATCAAACAATCCAGCTATCGAATGAACCCAAACTACGCAGCACAGGTAAAGGCAGAATTGGATAGGCTATTGAAGGTTGGATTCATTGTACCTATAGAGCACGCGGAGTGGATATCACCAATTGTTATTGTACCAAAAAAGAACAAGCAGCTCCGCATTTGTGTAGACTACCAAAAGCTGAATGCAGCTACGGTTCCAGATCCATTCCGATTACCTTTCCTGGACACCATGCTTGATAGGGTAGCAGGGCACGAAATGTATTCATTTTTAGATGGATACAGTGGATATAATCAAGTTAGGATGGCTGAACAGGACATTCCGAAAACCGCCTTCATCACCAACTGGGGTGTGTTCGCATGCACTGTTATGTGGTTTGGTTTACGAAATGCTCCCAGTACTTTTCAAAGATGCATGCAAGAGATATTCTCACCTTACCTTACTTCATTTATGCAAGTTTATCTCGACGATTTTTCAGTATTTGGCAAAATGATAGTACATCTGTTCCATTTATGGTGCTGTTTTGAAAAATGCAGAAAATACAAGCTCTGTTTAAATCCAAACAAGTCTGTATTCGCGGTCTCCTGTGGAAAATTACTTGGTCATATTGTGTCTGCGCAAGGCATTTAGGTAGATCCCGATAAGATTTCAGTAGTATTAGAAGCGCCTGCACCAACAACACCTAAGGAAGTAATGCGCTTTATGGGCCAAGTTAGATGGCATGGACGACACTTACGGTGGCTTGCCCATTTGGCAGTACCACTGAACAGAGTAATCACCAAGACCCCACGACAATTTGAATGGACTGAGGAGTGCCAGATAGCGTTTGATAGATTAAAGTGTTTATTAACATAGGTTCCCATATTACAACCCCCCGACTGGGATCACCCCTTCCACGTATTTGTTGATGCTTCAGATATAGCTATTGGCAGCGTCCTAATGCAACCGACCAATAAATGGTTCAGACCTGTGTATTACGCCAGTCGAAGATTAGCCCCTGCTGAACGGAATTACTCGGTAACAGAACGAGAATGTTTAGGTCTAGTATATTCGGTCAAAAAGTTCAGACATTATCTACTGGGCCGTAAGTTTACTTTCCACACAGATCATGCTGCACTTATTTATCTAGTTCGGCAACAGCATTTGGGAGGACGATTAGCACGATGGGTGCTGCTTTTGCAAGAATTTGACTTTGAAGTTATACATAGACCAGGCACCTCACACGCCTTAGCAGATTTTCTGTCTCGCCTAGATTTCGGTTAGGCTCCGGTAGGTGTAGATGACACAACTCCAGCGATCTATACTTCTGAACCAACTCACGATGAAAGCACCGACCTGCCTATGCCAACTATTTATTATGATCAGATATTGACCTTTCTCAATAATGGATACCTGCTATCCCAGACTTCTACAGCAATACGCAGAAAAGTTGCAGCATTCAGCCGCCGTTTTCGGTTGATTGCTGGTGAACTATACTATGTGGATCATACCGGAATTCTACTTCGTTGTATTCCTCCACACGAAGTAAACTCAGTCATCACTTTGGCTCACTCGATCCCGACAGGAGGTCATTTTGCTATAAGCCGCCGGTCTTTTTCAAGCCGTTCATGCATGCACTCCATAGTTAAGAAATTATCATATCCACGTCGCGGGATAATTTATTATGATTGATTTCTCTTAGTTGCAGTGCATCTACATAATCTTCGCCAGTCCGCCGAAAAAACGCTATCGTATTTGTGTAATTGTGATCTGTGTTACCCTGTGTTTGCGTGATTGTGCTTGCTGACTGTATCGCGCCATGGAAGCTTTGGCAAACTATGCCGCTTTCCATGACGGACGTCTCCCTACCGATGTAGGAGAGTACCTGCGCATCCGGGGATTATCCAACTTCGCTGAGCTGCCATGGCACTCAGTGGAGAATCACCCTTTCTTTGCCCGAATAATCTCCACCATCGCCAACACACCTGCGACAGAGAAAATGTGGGCTATCACCTCTTTACCCTCCCGAGTAGTAATCACATTTCAAACATTCGCTCAATCGTTTCGACTTCCTGCACAAGGCAAACAGAATGGCACAAACCTTCCTATAGCCACCATGAAACAGTTATTTCCTAGGTATTCGTCGAACGAGTACGCCATTCTTTGTAGACATGAACCTGAGAGAACCGCACTCCAATTCCTAGTAGCCATACTCAACCTCCAGAAACGAACTTATGGAATATCACGCGCATTCTACTCAGCCCTCGACTTAGCTTCACGAGAACCGGTAAACTTTGCAACATACTACTTCAGCCGTATACACAAAGAATGCGTAGCCATTATGAAGCAGGTGAACAAAGGAAACACGCCAAGATCCAGGTTTCCACATATCCTGTCATTTCTCTTCCCCACCATCCTTGTAGCACAACCACCACCGAGAGGTCCGGTCCTAAGACAGGAAGACTCCGTACAGCTGTTAGAAGACGATGAGGAAGACGAAGAAGAAATCAACCAGCTATTCCGAAGAAAAAGAATCAGGATAAGTTCCTCTGAAAGCGAAGCACTAGGCGCAGCCGGAGAAGATGAAGAAATAAATAAAGAAGTAGATACGCAAGAAGAAGACACATTCCACGACACCAACACCTCGATGCAACATGAGTCATCTGCACAAATATCAGCATCGGAGCAGCAACAACAACAAGACCAGACCGAAACAGAAACAGTCTCGACAGAATAGATATCTCAGCAACAAACGGAGCCACAAAACCAAGAAGATAAACAACAAGTAGCTAAGGAAGCTTTAGAAACACTGCTTAAAGCAGTCGAGTCCGCAGCAACCAAAAACGCAGAATCGGAGCAATCAACAAAAGAAAAGGTAATACAATCTAACCCTATCCTCCCTCCTCCCTCACCGAAACACCCACTCAAACCCATCTCACCTGTATACCCCACTCACCCTGCTGAAACCACTGCATCCTCAACCTCATCACCCACTTACTCGCCACCGAACTCCCAACAACTCCACGCCGAAACCTCTTCGAAACCTCCACTTCCGTCCATCCCAGAAATTTCTGATTTAGCTGCAATAGGACATATGCTCATCAACTTATCACAACAACTGCCGCGACAACTGAAACAGCTCACAGACTCTATGCAAGATGATTTTCAATACAAACTAGAAGTAATGGAGGCAGACATCACACCCCTCCAAGAGGAATTACACACAGTAAAGGCCGAAAACCATGCACTTAATGAATAGGTTAAGCAGCTACAGGCACTAATAAGAGAACAGGAAGATATTACCACCCAACGAGATGAAGCACTGAATGCAGTACACGCAAAGGAAGAATTGTTGATGGCAGCAGACGCAGAGCTCACTAACCTAAAGCAAACACTCAAAGATGCCGAAGATGTCAGAATTTCCTTAGGTAACCTGCTGGAAGAAACCAGACTTCAGTTACAGGAGAAAGACCAGCAAAACCAGGAACAACAAAGAGAACTTAAAGAGATGAAACATGAGCTTCACACGACAAAAGAACATTTATCAAGTGTAAATGATATACTGCACAAGTATCTGATAAAAGAGCCGCAAATACAGAAGCAGATAGCAGCTATTAAAGCAGAAAGAGATGCTTATTACAAAACGATAGAATTTCAAAACCAACAATTCGAAAGAATGGATAATCAAATACGCAATAAGAAGGACCAGATCATTGATCTGCAGAAGCAACTAGCTGACATGAAATCCTCCCGAGACGCTGCGATGGCCAACGACTTCTACTTACAGGAAACATTTTTACAAACCCAAGCCGAAATTTTGCTCACCGAAGCCATAGCCCTAAGCTCTGTTAGAACAGATGCACAACTCCTAGAGCAAGATACACTTAAACAAGTATTAGAAACATTAAAGAAAAAGATCTCTCGTACATTTAGATTAGCCCGAAACATGTATTTAGAAGGAATAGTCGAAGAATAGTAACCCTGTAAGAACTTGCGGGTTCGGGTCCACCCGTGCGTGCCAGTGTTAGCCGGCCGCCGCAGTGAGACTCGCATAACGGAAATCTTTGTAAAACACGCGTGAAAGGTTGTTACGCGCATTCTTGTAAAAGCTTATATATAAAGCAATGAAAAAGAGACGCTCAGGGACGAGATTTGTTTGGAAATTCACCAGACTGTTCGTCTGTGTGTGGTCTGAACGTTAGTTAATCTTGTTATTTCTGAGTTGTCTAAGTGACCTGTGTATCTGTTGCTCTGATCTTTGTCTGCATTTGTTCTTGTTGATAGTCGTGCGGTTGCAAACTTGTCCCGTTTCAGCAACTCATCTGCCGTAGGTCCGACGTTTTGTCTGTGAATCTTTACTGGAAGTGTGGTTTTATGTATTGGGCTAACTGATCGTCTTGGGATGATCCACCAGATGGTTAACAAGTTCTGTGCGTAGAAGATAGTAGTTCTGGTACTATGGGGAGTACGTTGTTTTAATGTTTACTCTGTCGTGGTATGGTAAGTTAAAGTCGCAGTAAGAAGCTTAAGTGGTACAGATGGTCTTCAGAATTTCGGTCCTTCATGACTGTATTCGCTGTGACGCCAATTGTAGAATGGTTGTGATATCTATCTGAGCGAGTGACTTTGATTCTTGTGCTAAGGTCTCCAGTGAATTAAGTATTGAAGTAGTTGAGCATAAGCGAATCTTGTTAAGTTCCAGTAGACCCCTCTATCTGATGTAGTTGTATTGGGAAAACTAGTATAGGGCCTCTGTTCTTACAGACCCCTTCCACTCCCAAGAACCCAAGGACCAGGTAAAACGCACTTCCGATAGTTGGAAAAGGCGCTTTACCAACCACCGATTAACACTTGTTAAGTTACATTAATTTGTGATTAACGCAGTAATGGTATGCTACTGATAATAAGTCTATGCGACGTTAATTAATAATTCCTGCGTTATCTACTGTGGAAAGCTTAACTGGAATATGAACAATAATACTGTGTAGAAGGCGTTATATTGAACTTTAACGTACTGCTGGTTGAATAAGTTAAATGGGAAAATAAGATATACGGCCTCTGATTTATCAGACCCCTACCATCCCCAAGAACTAGAAAAGAGTTTAAAAGTTTCTGTGAACCCCTACTTTCAGCTTTTACAGCCAGCTGACGATCAACTTTTACAGTCAGCTGACGATCTGGTGAAACCTCAACAATTTTATGTCTCGGAAGATCAGTTAGTAACATATAATTTGGGTGATGAGGCTAACCCGTGACCTGTTAAGATCAAGGCAGGATTGTCCGAGGCATTTCAAGAAGATTTGATCCGACTCCTGCGTGAGTTTTCCGATGTTTTTGCTTGGGACTATTGCGATATGAAAGGTCTTGATCCGCGGATCTATCAACATCGGGTAGTGCTCAAACCAGAAGCAAAGCCAATTAAACAATCCAGTTATCGAATGAACCCCAATTATGCAGCACAAGTCAAAGCAGAACTCGATCGGTTATTGAAGGTGGGATTCATTGTACCACAGCTGAATGGATATCTCCGATCGTGATTTTCCTAAAGAAAAATAAACAACTACGTATCTGTGTGGATTACCGGAAATTGAATGCGGCCACGGTACCTGATCCATTTCCTCTCCCCTTTCTAGATACAATGCTTGATAGAGTGGTCGGGCATGAGATGTACTCCTTTCTGGATGGCTACAGTGGTTATAACCAGGTGTGAATGGCCGAACAAGACATACCAAAAACAACTTTCATCACGAACTAGGGTGTTTATGCTTGTACGGTAATGTGGTTTGGGTTAAGGAACGCTCCAAGCACATTTCAACGTTGTATGCAAGAAATATTTTCACCCTACCTGACTACTTTTATGGAAGTATATTTGGACGACTTTTCCTTATTTGGGAAAATTGTGGCACACCTGTATCATTTACGGTGTTGCTTTGAAAAATGTCACGAATACCGATTATGCTTGAATCCGACAAAGTCAGTTTTTGCGGTCTCTTGTGGCAAACTCCTCGGCCATATTATCTCTGAGCAAGGAATACAAGTTGATCCGGATAAAGTTGCAGCTGTGTTGCAGGCACCAGTCCCCACAACACCGAAAGAAGTTATGCGCTTCCTGGGTCAAATCTGGTGGCATGGCAGACATTTACGGTGGTTAGCTTATTTAGCAACACCACTTAATTGGCTAATGACTAGTACTCCACGGCAGTACGAATGGACTCCAGAATGCCAAACTGCATTTGATCGTTTAAAGGGATTATTGACACAAGCTCCAATTTTGCAACCCCCTGATTGGGAACGCCCGTTCCATGTCTTTGTAGATGCATCAAACATAGCCATTGGAAGTGTTTTAATGTAGCAAATTGACAAGTGGTTTTGGCCTGTTTATTATGCAAGTTGCCGACTAGCTCCTACTGAAAGAAACTATTAAGTGACCGAAAGAGAATGTCTCGAGTTGGTGTACTCTGTGAAGAAATTCCGGCATTATTTGTTGGGCCAAAAATTCACCTTTCACGTGGATCATGCCGCGCTTGTGTATTTGGTCCAGGAACAACATTTAGGTGGTCGCTTGGCTCGATGGGTTTTATTATTACAAGAGTTCGACTATGAAGTGATTCATCGACCCGGCACCGCTCATGCCTTGGTAGATTTTCTATCTCGATTGGATTCCGATGAAGCTCCGGTGGGGGTTGATGAAACTACACCAGCAATTTACGCTACTGAACCAGCTCGTGCCGAATCTACAGAACCTCTTGTGCTGCCTACCTACTATGATACGTTACTCACTTTTCTAACTGATGGATGTCTTTCTCCCCATACTCCTCCTCTACGGTGAAAAATTGCAGTTTACAATCGCAAATTCCGGCTGATTGTAGGTCAGTTGTACTATATGGATTATACTGGTGTCTTACTTTGCTGTATCCCACCACACCACATGAAGCAGACTCGGTTATTGCTATGGCACATTCATTACCCTCCGGTGGACATTTTGCAGCCGATCTTACTCACTGTAAAATTTTGCAAAGTGGGCTTTGGTGGCCTACCATGTACAAAGACGTGACTCAGTTTGTGCAGCAGTGCGATACTTGTCAACGGTTTGGACAGCCATTACAGTGCCACTTTTTTCCTCTACAACATGTCTTACCTTTGGAACCCTTTCAGAAGTGGGGTCTTGATTTTATTGGACCAATAACACCCCCAGCAACCCTTAGCAACAATCGATATATACTGACTTGTACGGATTATGCCACCAGATGGGGGAAAGCTTGGGCTTTACGGTCCGCCACAACTGTTTCGGTGGCAAAATGCCTGATGAAGGACGTATTCCCGCGTTATGGATTACCTCTGGAACTTGTGACCGATCAAGGAACACATTTTGCCAACAATTTAATGTGAGCACTAACGCATACTTTTCAAATTCTGCATAAATTCAGTTCACCATACTATCCCCGTGCCAATGGATTGGCTGAAAGCACCAATAAAACTCTGTTGACTATGCTTCGCAAATTGATCGTGGAAGCTCCAGAACGTTGGGACCAATTACTTCCCGCAGTTTTATGGGAATATCGGACTACATACAAAGTGGCAACCGGAATGACCCCTTTCAAGCTTGCTTATGGGTTGGAAACAATCGTGCCGATGGAGATTGTAGTGCCAAGCCTACGCGTGGCCCTCACTAAGAAATTGTTACCCGAAGACTCTTTGCCATTTTGGTTGGAAGCACTCAGAATCTTGGATGAACATCGTTGGGAAAGCTTTTCAACTCTTCAAGAAGTTCAGTTGTGGCAAGCCCGTACCCATGATCGTTTCCTCAAAACCCCTGTGTTTATGGTGGGCCAACTTGTGCTATTTTATAATGTTAAAGCAAATCATTCTGCTGGGAAATTTAAATTACGGTGGTTCGATCCTTACCGAATTAGTGAGCAAGTGGGACCAGCTACTTTTCGGTTGACTACCGTGACCGGAGTTCCTCTTCCCAAAGTCATTAATGGTTCAAAGCTACACCCTCGTTTTTTCGCGTGTCACTTATTTTCTTTTTATTTCCATATTTCGGCTGAATATAGACTGTAAATCTCCTCGTTTTGATATCTAAATATGATTATTCGCCGCCTTGTGTTACTGTTTTTGCTCATGCATGCAGCCGTAATTATGGAGGTTATCATTTCAATACCGCGCGATGATTAAGGTTTCGATCGCCTCACGTTTCCGTGTGTCTACTTAATCTTAATTTTTTCACTGTTCATCGCTATTGTGTCTGTGTGTTTCTGTGTTTTGTGTTTTGTGTGTTCTCTGTGTTCTTGTGCTTTCGCGTGCGCGTCATGGAAGCACTAGCCAATGTCGTTACCTTCCGTGAAGGACTCACTCTTGAAGTGAGTGAGTATCTGCGTATTCCTGGCCTCTTGAACTTCGCTGAATTGCCTTGGCATTCAGTGGAGTGTCACCCTTTCTATGCACAGATTATTTCTGGCATTGCCGCTACATCTGCTGCAGAGCAATCTTGGCCTATCACTTGTTTACCATCCCGTGTCATTATCACTCTGGCCTCGTTTGCCGATGCATTCCGCCTTCCTCGGGAGGGATTGGAGAATGGTCCTCTCCTTCCGGTAGCTACCATGACCAATTTATTCCCACGGCACTCATCTAATGAGTACGCCATTCTGTGTCGTCCTGATCCAAAACGGACCCCATTGCAATTTTTAGTTGCTATCTTGAATTTGCAGAAACGTACCTACGGGATCTCGCGTCCCTTTTAACGATGATTGACATGGCTTCTCGTGAGTCTGTCAATTTTGCATCTTTTTATTTCCGACGCATTCACCATGAATGTGTTACGGTTATTAAACACATTAATAAGGGTGATCTTTCACGCTGTTGTCTTCCCCATATCCTTACCTTTCTTTTTTCGGTACTCCAAGCCGTGCAACCGCCCCCAAACGCTCCAATCTTGTTCCATGAAGACTCTGTTCAAGTGCTCGAGGACGCAGAGGATGAGGATGAAGATCTCTTTCAACTTCTGCGCTGGAAACGCACTCGTATAAGTGCGTCGGAGAGCCAGGTGCAAGGATCCACCGCCGGACATGAATAAGAGGTTTTCCACGACACCACCACTTCAATTCACGTGGAGTCTTCTGGTCCTTCTTCTCCGAATCAGCAGCAGGAACAAAGTGTGTCCACCACTGACTCTGAAGAAATTTCTTCTAAGGAGGAGTTTTAGCAGCAGACCCAAGATGATGTGCAAGCCATTGTTACTGAGATTGTCAATGAAGTGATGGCTTTGGTCGATGTTGTAATTGACCGAACTACAGCAACCACGCAGCAGACTACCGGAATAGTGCTGATGCCTGACATTCTTATCCCACTTCCTTCCAACATGAATACTGTTGAGCCAATTGTTCCAGTCCAACCTATTGTTCCCGACGTACCCCCTTCTACATCTTCTTCTCCCGCCTATTCTCCACCACCTTCCCCTCATCTGTTCTCTGCTTCTACATCTCAATCCCTTCCTATCCTTCCTGTTTTAACCCCCATGTTTCATGAACTCGAGTCTATGGGTCGTATGTTGATCCAATTCTCACAACAGTTACCAATGCAATTGAAGATGGCAACAGATAGTATCCGTCAAGATTTACAGCACAAAGTAGATGTCCTAGAGGCCGACATTGTGCCATTGCAAGAAGAAACTAATGCGGTGAAAGCGGAAAATCATGCCCTGCAATTACTGATTCAACAACTTCAAGCATAGATTGCAGAGCAGGACTCTTTGATTACCCAAAGAGATGCAGCATTGGCTGAATTAAAAGTCAAGGATGATTTGTTAACTGCTCGTGATGCAGAAATCCAGCAACTCACTCAGTTGGTACAAGATAAGGAGGATGCTCGCATTGCTCTCGGCAACCTTTTGGCAGAAACTCGAATCCAACTTCATGAAGTTGTGTAGAGAGGACAGGAGATGGCTGATTTAGCTAAGCAAACTACTGCAGAACTCCAGACCGCAACTGCCGATTTATTTCAGGCGAATTCTGCTCTTAAAGCCAAGACGAGTATGACAATTCAACTTCAGAAGGAGATAGTAGGGATTATGAGGGAAAGAGATGCATATTACTAGACAATTCAATATCAAGCTCAGGAGCTGGAGAGAAGAGAAAAACAGTTAGGAGTTCAAGCAGATCGACTATCAAGAATTGATAATGAGATTAATGATATGAGACTGAGCCGGGATGCAGCCCTTGCCAATGACTTCTATTTGCAAGAGGCATTTTTACAGACCCAAGCTGAAGTTTTGATGGGTCAAGTAATTGCAGCCAGTTTAGTTCGAACTGGCACACAGCTAGTAGAGTCAGAGACACTAAAGCTAATGATGGATTCGCTCAAACAAAAAATTACCAGAACCTTCAAATTAGCTAGATCCATGTATATACAAGGCATCGTAGATGAGCCTTAATTTTGTTTCCGCTGCTGGTTCAAGTCCACCGTGCGTGCCAGTGTAAGGTCGCCGGATTGGCATTATGTAATTCCTATTTTCCATTACGGCACGCACCGAAAGGTCGTAGCGAAGTGTTGTATCTTTTTATCAATTAATGAAAAGGTATTACGGTGACTCTCCGATAGCGAGGAGACGGGGGATCGCCAAACTATCTGTCTCGGTGATTTGCGGCCTGTGGAGACGCCGTAGTGCAGCATTCCTTAATTCTGAGTATTACTCCTACCTTGTTAAGTTACATTAATTTGTGATTAACGCAGTAATGGTATGTTACCGATAATAAGGCTATGCGACATTAATTAATAATTCCTACGTTATCTGCTGTGGAAAGCTTAACCGGAATATGAACAGTAATACTGTGTAGAAGGCGTTATATTGAACTTTAACGTACTACTGGTTGAATAAGTTAAATGGGAAAATAAGATACAGGGCCTCTGATTTATCAGACCCCTACCATCCCCAAGAACCCGAAAAGAGTTTAAAAGTGTCTGTGAAGGAAAAGCACACTTTTAACAATCCTAAAATATTTGAAGGACACAATCAATGAAGGGTTATACTACCCTTATACATCTTTTATAGATGTCAAATTATTTTCTAACATAGATTGGGCAAGCTGCAAGAATGATAGGAGAAGCACATCAGGTTATCTTACTTTTGTAGCTACAAAGTTCATTTCATGGTCTTCAGAGAAGCAAGCAACAATTTCTCTTTCATCAACAGAGGCTGAATACAAAGGGCTTTCAAATGCTACTCTAGAAGCTATATGGATTAGGACCCTATATTCAGATTTAGGGTTCAATACTTCAACTCCACATAGATTTGGAGACATTATTAGTTCATTACATTTTGTTGCTAATCTTATACCTAATGCCATGACAAAATATATGGAAGTTCACTATCATTATGTCACGGAAAAGATCATGATTAAGGGGATACAACTCTCATATGTATTCACACATCAACAATGTGTAGATATGATCACAAACGCATTGGATGGATGCAATTAAATAGATTCAATTCAATGATTGGTTTGCAATAAATCATGAAGGATTGAAGAGTCAAACATTTTAGGCTTAAGGGGAGCTGTTGGTGCAAAATAGCAAGCCTAAGTGCTTGGCTATTATTCATGACTACACATTAACTTATGTATCTCACATGGAGGATCACATATGAACACTTGATTATAAATTTGATTATATTCACCTTGGATAAATGTAGAAGCCAGAGAATAAAGAATCTCGTAAAGTTATAGAGCTAAAGCCATGACTCATGTGGTAGGAAGAATCAATTCAAATCATCCCTACAATGTAGAAAACACTTTTCGGTGAGGGAAAAGTCAAATTCAAATTCACATGATGAGTATAAATAGAGATGCTTTTAGTCGTGAGGTAGAGAAAGAAATTGTAAGGCAATTAAACAGATTCAATTCAATGATTGGTTTGCAATAAATCATGAAGGATTGAAGACTCAAACATTTTAGGCTTAAGGGGGAGCTATTGGTGCAAATAGCAAGCCTAAGTGCTTGGCTATTATTCATGACTACGCATTAACTTATGTATCTCACATGGAGGATCACATATGAACACTTGATTATAAATTTGATTATATTCACCTTGGATAAATGTGGAAGCCAGAGAATAAACAAGCTCGTAAAGTTATAGAGCTAAAGCCATGACTCATGTGGTAGGAAGAATCAATTCAAATCATCCCTACAATGTAGAAAACACTTTTCGGTGAGGGAAAAGTCAAATTCAAACTCACATGATGAGTATAAATAGAGATGCTTTTAGTCGTGAGGTAGAGAAAGAAACTGTAAGAGACCTTGAGCTACGTCAGTGAGCACACTTTCAGCTCAATTCATGTATGAGTAGTCCACTACACTTGCATTGAATCATGTGTTCATTATCATATACATTTTGATACATTTCTTTAAGCATATCTTTCTCTACTATTCTCTGTTACATCTTCATTTTTTTTAGTGATCTTGTAGAAATGGTTTTTTTGTGTATATTAAATCCTTTTCTACACTTTAACTTGGTATAGCTAGATTTAAGTTTCTAATATCTACTTCTCAAGTTTCATTAATGTTGGTTTAGCCAATCTTGAGGTCAGTAGTGAGGAAGGTGACCCTGACTTGTTAGAATCATTTCTAAGTGCATGGTGCGTCTAAATTCATGAAATAACTTGCTTTATCTAGCTACAAAATCCAATTAGATGTTTGCATAAGATCTCGAGTCAAATCATACCAAGTTGGGAGCCGTGAGCAAAACACCGAGCATCTGCATTCCCAAAATTGAAGGTTTCTTCACATTCCTTGCATATGCAAGTTTTTTGTTTTGATGCAGACTTTTGGGAATGATGTTTCAAAGCACTTGGTGGTTCTAAACGCATTAATGTGAAGCCAAAGGATGTTATTAAGCATCCCTAGAGTTAGCTTGATAGGTACAGAGTAGGTTTGGTGCATCAACAACTCATCTCTGGAACTTACCAATCCATCTCCTCATATTTTCTTCTTCAAAGCATGTGGGTTCTTTAACAACCTTGCTTATTTATGGATAGTGTCTAGCAATAAATGAATCATAGTTAAGTGGCTCAACTCATTCCCTTACCCTATCAAAACTTCTTATCTATTTCTATGATTTTAGCCTTTCCCTTTCTCATTGCATCAATAAATTGGATTGGTGTAGGAATTCCTCCATTCCATGATAGATTATTTCTAAAATACTTTGTCAAGTAAGGATTATACTCTCTAGTTCTTGAATTGAAGTCTTCCTTTCTTCATTTTCATTTTCTTGCATAGATACATTTGAAGAGTACCAAGGTAAACTTTCCTCGAATCTAATATCCATTGATACCTTGAGCGCCTTTATTGTTGGGTTATAACATCTATAACCCTCTTCTTCACCTGCATACCCTATAAACACATCTCTTTCTCATCTATCATGAATTTTTCTCCTTAATTCACTTGGAATCAACACAACGCATGTAACTAAAAATACTCTCAAGTATGACACATCTCGTTTCCTTTTGTACCAATACTCATAGGATGTTGTAGCATCTATACCTAATATGGGAGGTCTATTCATAATATATATTTTAGTGGTTGTTCTATAAGCCCAATAGAAATTAGGCATACCCATCTCCTTCATCATAGATCTAACACATTCTACAATATATCTATTCTTTATTTCTACCACACCATCTTGTTGTGGTGTGCGCTAGCATATGATTTTACTATTGAGGCCATTTGACTCCAACAAATCATAGAACCCATGGGAGAAATATTCTCCCCCTCCATTTGACTTAAACACTTGATATATCTATTACATTCCTTTTTAATAATAACTTTGAGATTCTTGAAGTAATAAAAGGCATTTGGCTTATGATTCAATAATTGCTCTTCTTGAAGGGCAACCTAATCTAATTACCTAGTTGACAAGATTCAATGAAAATCTTTAGGTTTTCATTATAGAGGTTTTGTAACCCTAGCATTAACCTCTTCCTTTCAATATCGTTGAACCTCTAAGTATTAATATGTCCATAATGTTTGTGCCATAGGATCAATTTAGCTACCTTCTTGCTTCCATATGTGAAGTAGGTTGTGTGGTGAAAATTTGGCTTCACATCCAAAATAAATATCCTCCCCTCCTCCTTGACTTTGGATATCAATCTGTATCCTTCTTTAGGATTTTCCACAAAGCATCCCTTCTCATTGAGCTTGACCCACAATCCTCTCTCAAGCATTTGACCCACAATAACAAGATTCTTTGTGACTGTGGAAACATGACAAACATCCTTCAAACACCTAGCCTTATGAGATCTAACCAACATAACATCACTTATGTGTGTGTGAAAGCATGAGGAGTATGATTGCATTTTTTTGCATGCCCTTTCGTGAATGGAATGTGCATATTTGAAAAGAAATCCTTATTGCAACTCATGTGAGTTCTGCATCAACTACCCTTGTACCATGTGCTTTACCCCTTGGTCTTCTAGTCACTCATCCAAATAATAGCTAGAATACTTTCATTCTCATTTGAAGTAGATACATAATTACCTTTTCCACTTTATGTTGAATTTTTTGTCTTCTTTTCATAGTAATGCCTTGCATAGTGGCCATACTTTCCACATATGAAACAACCTTCTGAGCTATTGTCTCCATTTTGGTTGTACCCTCCTCGTATTCTTTTGAACCTTGTCTCTTGATCTTATTGAAGAGAATTTGCTTCCTTGGAATTATTAAGTATCACTATTTGATCCTCTCCCTTTCCTTCCTCTTCCTCTGCCTTGATTCCTCCCTTTTCCTCTACCATTACATGCATAGAATGCTTTGGCTTCATTCCCCTTTGCCTTTGAGCCTCTAATATTCATCTCCTCAATGACCATGTGGCATGAAGTACCAATTGATCAAAGTTGGGAAGAGTACATACATAGATGTTGTAAAAGCCTTCCACTTGTCATCATCCCTTAGTCCATTCAAGGTGTATGCAACTGGGTCTTCATCATCTATGTGAAAACCTATGGATCATAATGCTTTGATTAATTCTCTGATCTTCAAAATATAATCATTTATATTGCCAATAGTCATTTTCCTTAAGTTATTGAGTTCATTATTCAGTTTTATTTTTCTAGCTTTGTTTGAAATAGAGTAAAGTCTCTCTACTTTTTCCCATACCTTCGTGGAGGTATCTAAATCTTGTACGTGCCCTATCATGGCATTGCTAATGTGCTACAATAATATGAAGATAAATCTTTTTCTCTCTGATTCCACTCTAAAAATCCTCGATTTATCACAAGTTGGAATGTCACCCAATCTAGGTCTGGCTTTGTGCCACTAATGAGACCCTATAAACCTTTTCCAATGAGGAGGTTACACATCCTATACTTATATGGCTGATAATTGTTTTTGTCTAGTTCCTCAATCTAAGTGCTATACTTTGACATAATGTAGTCTTACAACCCCTTCATGCAAGAAGAATGAAAGGATTCAATAGCTTTACCTTTATATCTCATAATCACTAGAAAGATGGATCAGCTGCTCTCCTTTTTCACTAGTAGAATCTTCTTTAGTTGATTTGTGTGCCTTTGATATTGAATCAGTGTATCTTCTTCCTTTAAGTCCTTCAATGGCTTCTCTTGGTTCTCGTTGAATGTCTTTCTATGTCAAAAGTCTCTCATACCAGTGATGGGACAATGTACACCTTCCCATTAGAGGGGAAAAATGAACATTTCTGTGCCTTTTAGCTATAGGATTGATTAGTGATGGAAGAATGAGAAGAGGATGGTACCTAGAGTTTATTCCTCTAATCACATAGAGTAGGCATAGGATTCCCTTGGTTCTGTATCGTCAAAGATATAAAAACCACCTAGAACTCATGGTTTTTTATTTTAGAATGGTTTTGTAATGCTTCAAAATCAATAAAAGCCCTTAGATTCACTCAATGTTACAAGGGATGAGGAGGAGAAGAAAAAGTAAAGGTGCCATTCACCATGGGATCTTGGATTGGCCTTGTAATAAATGGTTGAGATTGTATTCATCTCACAAAATGTACCATCAATTGGATATCCTTGGATTGAGCTTGAGATCGAATGCATCACCTTGAAAGGAAGCAATATTGGTCATCTAAAATGTAGATCATTGGATTCAAAGATTATCCAATGGCTATCAATTAGATCTTAAAAGAAAAAGGCACCTTTTAGGCTCCACCATCCGATTTTTGCCCAATCCATTGGATCCTAGCATCTCTTATTTTGTAACCAGCCCTGAGCATGGTATGATCCTAGATTTCTTTGGATCTAAGGGCCAAAAAATATGCAAAGAGTTTCAAAAAAGTGTGTGATCTTGCTTTCACCACTATTACGTTGTTAGAGCTTCTCTCACTAGAGTTACTTCCATGTGAATATGAGCCATTGATTTGAGGCATCCAAAGGCCTCAATTTGTTCATCTTGAGAATTCCAATTGTGAAGTAGTATGTTATTTGAAAATAAAATTAGTGGTATTTAAAGGTCCCTTAATCTCTTGGATTCGGATTTTGAATCCAAATCCTTATGAGCCCCATGAAGAGCTCACTTTTTCCCTTAATGCCTATGCAATCTTGAATCATATACAGCCTCACATGCACACTTATAGAAACTTTTGTTCACTGAAATATTTGATTCTCTAAACTTGCGGTGGTTTATCAATAGCTTCCTTAGCTTGAGGTTGCATTTTGAATAATACTTATTGAAACTAAAACTAAAGCAAGAAAATGAAGTACTTAAAAATGAAAGAAAATAATTCACATATATCTCTAATGATCTCAAACGCATTGAAGTCAAGTTTGACTCAATATTCCAAGCTTTGAGCCTCCTATCTTGATCGTTGATTGTCCCAAAATTGATTTGGAAATGTCCCTTTGGCTTTTAGAATCTTAGAAAAGCATCCAAAACACCGTAGAGTCTTCAAGATAACACAAAATAAGCGTCTTTAGAGCAAATTCGAATCCTCATTAGTCATCATCTGGTCTAGCTACCAAAGGAATGATGGCAAACACCTAGAACTTGCTATGATGATGTATTATCAATTAAAGATAGTGAATCTTGACTCCTACATTGCCAAAACAAGGCTCAAGAAGCTAAACCTAAAATTTGTAGACAATTTGCAAAGAATATTTGACCTATAAATTGTTGCCTAAATATTGTATCCTTAGTGTCCTTAGAAAGCTTTTATAATAAGGTTCAAGATCCACCAAAAATGATGAGAATTCTAGTATTTGAACAAGGAGAAATGCATTATTGACATTGGGCATGTCCGTGTGGGCTAGACTAGAAGGTGCAAAGGTCGATCTTGCGAAAGGGGTGAATTGGGAGCCTTCAAACTCTCTTAAAATGGTTGATGCAAGAAACATTTCTTGTGGATCTCAGAATCATGTACCCAAAAGAGAATGTGTGCATGATCACTTGATCAGTTGTCTCTTTCATGACAAAAATGACCTCAACAAAGTCCTTATAAAATTTGAAAAAAGAATTAACTTTTGAAAACATTTTAGGTGCAATGTGATTGGCTATTTAGGCTTAGATTATAGGGACACTTTTTAGTTCTCTTATAACTAAGTCCTAGTCATGGAAGTTAAATAAGCCGATTTTCCTTGTAATATGCATGTACTAAAGTGTGTATCGTAGCTCCATCCAGGAAGTCTCTTCCTTGTTTATAGGTACTCTTATGAAATAGTGTCATAATCTACAAATATATAGTGACATGGAACTGTTCGGCTATGTTCTATGGTTCTATTTTAGATATTTCACTATCTAGTGGAATAAGATTATAGCACATTAGAAATCTTCATATATCTGAACTGTTTGTGGATCTTTCACTATATAACTGAAGGTGAAATATGAGAAATTTTCACACAGTTGTGTCTACCAATGTTCTGATTTGAGGAGCAGCATTCATTTTATAGCTATGTACAGATGTTGTCTCCTCTCCTATTAAGCAGTGCCCAATACACTTAACTTGACGTAACAGTCATGTTCCCTTCACTTCAAGGTCAGGTTAAATAATAAAAGAGGGCAACAAATCAGTAAGTTAAACCAAAGCACACAAATCAATAAGTTAAACCAAAGCAACTATCAACCTTTAAGCTTCATTACTCACAGCTTGCTAATGTTAATGTTAATGTTTCTAGTTTAGTGAGCGAGTTAGAGTTATAAAAAGAACAAAGATTAGGAAACAGAGAGAGAGAGGTTAAAAGATTTCTAGAAAAACACAAAGAGAGAGAGAGAGAGTAAAAGCTTTTAGAAAAACATAGAAAGTCCATTTATTTACATTATCCCAAAACTTTATAAACCGTATTCATGGAGTGCTTCACTTTTTCCTTCTCTTCAGAACATTGGTGCTTCAGAACATTGATGTGTTTGGAGTATAAGATACAAACGCAACCTTTGGATATGGTGATTATAGCACATTAGAAATCTTTATATATCTGAACTGTTTGTGGATCTTTCACTCTATAACTCAAGGTGAAGTATGAGAATTTTAGACACAGGTGTGTCTACCAATGTTCTGATTCGAGGAGCAGTATTCATTTTATAGCTATGTACAGATAAGAATAGGAAAATAATCTTCATAAAAGAGCAAGTTAATTGTTGCTTAACAGATAAGAATAGGAAAATAATCTTCATAAAAGAGCAAGTTAATTGTTGCTTAACAGATAAGCATAGGAAAATAATCTTCATAAAAGAGCAAGTTAATTGTTGCGTTAAGCATATTCTTGACGTAACACTTTTTGTGTCTAGCACACAAACCAAGAAGTTAGACCGAAGCAACTATCAACCTTCAAAGTTCATTATTCACAATTTGCTGATGTGAAAAAGGCTTTTGAGTCCTTGTTATACCCACCATTGACAATCAGATGGAGGAATTCAAGGAATAGGAAGAAAGAGCCAAATCTAAAATTTTACCGTTACATGTAAAAGGGTTCCGATTGGGCGCCACTACTAATATCAAAAAACTTATACAGATACAAAAATCTTACAATGTTAATGTTTCTAGTTTAGGGTGTGTTCAGATAGGGCGGTAGTGCTTTTTTTGGTTTAATTGAAGTTCCACCGTGTATCGTTCATATAGACCGGTGGTACTATCTCACAAGCAAAGTTTACTTGTGATATTATTCGTTCAATAAGATGAATAACCAATCAGAACTGCTTGTCACAATGGCACATAGTTGTTCCAAGGGGGGAAGGCCGTCTCAATCTGTGGTGGAGCCGGAACACCCTTGCTTTTTTTTCTTCAAATGAACTTCTGCCATTTGGACAGCACACTTGTGGCGTCGGGCGGTCTGAACCCAGCCTTAGTGAGCGACTAAGAGTTAAAGAAAGAACAAAGATTATGAAAGAGAGAGAGAGACAAAGGTTATGAAAGAGAGAGAGAGTGTGTGTAAAAGCTTTCTGAAAAGAAAACAGAGAAAGAGAAAGTAAAAGCTTTCTAAAAAAACATAAAAAGTCCTTTTGTTTACATGATTACAACTGGTTTAACTACCCTAAGCCATAACATCTTTTATTTACATGATTACAACTGGTTTAACTACCTAAGCCATAACATCTTCAGTCCGGAACTAGAACCCTGGATCTCTGTCTCAAGAGGTTTACATGATTACAACTGGTTTAACTCCCCTAATCCATAACATCTAGAGTCCGGGACTAGAACCCTGGATCTCAACCAACTGCCCTATCGGACGTGAACAAAAATCGGACGTGAACAAAAAGCTTTTTAAAAAAACACACAAGATCCTTTATTTACATGATTATCTTAAAACTTTGTAAACCGCAACACGACAGCGAGCCCTTTCTGTGCGACTTATTTAGTGCATCCATTCTTACTTCACATTTCGAAGCAGAGTAGTCGATTCGTCTGTTGTTTCTGAACTCCTGCGGATAGAAATAGCAATTTGGATGCCGTGAACAGATAAAAGTTGAAATATAATGATAACTCAATAGCACTAACTGGCTGTAATCAATGTCTACAACACCAACGGCCGTGTCGGCGATGCTCGAAAATGCGCGCTGGCTGAGATCGAACTGATTCGCGGCACATCCGGGGCAAAGATCCACAATCTTCACCGTAATGGGTCCTCCACCATTGCAGCCATTTCCTGTGCAGAAGATCCGGTAGTACGTTCCGCATGCAGCGCCGCCATTATAGATGGCGGAGCTTGCAGCCGCAAAGTTTCCATCGCTGGGAAACTGGTTTGGATCGTTGCCATAACATGCAGAGGCTGAAACCATAAAATCGTGCACCTTATATGCAAACGGATTATAGAAAGCCTTTCTGTTAGTCGTAGGCTCCTTCAACATGAACTGACCACGCTTAAAACTAATATGCAAACCAGAAACTCTCGGAGTGTTTCAGACTTACGTGTGTATACTGTGTAATAGGATGCCCTGCCTGCCATCGCTTGAGCATGGTGAAATTCGAGAGCCATCATACATGCTACGATTGCACAAACGCAAATGTGCAAGAACGCGCGTATGTTTTTCGCCATTTGTGAAGTAACTTATCTATGCTGTAGTAGAGAGGTTTTCAAGATAGGAGGGCTCTTCTTTCATCTGCAAGCCAGTGCATATAAATGTTTGGTAGAGTACGCATTTTGAGTTCGTAGAGAAGGACGTGAACACCATGAATTCATAAGGAAAGGGAGGATAACTCACGACTTTCATTGCTGACAAACATCTAGAGATTGTAAGCATGCCAAACACGTATGTTCGATGCCCGAAAATCCATAGCCAACGCAACGTGTCGTAGAAGAAGACATATGTAAACTAATTGCAGATCTGAAGAAGTTTTCACGCACTGTATTCTATATGCCACTACGTCATGATCCATCTCTAAATCCTTGAGAGATTTTGAGAATCAAACGGAGAATATGGCTGATGTATTTGGAGTGTTTTTTTCTAACTGGGGACATGTGCTGAAGAGGCAAGTCTGTAGATACTCTCAACATATATACCTTCAACAATATCAGTACATGCGTGGATGTATGCACTAGACTTCAACGATGCCGATGGCAGATCAGCAGAGGAATTCAAGATACGCAATTGTGTTTACATATGTTTAATGCTTATACTTGAACTCGAAAACAATCAAAACATATTTTTAATGTTTAATTACTAAATTTCCGAAACAATCAAAGCAATTGAACTCCTTCAATATTTCTGTGTGGACGAATATTAGGAGCGCGATTCTCTCGTGCAAACCACGCTGTTGTTTTTTTTCTGTTTTTTGAATCTAAACACCATATAGCAAACAATCGAAAAATAACTCCATCCCTTCGTGTTTTCGCAAGCGCTATATTCATGCTTGTGGTACATGGAGCATCGCCTTTCCATGAATTCAAATGTTCTCATCAATATTTTACAGGAAAATCTGACAAAGAATAATCCTGCTCTATTACATGCATGTATAATACAAGCATAAATAGATGCGCAAAAAAATACACTCATGCATACATGTGGGATTTGAAGATGATTTTGAATTTAAGCTGCAAGCAGATAAACCCCACATTAACTATCTGTTTTCGAATAGCTATCTGCACGCAGAGAATTCAGGAGAAGCAATCGTGTTCAGATTTCTTTAAGCTTTATACTCGTTAGATGCTCGTTTAATTACATTACTGGTTGCAAGAGTTTTGAAGAACATGTCTTAACGCCGTATCTGAAGCCAATATATAAATGAATTAATAAATTTTCAAATCAATGAAGGCCGCATATCTCCTTCAATATTTTTATGTTGACGAATAGCAGGAACGCGACTATCTCATCCAGCC
The DNA here is from genome assembly GCA_020310875.1 of Ceratopteris richardii. Lineage (NCBI taxonomy): Eukaryota > Viridiplantae > Streptophyta > Polypodiopsida > Polypodiales > Pteridaceae > Ceratopteris > Ceratopteris richardii. Next base: position 92,178,888 of record CM035408.1, on the reverse strand, counting down.
ATGTTGTTGTCTTTTTGCGTCTATTTGCCATAACGAAGAGCACAAAATCTCTCGATCTCTTCTATTTTTTAACATTTTACAGAATCTTAAGACATGGAAAAAGTCCAAAATCACATCATTTATCATACTGGTAGAGAAAAGTCCCAAAGAAAACTCTAAACAGGATCTATCAGGTCCAAAATAAAGAATATTTACAAGAAACGAGCTCCCGAGAAAGTTTACTTGAAATACTTTCACGTGCTTTTTAAGATTTAGAAAATCTCTTGCAAGAGAGAAGAAAATATATATACTCAAATGTCTTTATCAAAATAACATGCATCTATGGCAAAAACTTGATTATCTGAGATGCATATCACACTATTAGATTGTTCTGAATTTTCACCTTCGTCTTCGATGGAAAATAAGCTTTTATGCTCATTTAAGTACATGAAAATTTCAACACGATCAAGTGTGTAACCTCTTCTTACCTCTAAAATCTCCTTATGCTTAATTTGGAGGTCTTTGATTTATCATATTATTAGATCCTTAAATTCCCTTTTTCTACTAGGCATCATTAGTCATTATTTCCAAGTGGATCTATTTCATATATTTTTCTTTTCAAACCTTTAAGTTCTCCAAAGTGTATTTTTTCAACAAATTATTAGTGATGTTATTCTATGTTTAATTTTAGACCCTCATCATCACTATGTTGGGAAGAAACACATTTATCAATCATCATCTCCATTAAATCCCCATGAAATTTTGCTTAAAGTTGCTTTGTCGTCTCTTTCTACACATGATAAACATCCAACTAGTGCAATCATAATCTCCCACTAGAAAAAAACTTAATCTGACAATGTAGTTGATTTGAATGCATTAAAGTACCACTCAAATGCATTCTTCATCACCTAAATATATCTTTGCATGATCAGTATTTATTTCCTTCTATTTAACAGTTGCATTCACCCATCTTATGATAGGAAAAATTCCTCATCTTGGGTGTCTTCTTTCTTGTTGGGAGAATGTGCACTTTCCCTATGCAGCCTTGAAGCATAGATGGCCTCACATGTATACTCATAGTTTCCTCTATTCACTCAAAATGATGGTTCTCTAAACTCTTGAAGATTGGACCAGAGAACGTTTGCAAAATCCAACTAGACAATAAGACCTTTCAAATGCAATTTATCTCACTCAAAATGCTTGATCCTACTATGAGAACTAATGCTTTCAAGTGGACTATTTGTTGCCTTCACTCGACATGCACACAAAAAATGAAGGTTTGGTAACTTTAACACCAACTACTAACCTCTTCCTTTCCATATCCTTCCCATATTGAGTACTAATATGTCCATCCCTTTTGTGACATAGGTCCAATTATTTTGCCTTCCATATGTGAAGTAAGTACTATGGCTGAAATTTGGCTTCACATCCAATGTGAATAGCCTTTTCTCCTTTCTACCTTTGGTTATCAATCTGTTTCCCATACTTTCATAGAAGTATCTAGATATTGCATATACCCTATCATCGCATTACTATTATGTTGAGATAAGATAAAGATAACTCTCTTATCTCTCTCCTTCCACTCTCACAAGTTCCTTTACTAATGAGGAGTTGGATTCTCACCCATTCTTGGTCTAGCATCTATACAATTAATGAGACCCCATAAGACTCTTCCCATCAGAAACCTAGACATTTTAAAGCTCCATGGTGGGTACTTGTTTTTTACTAGTTTATCAATCTAAATGCTATACTATGACATGATGTGCTCTAATTTACTCTTCTAGAACCCTTTCATGCAATAACATTGAATCTTATCAATATCTTTACCTCTGTACTTCACAAGTACCAACATAGATGGGATATATGCTTTGCTTGTTCTCTAGTAGACTTCCCTTGAGTTGATTGTGTCCTTCTAAGCTTGAATTAGAAGTTATCCTCCCTCCAAGTTCTTCAATGACTCCTTTTGGTCGTCCTTGAATGGGTTTGTATGTCAAAATGATTTGATACAATTGATGGGAGAATAACTGATGGTGGATAACTTTCGCTCTGATACCACTTGTTATGGTCGACGCGGCAAAGGCCCAAACCTTGTCAAGCTTGCGGAATTTGTTGCGCCACCGAAAAGATGCTAAGCTAGAGCGATATTAGAACACCTCTATAATCAGCAGTAGCTCAGCACAATTACTGTCACTCGACATATAAGACTGTGTTTGAATTTACTAAAAAATTCACTGGAACTTCACCGGACTGTCACCGTAATTATACCGGAATCTTACCGGAATCAACTCCTATTCTGTTTGTAATTACTTCAAGTGAATATACATGAAATAAGGAAGTGATGCGTGAACTTCGTTCATTGAGTGAACACTTTCTGAAGTTAAAAAAAAAAAACTTCTCCGGTTCAGAATGTCTCTTTTCGGTTAGACTTTGTACTGTGTGTACATATCCATTTCACCAAAATCTTTGATGAACTGATAGTAGAGATGTCTAGCTATAAGATACGCTAACTCTCATACAAAACTTTAATTTACTCTGCGAGATATACTTCGTTGTTCTACCGAAAACACACTTTCTGAGAAAACTGTAATTGATCGAAAATGCGTTTACTGAGATAACTGTAGTTGACCGAGACATTCGTTTACTGAGATAGTACCGGGAGACACATTTACTAACGAGCTGTAACTGTTAAATACGAAAATACTCAGAGTTCTTCACATACGAACAGTGCTCGCAAACTTCCACATGAACATGTGTTTTCTATTAGAGAAGATGTGTACAAACTAACTTGGCCTCTTCTTGCTCAAGCTATGGAAACTCTCCTACACTGAGTAGTTTCTTCTTACCATCTCTCTCAGATGAATACCTGACATTTCACGTTTCTGTTATTCATCTTTACATACGCGATCTCTGGCGTCTTCTGAGAACTTCTCTCTCTCTCTCTTCTCTATTCTATCATCTCTATTTCTGACCTCTATATGCACTCTATTTAAACTGCGCGCTCTACTCACGCACGTTCTTGTATGCACTCCCTCTTATTCTTCTTATGCACGTTCTCTCTTTATATACAGTTTGATTTGGTATAACGAACTCTATCAGACTCTAATTCTGCAAGATTCTGCACTGTACATAACAGTCGTGAATTTGTCCCTTCATTAAGGCTTTTTGATTTTCTGAATATTTGATTCCGCTTCTCTTTATCTTTCTTTTTCTTTATGTCTGTGTGTACGTCAAATTCGTGAGTGATTCTTCAACAGCTCCCCCTCAATCACTAATTTGACTCTTCCTGTCTTCATATAATTTCCTTTCTTTTATTCCTGCCATTTCTTTGAATCTGCTTGTCTTTGTTCCATCCAAGCTCTTTGTCAAAATATCTGCAATCTGATCTTTTGTCCGAGTGTATATTATTTCTATCTCCTTCTCCATTACCTTTTCCCTTAGGAAATGATACTGAATTTCTATGTGCTTTGTTCTTGCATGAAATACTGGATTTGCTACAAGATACAGCGAGCTCATATTATCTCCATGTATGATAGGTATACCTTGATCAATACCCATGCTTTTAAACAAGGTCTGCATCCATATCACTTCTTTAGCTACTTCTACAAGTCCTTTATATTCTGCTTCTATTGACGATAAAGCTATTGTGTGTTGTTTCTTCGAACACCAGCTTACTAGCTTATCTCCTATGTATATCATATATCCATGTGTTGATCTTCTGTCATCTTGACTTCTTGCCCAATCTGAGTCACTGTATGCTCTCAGCTTTATATCTGACGTAAAAGGATAATATAATCCTTCCTTTATAGTTCTTTTGATGTATCTAAGAACTCTTTGTCCTGCAACCCAATGTTGATCCTTCGGACAATGCAGGAACTGTGAGAGAACTCCCACTGCATAACTAAGATCCGGTCTTGTTAGCATAGCATAAATTAGACTTCCCACTAACGACTGATACTTTCTCATTTCTTTAAACTCTCCACCATTATATTTGTTGAGTTTATGATTTACTTCAAGCGGTGTTGAAGCTTCTCTACAATTCTCCATACTAAACTTCTTCAGTAAGTTTAGGAGATACCTTTCTTGCGTAACATATACACCATGATCTGTGTATGTGATTTCCATTCCAAGAAAGTATGATAACTTTCCTAGATCACTGATCTGAAACTCCTTTTCAAGTAATCTCTTTACTTCTTTAATTCCTTCCTCTGAGGTACCTGTGATTATAATGCCATCTACATAAATGCAAATGTAGATCATACCTTCTTCTGTTCTCTTGATGAGTAGACTTGCATCTGCCTTCGAACTTTGGTATCCAAGTTCATTGAGATATTTCACAAGTCTGTAATTCCAAGCTCTTGGAGCTTGCTTCAGTCCGTAAAGTGCTTTTCTTAATCTGCAAACAAAATTTGGGTATCTGGAACTTACAAACCCTTCCGGTTGTTCCATGTAGACTTCATCTGATATATATCCATTCAAGAATGCATTCTTTATATCTAGCTGACTTAGCTTCCATCCTTTTGATGCTGCTATAGCATCACTGCCCTTATGGTTGACATCTTTGCCACCGGACTGAACGTCTCATCATAATCTATGCCATGCGTCTGAGCATAGCCCTTGATAACCAGTCTAGCTTTGTGTCTGGCTATCCTTCCATTTACAAGTTTCTTGACTTTGAAAACCCATTTATTTCTAATCACTTTCTTACCATTTGGTTTCGGAACAAGTTCCCATGTCTTGTTCTCCTCTAGTGTGTTGAACTCTTCTTCCCTTGCTTCTTCCCATTGCTTCTTGCCTTTAGCTTCATCATAGTTCTGAGGTTCTTCATCATCTTTGACCATATATGCATAATTTTTTTGAGTTATGTACAAAGTATCATAAGAATACCTTGTTGGTTGTTTCCTTACCCTGTTTGACCTTCTTGGTTCAAACTCTTCATGTGTATCTGAATACACTTCTTCATCAAATCCATGTTCATCTCCATTTCTCATACCTGATCCGATCATGGACGTACTTGCCTGCATATAGTCTTCATCTCTATTCACCTATACAATTGACTTCCCTTTCTCTTTCCTTCTTATCTCTTCTTCAAATTCTTCTGTTGTATGACTTTGATCTGCATACCAGCTTTTCTGTTCATCAAATGTAACATCTCTGGAAACAGTAAACTGTTTTGTTAGAGGACTCCATAACCTGTAACCCATATGCTTTTCATCGTATCCGACGAACACATATTTCTCTGCTTTTGGTTCGAGCTTATGTCTGAGTTGTGATGGTACATAAGCGTAAGCTACTGATCCAAACACTTTGCAATGATCAAGTGTTGGCTTCTTTCCCCACCAAGCTTCATAAGGGGTCATTCCATCTAAAGTTGTACATGGTAATCTGTTTACCAAGTATGTGGCTGTATTTACAGCTTCAGCCCAAAGATAGTTTGGACAATCCTTTTCTTTTAGCATAGCTCGTGCAAACTCAACTAGAGTTCGGTTCCTTCTCTCTGCTACACCGTTTTGTTGCAGTGTATACCTGCAAGTTATTTCTCTCTTAATACCTGCATTCCAAAGATAGTCATTAAACTCTCGGGAGAAATATTCTCCCCCTCCATCAGACCTCAGTCTCTTCAGCTTTCGACCTGTGAGTCTTTCAACATATGCATGAAAATGTCTGAAGGCTCCAAACACTTCTGATTTCTCTTTCAAAACATAAAGAGTTATCCATCTTGTAGCATCGTCAATGAATAAAACATAATACCTTGAGCCACTGATTGATCCTTCTTTTGTTGGACCCCATACATCTGTATGAATGAGTTCAAGTACTCCGTCATGTTTGAATCCTTTCTTCTGGAACGGTAACCTGTGGGCTTTTCCCATCTGACATGCTTCGCACTTGTGAATCATGTGTTGGTTCTGTACATTCGGTAATCCTAGTACTGACTGATTTGAAATCATAGCTTTAATTCCTTTTTCATTAAAATGACCTAATCTCTTATGCCAGAGATCAAGTTCTGTAATCACCTTTTCACCATGTGTGAACAACGCTTGACCGATGTTCCCTTGTACTCTTAAAGTAAAGAGTCTACCTTCCTTCTTACCAGAGACAATCTGATTATATCCATTCTCGGGATCTTCTACAAATACTCCTTCATTTGTAAATCTGACCTGAAAACCTTTCTCAACTATCTGTCCTACACTAATTAAATTTCTCGGTATTTTTGGAACGTACAAAACATTGGTTAGCAAATCTGCTCCACTCTTACATTTCACTTTTCCAATTGAATGTACACTATGCCTCGTATTGTCACCTGTTTGAACAGTATGATTGGAACTACCTTTTTCCAATTCTGACATCAGTTCTATATTTCCTGACAAGTGATTAGAACATCCAGAATCAATGTAAAATACCTTTAGGTCTTCGTTATCTAATGTGTTGATTGAGTTCATCATCAATGATGTATGGCTTTCATTCTGTGTGTTATTTGCATAGTTGTTGTAGGTGGTGTTCTAGGATTGGTTTTGTCCCCAACTTCTTGCTCCACCTCTACCATAGCCTCCTCTTTGATTCTGTATTCCTCTTTGAAAATTACTCTGATATCTTCCGCTTCTGCCTTTGCTATTACTGTTCTGATTTTGATTTGATCCTTGTTGATTGTGCCAGCAATCATGAGCCAGATGATTATTTAATCCACAGATCCAGCAAGCCTTCTTGTTGTTATTCTGGCTACCTCTTCCTCTTCCAAAACCTCTTGCTCTTCCTCTACCGGTGCCTTTACCTCTTGCATAATAAGCCTGAGAACTTGACTCTTCTTCGTCTTTTGACTTGCCTTTGTCTGCTTTCTTCTTGTTCTTCATGTACATTGCAGAACTTTGTCCTTTATCTGCATCTCCTTTCAGGTCTTGCTCATATGTGAGCATCAAACCAAGCAACTGATTTAAATCTAGTACAAAATGATTTAAAGAAAGTTCAGTTGAGAGTACGAAAGGTTTCCACATTTCATCTCCTCTCAAACCTGTTAGAAGTTGCGCTATCAATCTGTGATCTTCGACATCTTCATTTATGGATCCAAGACTATCTGCTAGATCCTTCATCTTAGTAACATAGTCACTAATGCTTTGACTCAACTTCTTTTTGAACGTTGTGAATTCGGACCATAAGCTAGCCTTCCTAGCTTTCGTAGTATTTTGGAAATGATCTTCCAATGCACTCCATATGTCCTCCGCTTTCTCCAGGCCTCTAATGTGCGGTAGTAGATGTTCTGAAACGGTATTATAAATGTAAGCTCTTGCCGTTGCATCGTTCTTCTGCCACAGCTTCAAGGCTTCTAATTCTTCTTTTTCCGGTTGACTATCATCTTCGAAAGTCAGCTTCTTTTCTTCTCCGGTCACATACATCATTAAGTCCTTACTCATAAGTAAGGCTTCCATGCGCATTACCCATGCGGGATAATTATCGCTGTCCAATTTATCAATTTGGACATGATCTGCCATGATCTTCTTGTTTCTGTTACTTCCGGTGACCTTTCGAGAATCTTTCAGCTCTTCAGAATCTTTCTCGTTCTGGTACCACTTCTTGTGGTTAACCTGCTCTGATACCAATGATGGTGGATAACTTTCGCTCTGATACCACTTGTTATGGTCGACGCGGCAAAGGCCCGAACCTTGTCAAGCCTGTGGAATTTGCTGCGCCACCGAAAAGATGCTAAGCTAGAGCGATATTAGAACACCTCTATAATCAGTAGTAGCTCAGCACAATTACTATCACTCCACATATAAGACTGTGTTTGAATTTACTGAAAAATTCACTGGAACTTCACCGGACTGTCACCAGACTGTCACCGTAATTATACTGAAATCTTACAGGAATCAACTCCTATTCTGTCTGTAATTACTTCAAGTGAATATACATGAAATAAGGAAGTGATGCGTGAACTTCCT
>CM035408.1:92110981-92165981 GCA_020310875.1 Ceratopteris richardii | reverse complement strand
ATGGTTCACTATATCCTCTAGATCCAATATCTTCTTACCATCCAACATTCCATAACCTCTCAACTTTACTTCAATTCATTGGTGCGGGTGAAGCTCGACTATTAGGTTACTGTAAGCGATTATCTACACATTCACATGCTACTTCTAAGTATTGGTTCCAACAATATCAACTCCATCATATGAGGGTGGTCACTTTAGAAGGCAAAATCATATCTTTATAAAAACAACTTGCAGATTTTGAATAGGATACGGAAGCAAAAGAAAGCACAATTTCAAAGTTAAATGCCAATCTCCAACAGTTGAAAGAGACTTCACTTGGTATGAGATATAGGAAAAGAGCATTGTCATCCTTTGAAGCTCTTTCAGTAGGTGGCGGTGCATGGAAACGACGTATATATGCAGCAAGGTGAGTGTTTGTTTTACTTTTATATGTTTTAATAAAGACTTGTAATGGAATCTTTCATTGTGTAGGTCTTTTATTCAAGACATAACTGCTTCATCAACAGAAGACCAATTCAAGCTGATGAATAGCTATATAAACACCAAAGAAATCACTTCTGCTATAGACTCACCCATAGGAAAAAGTATTAGAGTTTTTGTTGAAGCTGAGTTTTTAGAGAAGTTAAAAAACCTTATCAAAGTGCAAGATGTGCATGCAATATGTGACGAAGTAGGCATGAGTAGAAATGGGTATATTGCAATGTACACCCTTCTTCGGCAAGCCTTACAAGCACAAGGTATTTCTCAAAGTATATTTCCATGCCCATATAAAGTGTCTATCAAAAAAAAAACTTCAAATGAGGATGTGACTCGTACTTTTGGACAATATTTATTCATAGAAGACATTATGCCTACCTTTTTTTATCATCCAAATATTCCCGAGAAGGAATCAAAGATCCTATCTACACAAGGATTTACTTAAACTAAATTCAACAATATATTTGTGGATCTTCAGAAGCTTCAACAAGCAATGGTTCACTTTTATAGTTCAACAATCAAAGGTACCCCTATTACATTTTATTTGGTGTTGAAGTCTTATTGCATTCAAGTGTCATATTAAGATAATGTTTTCTCTTTTGTGCAGAATTTAATGTTAAGTTAAAGTTCATACTAAAGCTTGATGAGTGTCAAATCATAAAGGGTCACAACTAGAAAGGTTGAGTGTGATGCTAATGAATGAAGTTATGGACCATGCAATGAGTGATGAAACTTTAGGATCCACTTCCCATTTGACTTACACTAGGCAATCAGAGAGAGATATCTGGTGGTAGGTGCTATAGAAGTTCCCAAAGAAACAAACAATGTTATTTCGTGGATTTTTAGTAGGACTCCATGGATTACGAAAGTAATCCCTTCTCAAATACATGGGCAAAAGATTTTGTAGATTATATAGGTGAATTTGAGGTAGAATGGCATTTGGGTGGAGACCTTAAGAGTATAAAATGCATGTTAGGTTGTAAACAAGGAGCATCTTCTCTCTATCCTTGCCCATATTGTACACAAGGTTACAAAGGATCTAAGAGACAGTCTAAACCTGCAAGGGCATTGATGAGAGTTGATGACTCTGAAGAAATTGATGAAACAAACTCATCGAATCACAAGGAACGGGAGATATCACTTTTGAGGTGTCCAATGTTACAGGAACCGACTCGTGATAAAATAAGTAATGATTGGAACCCCATTATTCCATTTCCATTATTCAATGTTCACTTTTGTACTTTGCATGCATTCGTGAGGATCTTTGATAGGCTTTTGAAGCTCCATGTTGAATATGCATTTGCAATTAAACCACTAGAGAGGTCTACAATAGCAATCCAAAAAATAGAAGATTGAGGGTCCAAACCCACTTCGACTTCTAGTCCATTCGGAAGTCATCCTCCTTGTGCTCACCTCTCGAACATTTACGACCTGCGTACTTTGCGCCATTTTTCTACCTAGGCCAATGCACTCAATCTGGTCCGACGGGCTGTGCTGCACGATTGGGGCACCGAGCATACTCGTGGCACGACTCTATGAGGAGTGCCAAGCCAACTCCCCAGTAGGATCGCCAAAATGGATAAGGTCTTGCGTGCGTAGAATGTGCAAATAACTGCACCTATATGTAGTTATCTCTCGCAACTTACCCAGTTTATTTCCCTCAAGCTACAAATGTGCCTGACTTGGTTCACAATTCCTATCCTGTTAGCTTACTCCTTGGTCCTTTCCCAACTTTGATCTCGGTCCTATTGCCTTCTTTGAATGGAAAGTTCTATTTATGGTCCCATATGCATTGGTCTTTTTTGCTTATTTTTTTTACCTTCTATTTCTCTTCTCCACTTATTGGACTTCACTATGCCTCTTTCTCACATATGGCACACACCATCCCAATTCTTTTCCTCTCGCTTCCTATCTCGATTCTAGTCTACCCACCTTTGTGAGCTCTCTTTCACTTCATTCCTTTTACTCTCACCCTTAGATCACCTTTTCCACTATCTTTGTCACATCTTTCAATCTCACAGACTTTTGCGCATTCACACACACCAGCATGTACAATTATATGCTCTCTCATACACTCACACATCAGCTTACATACTCACATTCACCCGCTTTGTCACGAACTCACATACCCAAATTCTCACACCCTTTTTCCCTCTCTTGATCACTTCTTTCTTTCCCCATTACTTTCTTTCAAATCCACACACACACTTTCACACCAGCTCTCATGCACCCACACACTTTTATGCGCTTTCCCCTTCCTCTTTCACACTACCCTTATCACATCCTCTCACTTGCGCTTACACCCCCCATATACACAAATACTCACGCACCATCACTCTCCAATACACACACACACACTTTTACACATACACCTCTTTCTATCGTCTATGACACACCCACCCTTATGGATATCATAATCCTTTCTGACTGAAAATAGATTTTGGTATAGCTCCCAATGATTATATGTGGTAACAGATCAGCGTGACGAATGCATGGAGTCCAAATTCAACATTTTAGTCAGTGTGAAACTATTGTGATTTCCGGAGTTCACTACAGCCACATCTGTTAAAACACTAAAAAACCACTAAGGCACGCTGGGTCAACACTCGTGATCTGACAGGGTGCAGCCTCACCTCAACTATCATCGCACCCTCTAATACCTCTAACGTTTAGAGTTAGAATTTGTTCAAGCATCATCCTTTCATATTACCATTCATCCCAATTGAGTGTTCATTTTTCATTACTCCGAAAGTTTAATAATCAATCCCAATAAGCATTAGAAGGTGTTGGTTTCATACATTCTGTGATTACAAAAACGTGATCGTTTGCACGATGAAGGGACTATAGTCAAACTTTTCCTATTTAATCATACAAAGCTTTACCAATGTCAACTCCTGTTTACAAACTCATTCTACTTCAATTACGATTGATGAGGATGACATGACAAATGGTTCCAGATTAAAGCACTTCCACATCATCGCTCAACATCATAATGTATCCATATTCGACTGGGCTTAATATTAGTAGAAAGTATCACCTACAGCAATAAATCACATCATGACATACCTCCGATCTTGTTGTTAATGGCTCATATAACTGTCCACTTCAGGATTACAGCACGAATATTTAGCTTGAGGCCTAAAACTGATGCTCTTGCTGTATTATGACTGGCCAGAAGACTATCAGCCACGACCTTGCCAACATCCCTGAAATCAACAACAGCCCCATGTTAAAGATTCTTGCAGGAGCACGTCCCCAACTCGGCCTGACAGGGTCTCCCATTGGCTACCGGGATCAGAGAGAGTCCCCCCTCCGCTGGTCTCCTGCTCTAGCCTTTCTCCCCTCGAGCATACCACAGCCGCTTTAGCCAATGAGGAAGGAAGAGGGAAGCACACTCCCGAGAACCCCCTGGTGTATGAGACTCAAATCCCCTTTTGCTAGCTGCTCATATGCACCTGCACACCACCATCAGAACAGCCCACGCCTCTCCACTTACTGTCGATCGCAACCCTCGGGCACCACAAGCAGCAAGGAAGCCTGCCCACCGACCTCTTCAGTCCCCTATCATGTCCCTTAGTTTCATATGATGAAAGGTAGATTCATTCTGATTTTGTAATATCACCGCAAAACTCCATTAATCTCTCCATGCCAGCTCAACAAATCCAGCCTCATTTCTTATAGGTTTATCTTCTTCCCCTCTCCCAACAGCCATCTAGAGTTCCATTCGAAGTCAATCGAGTCTCCTCTTCATTCGAGATTCGGATCTCTGACAGAGCAAGGCAGCAACACCAGTAGAGCCTAAATCTACTTCATGATAATCCAATTCGGTGGCTGCAAAAATAGGATTGTTAAAACCACAATCTATGCCACATATGGAGTAGACGACTCTGTGAGACTTATGAGCTTCCTAGGGAGATGAGTTTGTAAGTCGAGCAGCACTCTCGTGATTAAGCACATAAACGAGTTTTTTGTTTAATTGCCCCTATGAGAACCGCCCTCCTGGAACAATACGTCTACAACCAGATTTGCCAAAAAGCCTCTTGATGTATTTTTCCAAACCTGCCCTTTTCTTCATTTAACTGGAGGATGACAATACGCCAGAAGTAGAACCGATAACGCCATAATCTTTTCGAGATCCAGTAAGCTTGAATTGTGTGAGAGAATGTATGGCATCAGAGCATTCTAGAGAGAGTACAGTCTGGAGCTTGCCACTCTCGGAGGCCTCTTGAGCACAAAGCTTGTGTCACACCTCCTCCCTTTTCCACCATTTGTAATGCATCTCAGATGAAGAATACATGACTGTCCGACAACTCCATGGATGACAGTACCTTGCCCCTCCTACAGTGGTCAGGGTCTCCCCCTCGGTGGGAAAGAAGCAAGCACAGATTTGCGCACCCATGAAAAAACACCCCAGAGTACTGGAAAGCTCCCTCGCCTCTGGCTGCACCCTTCTCTCTTTAATTCCTAGCTTCTTGTGCTCCCCCCACAGATGTGCTTATAATGGTTATAAACTACTATAGCAAGCACCCTCTCTTGAAAATATGTCCACGTCCACCCGATGCTACTCCCGCTCTCCTCGATTCAATGAAGACCTACCAAAACAGATCAAAACAATCCCTTCTACTGCTACTCTTGTCCAGCTCCCTCCTTACTCGCCTTGCACACCTGCATCAAATCATCAAAAGAAAAACAAAAAGAAGCACTCCCTTGACAATGCTCCCGATTACCACAAAAAAAAAACCGTCCCCCACTAAGGAAACAAGAAAACAAAAGAAGACTGTCCGCTCTCTCTGCATACAGATAGAGAGATGTCTCTCCCTCCCGAGAGCTCTCTTGCCCCCCTCTTTTCTTCCCAAAAATTGAAGAAGAACCCTCGCAACCACCTTCCCCTCTTTAAACTCGAATAGAGCTACCTGCCAGCTTCTCTAAGTACTTTCCCCATGAGCTCTTTTCTGCTTCACCCGTCTTGTTGAAGTCCTCTTCAGCACATGATACCCCTCTTTCGATACTCGATGTCCCCCTCTTCAGCGCTCTCTGTGTTCTTCCCAAAGATGATCTCTCTCTGCCCCAAGTGTGCGTGCCATTAGGGGTATGTCCCCCCCTTTTTCCGTGTCCATCAGAGCAAAATCCCCCTTGTACCTGCATATCTCTACGAAAAACAAGGGAATTAACCCCCACGTACTGTCAGAGGGCATCTCCCTTCCTTAAGTGCATTGGTCCTTCATCACCTGCCACACTTATTTCTATGCAAAGTTTAAACCACGTTCCATCTTATAGAAGATCTCATGGACCTTGCAGTGATGGCCACATTTGTCCTCTCATATCATATTTTCTTCCCTGGTTATTTGATTCCTGCATGCGAGAGCAAGGAAAACACAACAAACGCTGCAACAAATACTTCTTGAGGTCAGACGGTGAACAAATTCAATTACAACCTCCCATTTTCTGCTGGTACATCCTGCAAAAAATCTATTCCCAAAACAAATCATATCATTTTATTAGATGCCTATATGTTCATATATTCACACCTTATTTGGGCCCTTGCCTTGCACTTGTACACCAGTGAGATACCGGAGCCATGGCCCCTGATTACATTCGCTCAAAGCCATGAAGACGAGAACACCATACCCATTTTGGAAGTAACCTAACAGTAATGCACCCCAAGGACTTTTTCTCTCACAAGGACTTGTCAAATACTTCCCATGCTTTCCTAAGCACCCCCTGCTCCTCATAAGTATCCACCAATGTAATGCCTACTGTGGTATGCTCCTTCAAGATACTTGAAATCAACCATCTTTCCATGCAAGTTACCTACAATCAAACATTTGCTCTACAAAATCGAGACCAAAAAACAACCATTTGTACGGTTAACAGCTACTTCTAGTCTCTCTGATAAGAATGAGGCTGTTTTGTTTGATGAAGCACAAAACTCTGAAAATTGGATGGTTGCTATGCAATCATAATATGATGCTATTATGAAAAAAGGTACCTAGTCTTTATGTGACTTGCCTCCTCACAAGAAGACCATTGGCACTAAGTGGGTATACAAGCTAAAGTGTAATCCTAATGGATCAATTGATAGGTATAAGGCTAGGCTTATTACAAAGGGTTATGCTCAAGAAAGAAGCATTGATTTTGATGAGACCTTTGCACCCACATGCCAAATGACTACAGTTCCTATCATCAATGCACTTGCTACTCATCATGTTTGGAATGCAAATCAGTTGGACATTAAAACTAAATTTATGAATGATGACTTGCATGATGAAGTTTATGTTTTTTAACCTCATGGTTTTGTGCAGAAAGGGCATGAAAACAAAGTGTGCAGGTTGAAGAAGGCATTATATAGGTTAAAGCAAGCACCACGTGCTTGTTATGAAATGATACATGACTATCTCATTGCACATGGTTTTGAGAATATTCCAACCCAAACAAACTTATATGTTAAGCATGGAAATGATGTGCTTCTGATTATTGTTGTCTATGTTGATGACCTGCTACTCACTAGTCCTCATGAGAAGCACATTGCTGATTTTAAGGCTGATTTGCATGCCTCATTTGAGATGTAAAATTTGGGGCATTTGCATCATTATTTGAGCATTCAATTTATGCAAGTTGATGGTAGAATAGCTCTGTATCAAACAAAATATATTGACACATTATTGCAGCATTTTGTCCTCTAAGACCGCAAACCTATTGCCACTCCTATGGAGACAAATTTATGACTGAGTCTTCATGATGTTGGAGATGCATTTGGTGTTGTTCTCTATCAGCATGTTGTTGGATGCTTGATTTTACTTATGCATTAATCTGCCAGCTATTGAGTTTTCTCTCTCACAGATGAGCATGTTTATGCATTGTGTCAGTGTGAAGTATTGGCAAGCGATTCAGTGCATCTTTCACTACTTGAGTGGTAACCGGCTACTTGGGCTGTTTTATCCTAAGGGGGGATCACTACTGCTAGATTTACATGATTTTTCTGACTTCGATTGGGTTGTTTGTTATGAAACTCATGTGTCTACTAGTGGTTTTTTATTCATTCTTGGTAGATCACGTATTTCTTGGTTGAGCAAGAAGTAGCCTACTATGTCCACTTCCAGTTGTGAAGCTGAGTATAGGGCAACTTTCATAGCGATTGTTGAGTGTGTTTGGCTCAGAGACCTTATGGCTGATTTGGGTGTTGGTCAGTCTTCTGCACCCCCATCTTCACTGACAATCAAAGTGCATTGGTAGTTGCAAGGAACCCTATGTTCCATGCTTGCACTAAGTGCATTGAAGTGCACTATCATTATGTTAGGGAGAGGTTCTCTGCTAGAGAGAGCAGTTTGGCATATGCCTAGGGAGACGTTTAAAGCTTTCCACAAAGATTTGGGCTTACTTCCTTTTGTGGATTGATTCCACATAGCTTCGCACTTCCTCATACATGAGTGCCAGCTCCTTGCTCACCGCATCACTCCTAGGGGATATTTGTTGATATATTTAGGTAGTGATGTGTGCGAACACACTAGGACAACCGGGGCACTTTTTTCCCTCTTTAGGAGGTTTTTTCTCGTGGCTTGTATACATTCCTATAACCCTAACGCATAACTTATCCTTGTACATTCTAGTGGTAATACAATCATTATTGTGTGTTTTGCACCAAGCTTCTTCTTCTTCCTTGTGTTATTCTCATGCTTCCATAGACCTCGAACTCCAACAATCCCACAAATCATTTTGAATTCAAATAGCTTTCAAAAATCATGGAATCCACAAGATTCTGTTTAAAGAATCCAAAGATCATGTATAGTTGTTACATGAATGTAAAACAAGTTTTCATCTTCAACTTGCATGTTCCTTATTTCTCTGCATCATCTTGCCCAAAGTTTTCTAACTTGTAGAGGTTGGTTCTCAATTGTTAGAGATCAGATTCTTATGAATAAGGTCTTGATCTCACTTGTTAGAGATCAATTTCTTATGAATAAGGTATTGATCTCATTTGTTAGAGATCAAATTCTTGGAATCATTCTCTATGCATGCTTGAAAAAGTTTGGGAGACACCCAATCAATTTTAAACTTATAATTAGATCATAGCTTGATTATAAATCTGATTCTTGTGCATAATAGATACTTGATCCTATAAGACACTATTATCTAAGATGGATTTGGCCAATTTTAATTATGTTAAGAGCACTGAGCTTTAGAAGTTCCACATTCCAACCAAAAAGTTCTTCTTCTAGTTACTCATGTGCAAGTTATCTGTTTTGGATCAATTCTTTCTCAATGTTCTTCCAAATTACATACGGTGCTTTATTGCATCAAACATAAGCTTATAATTTGTATTAGAATCTCGAATATCTAAATGGAAGCTCCTATGCTCGTTAGTTGGACCAAACTTCAACATCTTCATATTAGGGGAAAAAATGAACCCTACATGGGCCTTTTAGATTAAGGAATCATTAGTGATGGACCAATTAGAAGAGGGTGATGGCCACACTCTATGCCCTATAAAATACTAGGCTGAAGGGGGAAGAGGGGACATATTTCTCCCTTATTTAATGATCTACCTCTAGAGAGAGAAGGAATCTTGTACCTTAGTTGGGCCTAAAAATTCAAAATTTCTAAAGAGTTAAAAAGACTCATCATAACACCTTACAATAGACCCCCCATTAATTTTTAGGGTCAAAAGTTCTCTTTTTGAGCCCAAATTCAAACCCCGTGCATGTTTTGAGCTGAAAAAAATGGCTTCTTTCAAAAATACTCAAAAAAGAGTTATTTCCCTCCTAAACCTCACATTTTCATACCCAAGTCCCAAAAAGTCATCTTTTCCCACTACTTTCACTCTGTAGCATACCATTGAAGCTCGTGTTTCTACACTTCAACCTACCTACATCTCCTATCTGGAATTACTATTGTAGCTTGAAGACCTTTAGCTTCAATGGCAACATCTAAAGCTTCTAGGCGACTGAAAGATGAAATCCTCACATTACGATGTCACAATGTCAAAGCCATAGATGGACAATGGCTATCACATGAGTAATCCAAAGGTGCATGGGTGTACATGCAACCCTCTAGAGTTGGGCCTCATCGAGTTAGAGATCATGGAAACTTATATCTTCATTGGAAGGGAAAGTTACTTGGCTTCGAGAAGCACATAGACAATGGGACGGTTGCTATTGTACAACATGTTTTTACAATCGCAACTATGAAACTTGAAAACTCGAATAGAATGAGATATCCTATGAATTGTAAGTATTACTCTACAATATTGTATGTTTTCTAGTGTTGAATATATTTCTAAACTATTTAGATATGTTTTTGTTTGTTTCAGATATATTTCCTTCTACTTTGGTGGAAGGGCAACCACTTCATAGTCTTATAGGTACTTTCCAGGCATTGCATGCAGATGTTGGTGCACTGGTCTTTCCAGAAATATTTCCTGCTCAACTTTAGCACGATAGAGTTTTCTTTTACACACATAGATATGTTGTACCCTCTACAATGAATGGTTTTGGAAGGTTAGAGAGAATTGAAGTACATTCTTGTCTTAGCTTGGAGTGGCCAAAACCTGATATATGGTCCATATCATCTTTGAAGCACAAAAGTGTCTAGGTCTGTAGGTTTGCACTAATCTTTTCCCATCTATTGTTTTGTATATTTATTCCAAGGATTCTCATTCCAATAGACTTCCACCATGTTCATATGATGACAAATGGGAGAGCTTCACAACTGCCATGGACTTTACATGGACATGCAGATTCCAAACCTTACCACACTCATGGGGCAACTATTTACCCATGAAGCCAAGCTCAACAAGAGTGGAGATTCATCAAGAGGTAATAGCTCTTCTGCCTTATACACTGATAAAAGTAAATCCAAAGAGAAAGGGAAGAACAAAAAGGTTGAAGATGAAGGAACTACCTCCCAGGCCAACTATGGAGGGAGAGGTAGAACCTCAAGAGGAAGGGGCAGAGGAGGTAAGCAAGGTAGGGGGAGATCTTATAACTCCTCACCATGGAATATTTTTGGTTTATCAAATCATACTACAGATGAGTGTTTCAAAACTTCAAGAATCAGAGAGGTAGAGGATATCAAAGAGGTGGATATACACAATCAAGAGGAAGATTCAATCACCACCAAGGTTACAACAACAACTACAACAACAACTACAATAGCAACTACCAAGGAGGATACAAATCCAGAAAAGATTACAACAACTACACAGAGGAGCAAGAAGATTCTCTTCTGATTATAAACATGACTTCAAAACCAGGTATAAATGATAACCATCTCTTCTACATTGACTCAGGATGCTCAAACCATGTGGCAGGCAATGTAGCTCTTCTCTCTGACCTTGAGGAACCAAAGGGTAAGCATCAGGTACAAACAGGTGATGACACCAAGCACTCAATGATTAAAGTAGGGAATTTTAAGACCTCTGATGGAAACAAGAATCTGTTAAGTAGGGTTCTATATGTACCAACAATTACCAAGAATCTGATGAGTGTTGGACAAATTGTGGAAAAGGGTTTGCAGGTTAGATTCAACCAATATGGAGCATTTGTGGAGCCCCAACATGGGTTCAAGAGAATTTCCAAGGGAGAAAAGACAGGTAGATTTTTCACTTTTGAACTTGAGGATACAAGGAACATTGCACTTTATAGTTATGAAGATCAAACATTATCAGAGCTTGAAATTTGGCATAAAATATTAGGGCATGTTGGTGAAAGGACCTTGAAAAAAGTATGTAGAGACCAATGTGTGCTTGGGATACCTAATGTATCCAAGCAACACATGAATTATAAATGTGGTGCTTGTCCGTTTGGAAAGTCTCACAGGTTACCCTTCTCAAGGAAAAGCTACATGCATGAGGACTACCTAGAGCTTGTCCATATAGATGTATGGGGACCAAGCAAGGATCCCTCAATCTCTGGATCAAGGTATTATGTATCTTTCATTGATGATTACAGTAGGTGGACTGTATTGTACTTTATGAAGCACAAAGATGAAGTATTCAGTTGATTTAAAAAGTATCTTGCACTTGTTGAGAACCAAACAGGGAGAAATCTAAAAAGACTAAGGTCAGATGGAGGAGGAGAGTACTTCTCAAATGAGTTTGATATATTCTTGCAGGATAGAGGAATCAAAAGAGAAATCACAACAAGGTATACCCCTGAGCAAAATGGGGTGGCAGAGAGGAGAAATAGATTAATTGTTGAAACAGCTAGGTCAATGTTAAATGAGAAAAAATTATCTAACTACTTGTGGGAAGAGAGTGTATCTACTGCCACTTATCTTTAAAATAGGTTGCCATCAAAATCTCTTGATGGGATAACCCCATATGAAGCATGGCATGGTAGAAGACCTTCACTTGATCATTGCAAGATATTTGGATGTATAGCTTATGTGCATATCCCTTCTCAGATAAGAGGTAAGCTAGACCCTAAGGTAGAGAAGTGTATCTTCATAGGGTATCATTAAAATCAGAATGGATACAGGTTTAACAATCCTTCAAACAAAGGATTCATGGTCAATCGAGATGTTGTCTTTGATGAGAATGACTCTTGGTTTGATAGTAAATACAGGAAAGTAAAACTACCTTATGACTTGGAAGAGGAGTTTCCAAGCCTCACCAAGGAGGAGCCTACTCAGAATGGAGACATCAACTCAAATGATGAGGACATCATCAACCTAGAAGAATTCAAGGCATGGAAGTCCAAAGGCAAAGTTGAGATGAAGAAATTTGAGGATATACCAGAATCATCCAACCAAGCAATCAGAAGATCACAAAAGGAGAGCAAGAATGCATCTATGAAGACGAGGACTAGGTAGAGAACCTCAACCGGAGGATAGATATTCAATAACCTCATTTAAGAAATGAGTGCCCCTATCACTTACAAGCTCGATAGGAAGTCCATATCTTGTGAAGACATTCTTGAACAAGAATTTTGCAGTGGTGCATGCATCATTTCTCCTTATGGCGTTGGCTTCTACCCATTTCGTAAGATAGTCAGTAGCAACTATGATATACTCGGCATGCGTATTCCTTGCAGGGGGGTTAATAAGTCCCACAAAATATATTCCCCACTTTGAGAATGCACGCCCTCCCATCGTGGGCCATAGGGACATCTCATCCCTGCATATGGGGTAGTGAGTCCTTTGAAATACATCACATCGTTTTACATAGGTGTGGGCATCCATATGCAAAGTGGGCCGCCATAATTGTGAAAATAGTATGGTCTCTTAATAATGAAGTCATGTCCAAAATGGCCTCCTGCTGCACCCTGGTGTGCAGCTTCCAAAAGGTTGAGATATTCACTTTTGTGCATGCATATCCTCAGATAACTATCTTGTCCTCGCTTATATAGATTATCACCAATGAGGTTGTAGTCTAGAGCCTCTTACTCTAGGCTTCGCTCATGTGCTATAGTCATGTCCTCTGGAAAAGTCTTCGTCCTTAGGTAAGTGACTAAAGGTTCACTCCAGTCGGGCATTAGGGTCACCTGGTATAAAGTGGTGTGTTCTATCAGGGGTCTATTACAACATCTTGGGCATTCATTACTCAATTGTTGGACATCTTTTTCCATTGACGGCCAATACACACCAAGCCTGTTCAAGTTCGATAACATCGCTTGTCTCGAATGGTGTTGCTCTAGTGCACCTACATGTGCAAGTTGCAACCAATTGTTATAGTCCTATTCTTCTACACAACAAGCAAGAGTTTTTTGATGTTCTTGCCTATAGACCCATTCAGGGACAATCTCAACATTGAAGAGATAAGCATCTAGTAGCTCATCTGCTACCCTAGTAGTTGCTTCTTTGCAAGTTATCCTAGAGAGGTGGTCTGCTCTCAAGTGTGTCTTACCCTTCTTGACTATGACTTCAAAGTCATACTTCATCAATAATAGAAACCAACGTATTAACCTCCCCGTGTTGCAGGGTTTGTTTACTAAATACAAGAGAGCATGATGTTCTGTGAAAAACTTAAACTTACTTGCCAATAAATAGTGGTGAAATTTCTTAACAACATAGACCATTCCTAGCCCCTCTCTCTAAATAGTGGTGTAATTCCTCTTCGCAGCATTCAACTGGCTACTAGCATATGCAATTGGTAAATCTATATTTCCCTCATATGTGGGTTGTGCCATTCCGCCAAGTCCTCTGTCAAATTGGAACGTCTCGATGAGGTCTTTGTAGTGCTATCTGAATCTTTGTGAACCTTGGGAACTTCTAGCTCTCCTCCTAAGTTATATTCTATGTCAACACATATACGTAAACATTGATCCAAGGTTCTTGGTTCCTTTAGGAACACATATGACCTAAGCTTAGCACTCAATAGGCCATCTATGAACAAAGCTATCGGTTTGGCATGAGTGGGTACTTCCAATGGGGGGCATCTCTTTATGTAACATTTGAATCTTTGATCGGCCATCCTCACTGTCTCTTGAGGGGTTTGTTTGAATGTGTGTATTAACGAAGATGTGTTGTGTCTAATTCCACTCTTGGAAAAATCCATAATGAAGGACTCCATCATGTGGTCCATGTCTCTAAATTGATGCTGGTGTAAAGGTCGAAACCAATCCAACGCATCACCCTTTAGAGTGAGCCCAAAGGCATTAAATTGTGTGAACATGTCTTTGACTTGTTCAGCCTATAACACCTGTTTGAATTCTCCTACGTGCTTGTAGGGATCTCCAGATCCGACAAAACAATTCTTCATGGCCTTCACTAGTTGAGTAGCCCTCAAATTTCGAGGGTGGTCTCTAGGTCTAGGTGATCCCTAATTGGTTCTCTTTCAACTCTCCCACATTCGGTAGGGTCCCTTTCCCTTCCTACATGCTCGATAAAACTACACTCCGCACCTTCCTTGTTCTTTTCTCTATGTCCTTGAGATGTGCCGATACCCAAACTTTCCTTAGCTTTGTGTATCCACCTTCGGCGTGGGAATGGATTAGTGGACTATCTAAAGGGCCACTCGGATGTGCTGCTCCATTGAGTACGTGGATGATGTGGCCATGCTACTTGTTGAGGTTGAGATGTCATATCCACACTCTGTTTTGGAGAAGAAGGGAGATCCACTACTAACGTGTCCAACCCATTCGGGAATGAGGCATTCTGTTCCATAGATATAGGTGGACACTGTGTTAACGAAGGTGATCCGATGGGACTGCCTGGTTGAGGGGTTTGTGGGGTTTGGTAGGGCTTGCCCGGAATCTGTGACAATTCACACCCAGCTGGAGGTTGAGCCTTATGCTGCCATACTTGTTTGGTTCCTGTCTGCTTGCTCAATCTCATCTCCTGCATGGGTGGTGTTTCCTGCTTTTGTTTGGTGGGTTTTGTTGACTCACACAAAGTTGGATGGAGGTTGCACGCAGTTGGGGGTTTTTTTGTTACATCCAACACCTCTCTGCACCAACCTCTGAATGGTAGCATACTGTCTTGCAAGTTCCAACTGAAGCACACTTCTATGAAGATTTAAGTTCACTGAGTAGTGGTATAACCATTCCTAGCCTAGGATTATAGGTTCTATGAGGTCTTCGTCATGACAAACTAAAAGTTTTACTATCAAGGTCACATCCTCGATGGAGATTGGTAACTTGACCTCACCTATGCAAGCGATTTCTAATCCACCTAATCCTATGAGGTAGGTTTTAAGAGGCTTCACTTCATATTCCCTACAAAGAGAGAGTCTAATTGTATTCATCGCTGCACCAGAGTCGATTAAAGTCTTAAATTGTGTGCGCATGGGATCATGTCCTAGAGTGATGCTGACAGATGGTCTCTTTTCAACTATACTAGGGATATCCCTTCCTCTAATTTGACACATAGCTACGAGATACCATGGAGCATCCTCCGGTTGAGGGGATCTACCTAGTCCCTTCTTCATAGATGCATTCACTTAATGCATTCCAATGCCTCTGCTTGGGCTTCAGCTCTGATTCATTCCTCCTCTTCCTTTCGCTTCTTGGTGAGAGTTAGCCATTTAAGCATGTCATTGGTTAAGGTTTCTTGATAGATCTTAACTCTGCATCCACTGATATAACTAGGCATTAGTTCATCTTCTAGAGTTGCTAGTTGCACCGCACCGCTAGTCGATATCCTATTGATGATCATGGGTCCATATCCTTGTTTCTCTAACTTGCGGGCATGTTGTTTCAAGGTGTAAACTAGCACCAAATCTCTTACTCGTAACACTTTATCTTTGATATGAGCATCAACGTAGGCTTTCTCTCTCTTCTTAGCAGCGTAAATTCCTGCTGCTGCTTGCAATCTCGTCTCTCCTAATCGTTCTAAGTCAAGTATTCTCAAGGAAAGTTCATGACCTGTCCACTCATCTTCTGAGCGCTTTTGAGTGTGGGTATTAAAAAGTCTAAAGGCAACGTGACATTTTGAGCAAACACCATGTGGAATGGTGTGGCATTGAGCACGGTTTTATATGCTACGCAATAAGCCCATAAGGCATGGTGTAATTGTTGATCCCAATCCGAATGTTTATTGTTCACAATCATGTTTAGAATATTGCACAAAATCTTATTAGTACTCTTAGCCTGTCTATTCACTTGTGGATGATATTGTACCAATTTCTTGTGTATCACCATAAATTCTTGTAGTAGATATTCAATAACCTCATTTAAGAAATGAGTGCCCCTATCACTTACAAGCTTGATAGGAAGTCCATATCTTGTGAATACATTCTCGAACAAGAATTTTGCAGTGGTGCGTGCATCAATTTTCCTTGTGGCATTGGCTTCTACCCATTTCGTAAGATAGTCAGTAGCAACTATGATATACTCGGCATGGGAATTCCTTGCAGGGGGGTTAATAAGTCCCACAAAATCTATTCCCCACTTTGAGAATGCACTCCCTCCCATCATGGGTCATAGGGGCATCTCATCTCTGCATATGGGGTACTGAGTCCTTTGAAATACATCGCATCCTTTTACATAGGTGTGGGCGTCCATAGTTAACATACTCCCCCTTCTTGCTTGCGAAGTCATCCTCGATGAGTGAATTTGAGGAGTGCTCCATTTGTCACTCATGCCAGTGGTTAATTCTTCTCATGGAAAATACAGGCAACATCCTTCAACCATCAAGAGAAATTCAACTATAAGGAACCACACACAAGCACATCCTAAGATCTCAACTTGTCATACACATAACAGTTTTTCAATTAATCAATGCATCACTGTAATCACATTCCACCACCTCATTATTTTATATAATAACATAACCAATCATAATGAGTCATGACATGAACTCCCAAATTCAATCATAGTTTTGATCCGAAATTAAGACATTCTCAACCTAGAGAGACATTCTTGAATGCAGAAGTTTACTTCCAATGAGTACCAAAAACCTATATACAACACAATTAGCATCATCATTCAACCAAGTCACTCTCATACCTTGCATGCCTTGTCCATCCTCTCTCTCACGATGTCCTCTTTACTTGTCACTCATCAGAAATGTTAGACCAATTTTATATTAAAACACAAAAATGCCATGAAAAGAAAAACATCAAATACCATAAAATCACATCACTCATGTATGCTTGACTTAGTTTTTCGGGCATGATGCACATGCAAGTAAGAAAAATTATATTTTTCCAATTTTTTTCCTTTTCTAGAAATTCTCCCCTTCGCACGGTCGCTGCCTTGTTTGTCTCCCTTGTCTTCTCTACTCGGTGCCTCGCGAATAGTTCTCATTTGCTCCTTTACCTGATCTCAATTGCTCCTGCTCACCATTTTTCTCTAGTTCTCACTTTCTTTTGGGATACCTTGTTGGACTTCCTTTCCCTTGTCGAATGCTTTGTATCTGCCATCTCATCAAAAAATATTAGTCCAAAAAATAGATCATAATGAGAAGAGGAAATAATCATCGCATAATCATATTACCTAAATGCATCTAAATTTTCCTTTCTAGGACTAGGTATATGCAAGCAAAAATGAGGTCCTAAGCATGACTTCCTCACCTTACTTCTCCAAAACTCAATCACCCCTAGATGAAGCAAGACATAAATGAAGAAGGTTCAAGGAGCACATACACCATTACTTGCCTTTGGAATGAACCTATCAATAACATAAGAAGAGTCGAATTTGATAAGTTTCTTACAAATTAACCAGCCATGCACATATAATAAGTATACCTTCGTCAACATTGGCCTCGAGTGGATCGATCTATCAGGAGCAAACATCTCAATCATGTAAATACATACATGCAAAAACACATCCTTTCCGGTGATCACCGCCCTCCCTCCCTCTGTCTTCTCCCCCTTAAGGGTGGGAATTTTTCTTCTCTTTTCTTTTTTTTGTTTATATTTATTTCACGAGCTGGCCTCTGTTGCAACTAGATGCGACTTGTGGCCCTGACCCTCCAGCCAGGTTTGTTCCACCCATCTACAAACACAACATAGCATGCAACAAACATATACACAATGTATACACGCATATACATGTGCTAGCCCATAACAAAGATGGATGTGGCTCATGGTCTCGACCACCTGGCTAAGATGGTTCCACTCACCTATCAACCCGTTATGGCACGTAGCATAAAAAATATATGAACATGTCAGTGTCCAGGCCTATGATGAAGCTAGAGTCAGCTCACGGTCCTGACCACTGAGCCAGGATGACTCCACTTGCCTACTAACCCGTCATAGCACACTAGGGCACATATACACATAGTTTAGTTTTGGTTTTTTTTTTTCCTCCATTTCCTTGTCGTGAGAGTTAGGGAGAGCTAGAATGGAGCATCCGACCCACCCTTCCTGCATATCATGCATACACAAAAAACAAAAAAGAACACATCCATGGAAGCTGATAGATCAATCTTCCCTTCATCGTTACTTACTAGGGCACAACGATTATATGGCATACTTGTTTAATCATAAACACACTTACCAAATTGGATTTCCTTATCTTATCTTTAAGTCCTTTCCTCAGATGCAATGTAGTACTAGCATCCTCAAAAATTCCTACCCAATCTCGTTCATCGTCAATGATCAAAGTTCTCTAGGAGGTGAGTCAGGCTCCGCTTTAGGAACCTCACCATCGGTGCGCAAACCATCTCGTCAACACCTCCTCCATCAATTCCACTTTTATTTCTAGACTCCTCTTTGTGAAGAATTCACATGACTAGACATCTTTTGTATATGGTCCTCTACCCAAAAAAGGTGATTTGCAAGGCATTGTGCACTCTCATTTGCTACATTCCTCAATTCATCCACCTCCATCATTAGTTCACTCAATCTTCACCTAAACAATTCAATATCACCTTGTCATTTTGTCATTTAGTAATCCAAGTGCCTTATTCCTTCTTGCAATTTCTCATTTTTTGTGTGTTTTCTTTCAAGCTTCTTGATTCCATTATTGTTCTCTTGCTCATCTTTATCAACCCTTTTTTACCAAAAGATTTATCTCTTCTTAAATTCCTCTCCCTAAATTTTCCATCTTGCTTTCTAACTCATTCTCCTTTAAGTCTTCTCTCCAACTCTCTGATACACTTCTTGAAAACTTTAAGTCTTCTCTCCAACTCTCTGATACACTTCTTGAAAACTCTTCTCTAATTGACCAGCTAGGGCTTCTACAGTCAACCTCAAATTGTTCATCTTCTCTCCTCTGAATGTGCTCAGCTTATCGAGCATCATATGTAACTCCTCTTCAATTCCACCTTATTTTTTATCTTCGTTGACATTTCTCTTTCTTTTATCTTCTTTCTGACTCATCCATTTATCGACCTCTCCTCGTAGCCCGATCGATTTGTGCCATAACTCTACATTTGCAATTCTCTTATTACCGCATGATATGAACAAAGGCTAGTTACCTATTTGTCTGATGTCCATTATACTCTTTTGTTTGGCTTGCATCCTTATTTTGGATCCTCCATGAAACACACTTTGTGGTTTGACTTGACTTGGTAGCCCTTTTTCACCATATGTCCTACATAAATAAGGTTTTTAGTGATAGTAGGAACATAAACTACCTTCGGTGAGTAACAGGCTTTGTGTTTTCCTTCAAACTTGATATCTCCAACATTTTTGGTCATATGCTATGATTTATCACCTGTTTTAACACATCCTATTTTCTTTCATACCTGCAATTAGAAAAAATCTCTTCTCCATAGGACATATGGTTGTTATAGCAATTGTTATATATCATTTGTCATCTGTAACATCTTTTCCTTCATAATAATCCCTCATTGCAAGTAATTGATGATTCCTTGGTTATTTTGTGAATTAACATAGTTACCATGACCTCTATAGTCAGTAGATCCATGCCTTGATCCTCTATGGTAGCATTCATTGGCCGCATAATGTTCTGATTCTCCACAAACATAGCATCCATTGCTTTGATTCCAATTTGAGATTTAAGTATTGTTTTACCTTCCTCTTGAACCTCTCAATCTTCCTCTTTCTCTTAAAATTTCCTTCTTCATTGGATGCTTGCTTGTTGTTTCATTGGTTGCCTTCTTGATGTTTTCTCCTTTCTCTTCCTCTATTTTTACCTCTTCAAAATCTATCTTTACATCTACCTACATAAAGAAGTTGATTTTGCCCATCCTTGGCATTGCTTCCTCTAAGATTGAGCTTCTCTATTACCATCAATGCTATTACTTGATGAAAGCCAATCATATTATCCCGTACATACAATAGTGTGGTGAAGGATATCCATCTTTCATCCTTTGTTAAACCATTTAAGGTATGGACAATTAGATTATCATTGTCGATGGTGCAGCTAATGGAACCTAATTAATTCAAAATCTCCTTCACTTTGAGAATGTAGAAAATATGAGAGTGCATATCCCTTTTGTATCTAGGAGACAATCCATTTCCATTTCCATTTCTAGTTCATTTCCATTTTATATTATATCTCTTTGTATTTGGGTACCCTGCTATTTGCTTCTACTTGTGTATTCATTCTCCTTCAAGGGGAATTCTCCCACATTTAATGTACTTTGGAGAGACCCCTTCAACTCTATATAAAGAGGGCCTCTCCCCTCATTTGTACTTGGTTAGAAGCTTGAGGAGTCTACTCCATGCTTTTGACAAGCTCACTCTAATCCATGTGAGTTTTCCCATTTCATGGACTACTCACTTTTGGTCCCACACTCTTTCCTTTTGTGAGTACACTCTTCTTTTCATTTTGATTTTGTGCTTGTACTCTCTACAATTAGTGTATGGGTTGGGAATCTTCATAAGGTTTTGAGCTCATTTTTCAACCGAATCTTTCATGCTTTGGTGC
This sequence comes from Ceratopteris richardii, assembly GCA_020310875.1. NCBI lineage: Eukaryota > Viridiplantae > Streptophyta > Polypodiopsida > Polypodiales > Pteridaceae > Ceratopteris > Ceratopteris richardii. The sequence continues at coordinate 92,145,288 of CM035408.1, read as the reverse complement.
TTGTGGAGTATAGTCTCTCAAGGCACTCCCATATCTACTTGGCCATGTCAAAATTTTGTATATGACCTATCATGGTGTTCCCTATATGTTTAGACAATGTGAAAATTACTCTTCTATTCCTATTTCCCCCTCTTTCTATGTTTTTCTCTGAGCATCAGTAGCATTTTCTTCAATGGCATTGGATCACTACCACTAACCAAACCCTAGAAACCTTTTCTCATTAGGTAATTGCTAATCCGAAATCTCCAAGGTTGATAATTTCCTTGATCTAAGCTCTAAATTTGATTGTTATTGTTAGTCATAGCCTTAGGTTCTGGTCTCCAAATCCCTTGAATGAAATTGAGGTGTGTTTGATGTCAAACTACCTGTGTAACCTCTTTATCTTGCTCCTTTCTATCCTTGAAGCTATGATTATAGTTTTCTCCCCCTTCCTTTCACAATGTAAGTCCTTTCTCTTTCCTTCAATCTTAATTTTTCTCTTATCCTTGCTTTTATGGAACCCTTTAGATTCTTGTAGATGTTTTGCATGCTCTAATACCACTAATGGAGGAATTATGCACTTCCTATATGAAGAAAAATGCATACATCCTCTTATGATCTATTTTCTCCTATAATAGCCGACCAAGATGCATTAATATTATTTGAATTTAGGTTTCAAATGACTTTGAAAATTTATAGGCTTATATTTTTAGCTTTCCAATGAGCTATAACATGCTCAATTTGGACAATGTTAGCTACACGAGACTTTCTCTACAAAATAGACTACCTATTAGACACAATGAATAGACTTGATAGATAGAAAGAAAATTTCCTATATCTCATGATTCACATACCTAATGAAGTGGAAATGTTGGTTAGAGAGATAGAACTTTGTTAGATTTATAATAAGCTATAGCATACTCCATTTGGAAATTGGTAGTTATATCAAAGAGTCTCTACAAAACAGACTACTTGTTACACATAATGGAGAGACTTGATAGATATATAGATAGAGAATCCTATATATCTCGTGATTCCTGTATCCAGTGCACATGAAACTTGGGATGTAGAAACTGGACCTTTGTAGCTTTCAAAAATTTGTAAGATTACAAAAATTTGATGTCAAAAAGAACACAAAACAGCTTGATAAACATAGACTATCTGAGAAAGAAACTAATATAAAAGAGTATGGAGAAGAAAAAGAGCCTTGCGGGTAGTCTCGGATTAGATATGACTCTTCTACATCATGGGAGTGATGTCTATTTTCCTCCTAAGCTTGGATATTAGTAGATTGGTCCTTATCTAATATGACATAGGAATAAATTTAAGGGACTCCACCTTCCAAGGTGACACTCCATCTTCCTTGTTGCCTAGCCTTCCATCTACTTTGAATTTCGGTGCTTCAACTTATTAATTTGGACAAGGCCCCAAATTTTATGACTCGTGGGAGCCTTGCTAAAATTTTGGACCTTAAATTTAATGCTTGACCTTGACTTATTGTTGTCCATAAACCTCAACTTCTAGACAACATCAATATGGACCATTCTCTTTGATAGACACAAAAATATAAGTAGTACTAATTTTTGGAAATGAGAACAAAAATTGGATCAATCTCATCATGTCCCAAGACTTGTTAGATATTTCTAGTATTATTCGCATTACTTGGAGCAAGAGACAAGGATGTAGAAATTTTCATGTGGCTCCTTTAGATAGATGCTACATGAATGCTTCTTGTTATCAAAATTATTGGAATGTGATGTGTGATTTTGATGAATCTATGTTGGTTTCAAGCCATCTACCCCTTAATATTTGTTTATAGATGGAGTATCCTCTTGTTAGGGTTGGATGGCCTCACCTTGGTATGTCCCTTCTTAAACTTCATTGTGTGAAATATAAAACCAGAATCATTACGCCTCATCATTTCTTTAATAACATCTCCCCTTTACTACATGGGAGCATTCCATTAAGCACATGCAAAAGCTCTTGACCCACAAAAAAAAAACTAAGGATATGAAGGGAAAAAGAAGAATGATGATAAGGAGGGAGTTGACTATTCATCTAAAATCCCAAGTTGGATCAAGAGAATAATAGACTGGAAGGTTGGGTAGACCTAAAAGGAAGATGTTTGATTTGTTCAAGGAAAGAAACTAGAGGATTTTATTCCTCCCCTAAAGGAAAATATGTTAGTTATGCTATCAATACTCAGGAGGACTTCCAAGTGGTTGTTAGTCTGATATCCTTACTGATGATTTCTTTAACACTCTCAAAAGAGGGAGCATATTCAAAGGGTTAGAGCTCTTAGTTCTCTTAAAAAGAAAAGGAAAAACTCTTCCTAATTTTCTAGCTCGCCTCTTAGATGTATGCCTCTTTGTGAGTGAGGTTTTATAAACCATAAGTAAATTGAAACTTGGTAGGTTTCCTCATATTGATGGTGTATCCAATGAGTTTTTTAATTTATCTTAAATAGTTCATTTCACCGATTGTTCTCTTGATATAGAGAGGGCCTTTCTCTCTCTCTCTCTCTCTCTCTCTCTCTCTTACACACACACACGCACACACACACAACACTAGGATTATCAAAAACACATTTAGGCCCAAGGATGTGTTGATATATCATGCATAGGATCATCCTCCTAGAATGAAAATGGTTTTTTAAAGGGAAGGTATATCTTAGATGCCATCATATCTCTTTGGGAAGGGATGGAGTGAGCTAGTGAGCTTGGTGAGGACTACTATTTCTCCAAGGATGATTTTCACAAAGCCTATGGCTATATTGATTAGTACTTCATTATTTAGTCTTTACATAATGTTGGGGTAGGTAGGTCCTTCATTCGATATGTGGGTGTCCTTTTGGGAATGTTTGCCCTAGGGTTTCCATTAATGATTCTATGCCCCAACCTTTAATCTCACAAGGTGTATTAGGCTGGGGCACCCCCTTTCTCTCTTTTTTATTTGCATAGTTAGTGATATCCTTGGCGGGTCTATTAATTATTGCATGGAGATTGGTCTTATTCAAGATATCCATATACCTAAATCCTCTTTTCCCATACATCTTCAAATGTCTATTGATGATGTAACTAATTTGCTAACCAATGTTGATCGTATCTCTAACTCCATGTTTTTGGAGTGTTTGTCCACCTTTTCTCTGGCTAGTGGTTCTATTATTAACAAAAAAAAAGAAAGACCCCGTTTAAGGCTTTTGAAAATGTGGTTCCCCAAAGTATCAATGAGCTTGTCTTTGATTTCATTCAAGAAGGTTCCATTTTCAAGCTCCTTCTATACCCATGGAATTCAATGCTTCCTTCTCTCAAAGATGGGATTGGGTCATGGAGAAGTTTAGAAATAAGATCTTCAAGCTTTATTCTCTTCAAAATTCACTAGTCAAAAGGGCATAAAGCTTAGAGACGTTGGCATTGAGTGTGCTAAATCCAAAGCTTCAAGAGGGTCTCTATGTTGGAGTTTGACGTCTGCGGAAGCACGCGAACAGCACAAGGAAGAAGAAGAAGCTTGGAGCACAGCACACAATACTGAATGTATTACTAGAAAATGTACAAAGATAAGTAGCCCATTAGGGCAATAGGCGTATATACAAGTCGGGGGAAAAAAACCTCCTAAAGAGGGAAAAAAGTGCCCCGTCAAATAGCGAAAGATGCGCTTAACTACTTGCCAATGCTTGACTCCTGGGCAATGCATAAACCTGCTCATCTGTGAGACAACAAACTGAATATCTGGCCGAGTAATGCATAAGTAAATCAAGCATCCAACAGCCTGCTGATAGAGAACAACATCAAATGCATCTCCAACATCATGAAGACTCAATCGTAAACCTGTCTCCATAGGAGTGGCAATAGCAGTGAGCAGCATGTCGTCAACATAGACAACAATGATCAGAAGCACATCATTAGCGCGCTTAACATATAAGCTGCTTTCAGTTGGACTATTCTCAAAACCATGTGCAATCAGATAGGCATGTATCTTCTCATACTAAGCACGTGGTGCTTGCTTTAAACCATATAATGCCTTCTTTAACCTGCACACTTGGTTTTCATGCCCTTTCTGCACAAAGCCACGGGGCTGAAAAACATACACTTCTTCATGCAAGTCACCATTCAGAAATGTTGTTTTAATGTCCAACTGATGTACATTCCAACCATGATGAGCTGTAAGTGCACAGATGCTCCGAACAGTAGTCATACGACATGTAGGTGCAAAGGTCTCATCAAAATCAATGCCTCTTTCCTGTGCATAACCCTTTGCAACAAGCCTAGCCTTATACCTGTCAACTGTACCATCCGGTTTACGCTTCAGCGTGTATACCCACTTAGTGCCAATGGCCTTCTTGCTAGGAGGCAAGTCACATAAAGACCAAGTACCATTCTTCATTATAGCATCATATTCAGATTGCATAGCAGCCATCCAATTTTCCGAATTTTGTGCTTCATCAAACGAAACAGGCTCATTCTCATCACAGAGACTAGATGCAACCATAGCATAGCAATCTGATGCAAAAGAGGCACTATGAGAGCCTGAACGAGTACGATATGACAGAGGTGCATCTAATTTGCTGTCACGCAAGGTCTGCACCAGCCATTTTGGCATAGTTCTTGCCTACTCAATATCAGCTCTCTCATCAATAAGTGCATCATGTACATCTGCATCAGAAATGGAATTATCTGCATCATCACATGAAACCTGCAAAGGTTGAGAAGTTGCCTCATTAGGACCAGCACTAGACTGTCCACCTGTAAAAAGAGGCAGCAAAGTATCATACATGTCTTTGGAGCTAACAGATGTCTCCTTAGTACATGAAAGCAATGGCTGAATAACATCTTCCACAAAAACAACATCACGGCTAACTAGAATGCGTTTAGTCTGTGGATGATACAGACGATAGCCTTTACTTTCAGAACTGTACCCAACAAAAATACATTTTTACTGCTTTATCATCCAATTTTCTGCGATGTTGTTCAGGCACAAACTAGCAAAATTCAGATGACCAAAGTGTGCATGCCAAAGCTTTGCATCTGACATAGCCTGAGAATCATTTACTACACATGCCAAATCATTTACAGATCTTTCATAGTCTATGAGATTCTATAGCCCACGACATAAAATGCCATAAGCAATAATCACATCGCCATTTGACAGATCATGAACTGTACACCTGTCATCAACAAATTTCACAACCAAGTCAATCTTGGCTAATGCAGAAACTGATAACAGGTCCTTCTTGATCCCTGGCACAAATAAAGCATCTGACAAAGTGAAAGAACTACCATCAGCAGTAGTCAAAATGATCTTACCAACTCCCATAACAAGATAAGAGGAGTTGTTGGCGCATGTAACACTATTCCCTGTAGGGGCAGGCTCGAGTGAAGAGAATGCGAGGTAATATGTTTGGTCGCCCCACTGTCAAAGTACCAAACATCTGAGTCTACTGCCGACATGCACTGCTCATGAGAAGATGGGTCAAAACTGCAAACAGTAGTAAATGCCCATTCTTCTTCCTACACAAGATTAGCAGACTCCGTTTTTGGTGTAGAGGCCTCTGCAACAACCATTCCAGCCTCTTTCTTCTTTGCCTCTTTAGCAGCCAGTTTTGGACAGTTCTTTATGATATGATCATTCCCTTTACAGTACTTACAAAACAATTTTTGCTTTTCTGATTTCTTCTCATCTTTATCTTCCTTCTTCGAATATGCAGAATTAGCAGGTTTCTGCTTACTAGTTGAAGAGCTCCATTTTCCTTTGCCCTTCTGACTAGCCAAGAAAGCTTGATCTGCAACTCGCATAATGGACCTGTTCTGCTTGGACTGATCTTCTTGCAACAAAACAGACGCTAACTCCTCAAATGATAAGGCATTTGGATTGCCTTTCATCATCAACCGAAGAGTAGAAGCAAAACTCTGATATGAAGCAGGAAGACCATTCAGAACGGTCTGCAAAAGTGAGCTATCTGGTATAAACTCATCAGCACAAATCAACTGTTCCTTCAAGTCTTTGATCTTCGTTAGGAAACTGTCCATAGAATCACCTTCATTCATGTGCTCACTCTCCAACTGTTTTCGGAGGTAAGCAACACGAGCCTCATTCCTAGCTTGGTACAATGTGGTAAGTGTATCCCAAGCACCCTTAGCTGTTCTGCAAGAGCGAATGTGAGAAATAATGGCATGTTTGACAGACAAAGTTATCAATGCATGTACCTGGGCATCTCTGCCATCCCAGCGAATCTGCTCTATAGTAGGTGAAGCAGAAACCGCAGCACCAACAGGAATATGCAGAATATCATCATCTTCGACACCTTCTGCATCAGTTTCAATACCTACAGTTGTAACAATTGCAGGTGTAATAGGACGTTTTTCGACACCCTGCATAATGTTCCACAATCCTTTTGCAACCAACACATGTCACATCATATAGGCCCATAACGGGTAGTTGGTACCATTCAACTTATCCTCAACAGCCAACATATGGAATACATCACTGCTTTCAGCCATGGCCGGTGACTAAAATACCTTGATGCAAAAAATTGATTGTATCTCAAAAAGTTGAACAGAACTGCCCAGACAAATTCTGCTAGAACTATAGCAGACTTTGAGACGCTTATACTGGCGAAAAAAAACTGGTATATACCTTCGGCATAAAAAGACAAAATAGCCTGCACAAGCTGAGTATGCTCACCAAAATTCATGCGATTCTGAGACTGCAATCGGAGGAGTGTCGATGGCACCCTAGATGAAGCGACGACCTGCTCTGATGCCAATTGTTGGAGTTTGACGTCTGTGGAAGCACGCGAACAGCACAAGGAAGAAGAAGAAGCTTGGAGCACAACACACAATACTGAATGTATTACTAGAGAAATTACAAAGATAAGTAGCCCATTAGGGCAATAGGGGTATATACAAGTCGGGGGAAAAAAACCTCCTAAAGAGGGAAAAAAGTGTCCCGGCAGTCCTAGAGTGTTCATACACATCACTACCTAAATATATCAACACTCTAAACGAACTCTCCATAAGCTTAATGGCAGATGGAAGGTTCAGTAGAGTAGCCACCAATGGGAGCTACACATTTAAATGCTTGTGGGCTTTTGCTTTCAACATTAAGCATTCAAAATTGCACTGGATCACTAACATTAATGACGACAAGTATATATTCTGTGTGAGTAGGTTGAAGATTCATTTCACCTTTCTTATCAGTGCATTAATGCTTTGAAAGTTTGGTTTCAGATTATGAAGAGCCTCAAAGAATTGAACATTCAATCCTTGGACTATCAAGAGGTTCTGATTGAAGTTTGCAAGGGACTAGATATTGTTCTTTGGCAATAATGGAGAGTCGAGATTCTTTGGGATATCAGGAAGGCACGGAGCTATGTTCTTGTCACTAACGGAAGAAAACACATGTTTTTCTTGTGCCATGTTCCTATCAAGAAGATTGGGTTTTTGTGTATGAAGTCTATCAAAATTGCCCCTAATGAAAACTCCTTGTTGTATGATGTTGTTAGAAATAATCCTCATTGTAAATGGAGAGAAGCCCTTCTATATTTTCACTCTATCCCTAGATTCATCTAAAAGAAAATAACAGCACAATGGAATAGGCAGTTGATAGAGTTGAGAGAAAAACACAGACAAAAATAGATGCAGAATGAGAGATAGAGAACTCAAATTCTCTGATTGCCAAGCATAATGCCGTTACAACGATGGTGCTCTCCACCCATGCATTCCCAATGTGGAGCTTAGATGGCGATCTAGACATACTCTAGATGAAGGGCTTACTAGTGCACAATGCTATGTAAAGCTCAACCTTGGCCATGCTTATATAGCTTTTACTTTAGGGTTTCCATAAATGTCCGAGCTCTCACAATGGCTTCTCCTCATGATGGTGGCCTTACAACTTAGAGCACCATGAATCATTTGTGGTCATCTAAGGGTGGAGTTTCTAACACCATCATGATTGAAGGTTGTAGATGATCTATCAACTATTTTCGTTATGGCTCATCATTACCTCTTGGTTTTGTTTTTAGCCCACAACAAAACTTACCATATATACTTCTCCTAGAGGATGGAAGTAGAGATTCTTCATATGTAGCCATTTTTTACAAGAGAAAGTTAAGGTCGAGGCTTAGTCTACCTTGCACGAATTAATTGAAAGAACAATTGCACGTGAAGAGGAATAATGCTCATGGGACCCCTCGTATCCCACAATGTAGGGAGAGGATGGCTTAAAGGCGATACAATGGTGATGACTTGAAGGCGGTATGAAAACTAGGCCTGAGAGATGGCAAGACGATCTCGAAAACAAAAAATTACAAATATGTTTGAGAGAGTTAAAATTTACAAAAGGGTTTAATAACTTTTTGGTCCTCTTCATGGAGGACCCATTTGCTTTGGATCTTGTTGTTCTATGGTGTCTGAAGGGAGGGGAGTTCTTACAATGACAAATTCTTCAACCTTAAAGGATAAGGAAAAATTTCAATAGACCATTCTTTCAAAATTTGGAGGGTTGCCAAAGTTGGCAGCTCATATTCTCCCTTCCGACCACGAAGACCTACAAAAGTAACTTTGATGTAATTCTGCATCATTAATTCACTTTTCGTTTTCTTGTTCGCTCACGAAACAAAAACAAATTTATGCTTATAAGAAAAAACAACAAAAAACAAGGTGTACTAAAAGAACACACTCATCATCTCGATTCTCTCCACAAGCACTCACTAATGATTCTAGTATACAGTTCTCAGAATTAAACATTACAACATTTCTCCATTACATTTGTCAAGAGGGTCTATAGCCATAGTAAGTGAATCTAACAGTCTCTTCTCTGCTACGACACCTGAACTGACAGTTGTTGCTAACGTGCCAAAACTGCATCCTAGAATATACTTATGGAGCTATGAAGACTTGGTTTCATTGATATATACTCCTAATGTTTAGTTTCAAATGTGGGTCTTTTGTTATTTTTTACACTTAATTTGGTATATATACATCGGAAGTTTCTTCTGGGTTATAAACAATTTGGATATGATTTGTGTCCAGCATGGTTTGGTAGATCATCTGTAACCGTAGACTGTAGTAGCATAGTAATGGAAATACCAACAGAATGCATTTGTGACTGATTGGTTCATGAGCATATACATTTTTATAAATAATAGTGCTTTTTTTATAACAAGTTTAATAATTGTTAACATAGGTTCTGTACAATACGTCAGTTATGCATAAAGATCTTTATCGATAGATCGTGGTCTCTGAAAGCAGTAAAACAACATTAACTAGTCTACTAATTATTTAGTGCTAGATTAGGCATTAATTTTGACACATGTGAGCTTTGATCTAATATATATATATATATATATATATATATATATATATATATATATATATATATATATATATATATATATATATATGTATATATATATATATATATATTATACTATACATATATATATATATATATATATGATACTATACTTATAAATATCTCAAACAATTATAAGTATGTTCGATCAAATGTTTGTGTGCAATGTGCATGCATCTATGCATGTATGCATCCCTATTGTGAGCCGCCAGATTGTAATATGGAATGTAATATGAAACTCTGAGAAGTCGCATGCATACCGAAAGGGCGTAGTGCATTAGTTGTAACCTTTGATCAATAAAGAAAGCGTACGTGAAACAAAAGGTAGGTCGCCGGACTGTGAGTCTGGGCGAATGCCTGAAGTGTAGCGGGACGTATATTCTTCATATTGTGTTTACTTTGTTGTCTGTCTTTCTGCTAATTGAGTTCGGTGATTAATTAAGTCGTTGATGAAGTATTAAGTGATTGACATTGTGGTGAATTGACGAAGTGCGTGTAGGCGTATTACGATGAAGATAATTGTTCTGCCAGTTAAGTTTAGTGTATTGAAGAATGTGGTGATACGCAAACAGATAGTAGTTGCAAGATAATATAATTCAATGCGTTAAGTTTGTGAAGTAGCCTAGAACCGGATCTGTAGAAGTGGGAAATACAACAGAGCCTCTGTTTTACAGACCTCTAACCATCCCAAGAACCCCAGAATTTGATAACTGATTAAACAATAAAGTTTAACACTGGCGCCATCTGTGGGAAATGGAGTAGCTAGTTGAAGAAGAAGGTTAAGGATCGAAGACGAATCTGTTGATATATGCCAATGATGTACCGTGATGTGACCAAGTATGTGCAACAGTGCGATGAGTGTCAGCGTTCCGGTCAACCTTTACAAAGACATCACTTCCCGCTTCAACCTGTTTTGCCTCTCGAACCTTTCCAGAAATGGGGTTTGGATTTTATAGTGCCAATTACACCTCCGACGATATTCACCAATAACAGATATATTCTTACATGCACAGATTATGCAACTAGATGGGCTGAAGCTTGGGCTTTACGGTCAGCCATAGCCGCTGCGGTCATCAAATGTTTGATGAAATATATTTTTCCGCGCTATGGGTTACCTTTGGAAATCATGACGGATCAAGGTACGTACTTTGCAAACACATTAATGCAAGTGCTTACCAAAACCTTCTAGATTGTGCATAAGTTCAGTTCTCGCTGCTATCCACGAGCGAAGGGACTCGCTGAAAGCATCAATAAATCTTTGTTGAACATTTTAAAGAAATTGGTATTAGATTGCTCGGAGAGATGGGACCAATTCGTATCTGCCGTATTATGGGCTTACCGTACAACATTTAAAGTGGCGACCGGAACAACTTGCTTCAAGTTGGCTTATGGTTTGGAGGCGATTGCTCCTATGGAACTAGTGGTTCCTAGTCTGTGAGTGGCATTAGAGCAGAAATTACTACCGGAAGAATCATTCCCTTTTCGATTAGAGGCTTTACGGTCTCTGGATGAACAGTGCCTTGAAAGTTTTTTGGTGTTGCAGGAAGTTCAGCTCAGACAAGCAAGAACTCATGATTGTTTTCTTAAGACCCTTGTGTTTACCATCAACCATGCCATTGGAAAGTTTAAATTGCGCTGGTTCGGTCCATATCGCATTGCCGAACAAGTAGGACCAGCAACTTTTCGGTTATCCACCCTGAATGGTACCCTCCTTCCTAAAGCGATTAATGGATCGAAGCTTCGTCCCTATTATCCGCCACTTCCCCCCTCATAAGGTGCAATCTGTATTTTCTTCCTTTTTTTTCACTAATCTACCTTAACATTCTTGTCTTCTCTGCGTAATTTCGATTGATCCATTGACCGTAATCTTTTACGTTTTCTTAACTAACCATTATTAGCAGCCGCCTTCTGTGTCTCCGATCATGTTAATGCGTGCATGTCACCATTATACCTGTATATTTCCTACACTGCGTGATGATTAGGTTTCTTTTCGTATGAATCTTCAAGTGTTTCTACTTAATCCTGTTTTTCATGCTGTTTTTCGCTATTGTGCTCTTGTGTGCTTGTGCTCCTTGTGCGACCTGTGCTCTTGCGTGTGTTTGCTCTTGCGTGTTCTGCTTGCGCTATGGAAGCTCTGGTGCCTATTATCACCTTCCGTGCTGGTCTCGCTCCGGATGTGAGCGAGTACATGTGTGCTCAAGGCCTCTTGGCCTTCGCTGAATTGCCTTGGCATTCAGTGGAGTGTCACCCCTTCTGTGCACAGATCATTTCTGCCATAGCTACCATGCCTGCCACCGAACCATGCTGGCCACTCGCCTATTTGAACCCCCGTGTTGTCGTCACACTCTGCACAGTCGCTGAGGGATTTCGTCTCCCTCAGGAGGGGTTGGTCGATGGCCCTGTTCTCCCCATGGCGACAATGAAAGAACTCTTCCCCAGGCACTCGTCTAATGAGTTTGCCATTCTATGTCGTCTCGAATCCGAGCGCACAACCCTTCAATTCTTAGTCGCTGCTTTGAACCTGCAAAAATGCACGTATGGCATCTCTTGTCCTTTCTACTCGATGATTGATACTGCATCCCACGAAGCAGTCAATTTCACTTCTTCTTTTTTTTGGCACATTCATCGCGAATGCCTAGCAGTTACCAAAAAACTAGCCAAGAATGAGATTCCTTCTACCCGATTGCCGCACCTCTTCTCACACTTCTTCTTCCAATGATTCAATCAGAGCAAGCACCCCCAGTAAACACTCTGCTCTTACATGAGGAATCTACACAGATGCTGGAGGATGATGATGAGGAAGATCTCCTCCATTTCTTCCAATGCAAGCGTCGCTGCATCAGCCCCTCTCAAAGCCAAGTGTAGGAGTCAATCGCTGTTCAAGAGGTTGAAATTTTTCATGACACAGCCACGACCTTATAGGTAGTGTCTGCTTCTTCTTCTCCTAGTAAGCCGCAGGATACAAACGTCATTATGGAAGATGTAGCTGACATTTTCCAATGGGAGGAAACACAACAACAGGATACTGAGGATGTGAAGGAGACAGTGGAAGACACCACTGTCATTGTGTGTCATCCATCTTCTTCACACGTAGCAGATGATCAAGCCGACAGGGCAACGCAACCGAATTGTGCCAAAGAGGCAGTCACCGAAGTTGCCCCTATTGCGTCTTTGACCCAAAAGGAAACAGGCATCGTCCTAGTGCCGACAATCCTTCTTCCCCTTCCTCCTCCAACCACACTTATTGCTGCTGGCGATCCCTCGCCCTCCTCACCTCTAACTGCAATTTGGGAAGCCTCACCCAAAATTCCTTTTTCCCCTGACTACTCTCCACCCATATCTCCCATCTCCTGTCTTCCCAACCATCGCAACCTGTACCTTCTCTTCCCACCTCGATTATGTTCGTCGAATTGGCATCCATGGGCCAGATGTTAATTCAATTATCTTAGCAATTACCTCTTCAATTGAAGATGACCACACAAACCATTCGTCAGGAGCTGCAGAGCAAAGTCGATCTATTGGAAGCTGATATTGCACCCCTTCGAGAAGAATTACTCGAAGCCAAAACTGATATTCACTCCCTACAAGTCCAAGTCCAGCGATTGAGGATCTGATTATTGCCACCAAGGACACGGAAATTGACGGATTAAAGAAAGAGGTTGCCGATAAGAAGGATGCCATGAATGCATTGGGCAACGAGCCGCATACAACAAAGAATAAGTTCAGCATATTAGAGGAAGCTTCCCAGACGCTTGCTATGAATGTAATAAACGCTGAGAAAGAACTCAAGCAGGTTACAGACGAGCTGTTCCACAAGAGCCGTGCTCTGGAAGAAGAAATTGGCCGGACCATCAAATTGAAGAAGGAGATTGAAGTGATTCAAACAGAAAGAGAAGGTTTTTACAAAACAATGCAATTTCAATCTCAGGAACTCGAGCGAAGAGAAAAGCAGCTCGGTGTTAAAGCTGACAGATTGTCAAGGATTGATGTAGAGATCGCTAAAATAAAGTTGCGCCGAGATGCTGCTTTAGCAAACGAGTTCTATTTACAACAAGCCTTTTTGCAGACACAGGTTGAATCCCTTATTAGTCAGGTCATAGCTGCCAGTTCGGTCCGGACTAATGCGCAGCTTATTGAACCAGATATTTTGTGGACTATGCTAGAGTCTTTAAAATAAAAGATCGCCCGCACTTTCAAATTAGCCCACTCTATGTATGTACAGGGTATCATAGATGATCCTTCAATTTTGTCATTTTCCTTTTCGGGTTCAAGTCCACCGTGCGTGCCAGTGTTAGCCGCCGGATTGTAATATGGAATGTAATATGAAACCCTGAGAATTCGCACGCATACCGAAAGAGCATAGTGCATTGGTTATAACCTTTGATCAATAAAGGAAGCGTACATGAAACAGAAAGTAGGTCGACGGACTGTGAGTCTAGGCGAATGCCTGAAGTGTAGCAGGACGTATATTCTTCATATTTTGTTTACTTTGTTGTCTGTCTTTTTGCTAATTAAGTTCGGTGATTAATTAAGTCGTTGATGAAGTATTAAGTGATTGACATTGCAGTGAATTGACAAAGTGCACGTAGGCATATTAATCATTGTTTTGCGCGGTTAAGTATAGTGTATTGAAGAATGTGGTGATACGCAAACAGATAGTAGTTGCAAGATAATATAATTCAACACATTAAGTTTGTGAAGTAGCTTAGAACCGGATCTATAGAAGTGGGAAAATACAACAGTGCCTCTGTTTTACAGACCCATAACCATCCCAAGAACCCCAGAATTTGATAACAGATTAAACAATAAAGTTTAACACTATACATCTGCGTGTGCAGTATATATGTATGTATGTAAATGTCTCTATGCATGTATCTTAGTCTTTATACATGTATGAAGGGATCTCACATGTATTTATGCATATATTTCTCTATTTGTGTGCATGGCCATCAATTTATGTATGTATGCTCGTAAGTATGTTATAACTTATATGTATATATGTTTGTATGAAAATCTGTATGTATGCATATTTTGCGTAAATGTATGTATGTGTGTATTTTATATAATTTTATGTCATTCTTAATGCTTTTAGAAATTGTCTCATGAGAAACAAAAGCAAAGGATTTTATGTGTGTTGTGTATTTATGTATCTATTGTTGTGTATATATACATTTCAAATTTACATGTGAAGCCATTCGTATAAAACTTCATATGAAGATCATAGTTTCTTAGCTTGGCTTCATGAGTATTTTTTTGAAGCCCAGAGGTGGGTGTCAAATTTAGGCCTTGCGAGTCAAACCGACTATCAATGTCACTGTGGTAGCATCTTGATGGCCATATTGCCCCTTTTAAGGGTCTTGGCCTATTTTTAACAGGTGAAATCTAATATTTTTTTTAAAATGGAGGTTCGGCCGAAGCCTACTCCCTCAGACTTTAACTTTGAAATTGAAACTGTACAAGGAAGGGTATAGTACCCATGGGACCCCCCTATCCCACAAGAACAGGCGTTTACAAGACTGGTTTAAACGGCGGTCAACACTACCGCAGGGATAGACAAACGGTGGCACTCAGCCACAATGCAAGATCTTTCCAAATTACATGTCCCTTACATGTTGCTGCCAGGGACTGAACCCTCGCCCGTGCCTCAAGAGGTGAGAGGCCCAACCACTAAGCCAGCAAATTGGGATAGGTGAAATCTAATTTATACCTTCATTAGTGGCGTGCATTGAATTTTACAGCCAATAAAGTTTATGGGTCAAATCTCAACCCTTTTGTAAAAATCAGAGGAAGTTTACACATTGCCCGTCACTTATAAGTTATAGCTTGTGATAAAAGACTTCCAACAATAAAGTTGTTCAAAGAACTCTTTTGCTTTCTCTTTCATGCGTGTGTGCAACCTCCTTTTGGGGTTCAGAGAAGGGACAAGAATGGTGGGTACAACAACAATGAGAGAGGAAGAGGTGGTGGCTCCTTCGGTGGAAGTGCTTCTCTTGAGAGCTTAAACCCTTAGAGTATGGGTCCAGTTTGCCACTGTTTTTGTGAATGTCTTAAGTACAGCGCATCTTCTTTGAGGAGAATAAGCCTAAATTGACTATTGTAGATAGGAGCCATGTGCCCTTTGTACTTGTACTTAACTCTTCTTTGTGTATGTGTGAAGATCTTATCGCAACCCGCTTTGATGCTTCTCAAAAAGGTTTGTTAATGCTTACAGATTCATATATTATCCTTTCGAAGTGCTTGTGTAACTGCATGACTCTTTTCTTGGCTAAAGTCTAGTTCTTGAAAGCTTTACTTGTGCTTATTAAATAATCAATTATCCTTCCATCCGACTTTCGTATCTTCATGGCTCTTTCGTATCTTCGTGGCTCTTTTGTTCACTAAGATATTATTTTGAACCTGCAAAAATGCACGTATGGCATCTCTTGTCCTTTCTAGTCGATGATTGATACTGAATCCCGCGAAGCAATCAATTTCACTTCTTTCTTTTTCCGGCGCATTCACCGCGAATGCCTAGCAGTTACCAAACAACTAGCCAAGAATGAGATTCCTCGTACCCAATTGCCGCACCTTCTCACCCTTCTTCTTCCAGTGATTCAATCAGAGCAACCACCCCGAGTAAACACTCTGCTCTTACATGAGGAATCTACACAGATGATGGAGGATGATGATGACGAAGATCTCCTCCATTTCTTCCAGCGCAAGCGTCGTCGCATCAGCCCCTCTCAAAGCCAAGTGTAGGAGTCAACCACTCTTCAAGAGGTTGAAATTTTTCATGACACAACCACGACCTTATAGGTAGTGGCTGCTTCTTCTTCTCCTAGTAAGCCGCAGGATACAGACGTCGTTATGGAAGATGTAGCTGACATTTCCCAGCGGGAGGAAACACAACAACAGGATGCTGAGGCTATGAAGGAGACAATGGAAGACACCACTGTCATTGTGTGTCATCCATCTTCTTCACATGTAGCAAATGATCAAGCCGACAGGGTAACGCAACCGACTTGTGCCGAAGAGGCAGTCACCGAAGTTGCCCCTATTGCGTCTTCGACCCAAGGAAACAGGCATCGTCCTAGTGCCGACAATCCTTCTTCCCCTTCCTCCTCCAACCACACTTATTGCTACTGGCGATCCTTCGCCCTCCTCACCTCCAACTTCAATTTGGGAAGCCTCACCCAAAATTCCTTCTTCCCCTGACTACTCTCCACCCATATCTCCACATCTCCTGTCTTCCCAACCATCGCAGCCTGTACCTTCTCTTCCCACCCCAGTTATGTTCGCCGAATTGGCATCCATGGGCCAGATGTTAATTCAATTATCTCAGCAATTACCTCTTCAATCGAAGACGACCACACAAACCATTCGTCAGGAGTTGCAGAGCAAAGTTGATCTTTTGGAAGTTGATATTGCACCCCTTCAAGAACAATTACTTGAAGCCAAAACTGATATTCACTCCCTACAAGTCCAAGTCCAGCGATTGCAGGAACAGTTGACAAAGAAGGATCTCATTATTGCCACCAAGGACACCAAAATTGACGGATTAAAGAAAGAGGTTGCCGATAAGTAGGATGCCATGACTGCGTTAGGCAACGAGCTGCATACAACAAAGAATAAGTTCAACATATTAGAGGAAGCTTCTCAGTCGCTTGCTATGAATGTAATAAACGCTGAGAAAGAACTCAAGCAGGTTACAGACGAGCTGTTCCACAAAAGCCGTGCTCTGGAAGAAGAAATTGGTCGGACCATCAAATTGAAGAAGGAGATTGAAGCAATTCAAACAAAAAGAGAAGGTTTTTACAAAACAAAGCAATTTCAATCTCAGGAACTCGAGCGAAGAGAAAAGAAGCTCGGTGTTCAAGCTGACACGTCGTCAAGGATTGATACAGAGATCGCTGAAATAAAGTTGCGCTGAGATGCTTCTTTAGCAAACGAGTTCTATTTACAAGAAGCCTTTTTGTAGACATAGGCTGAATCCCTTATTAGTCAGGTCATAGCTGCCAGTTCGGTCCAGACTAATGCGCAACTTATTGAACCGGACATTTTGCGGACTATGCTAGAGTCTTTAAAACAGAAGATCGCCCGCACTTTCAAATTAGCCCGCTCTATGTATGTACAAGGTATCATAGATGATCCTTGAATTTTGTAATTTTCCTTTTTGGGTTCGAGTCCACCGTGCGTGCCAATGTGAGCCGCTAGATTGTAATATGAAACCCCTGAGAAGTAGCATGCATACCGAAAGGGCGTAGCACATTAGTTGTAACCTTTGATCAATAAAGGAAGCATACATGAAATAGAAGGTAGGTCGCCGGACTGTGAGTCTGGGCGAATGCCTGAAGTGTAGCGGGACGTATATTCTTCATATTTTGTTTCCTTTGTTGTCTGTCTTTCTGCTAATTAAGTTCGGTGATTAATTAAGTCGTTGATGAAGTATTAAGTGATTGACATTGCGGTGAATTGACAAAGTGCGCATAGGCGTATTTCGATGAAGATCATTGTTTTCCGCAGTTAAGTATAGTGTATTGAAGAATGTGGTGATACGCAAACAGATAATAGTTGCAAGATAATATAATTCAACACGTTAAATTTGTGAAGTAGCCTAGAACCGGATCTGTAGAAGTGGGAAAATACAACAGGGCCTCTGTTTTAGAGACCCCTAACCATCCCAAGAACCCCAAAATTGGATAACAAATTGAACAATAAAGTTTAACACTATACATCTGCATGTGCAGCCTATATGTATGTATGTAAATGTCTCTATGCATGTATCTTAGTCTTTATACATGTATGAAGAGATCTCACATGTATTTATGCATATATTTCTCTGTTTGTGTGCATGGCCATAAATGTATGTATGTATGCTCGTAAGTATGTTATAACTTATATGTATATATGTTTGAATGAAAATCTGTATGTATGCATATATGTTTGCGTAAATGTATGTATGTGTGTATTTTATATAATTTTATGTCATTCTTAATGGTTTTAACAATTGTCTCATGAGAAACAAAATCAAAGGATTTTATGTGTGTTGTGTATGTTTGTGTGCATGGCCATAAATGTATGTATGTATGCTCGTAAGTATGTTATAACTTATATGTATATATGTTTGAATGAAAATCTGTATGTATGCATATATGTTTGCGTAAATGTATGTATGTGTGTATTTTATATAATTTTATGTCATTCTTAATGGTTTTAACAATTGTCTCATGAGAAACAAAATCAAAGGATTTTATGTGTGTTGTGTATGTATGTATCTATTGTTGTGTATGTACATTTCAAATTTAGATATGAAGCCATTCGTATAAAACTTCATATGAAGATCATAATTTCTTAGCTTGGCTTCATGAGTATTTTTTTGAAGCTCAAACGTGGGTGTCAAATTTAAGCCTTGCGAGTCAAACCGACTATCAATGTCATTGTGGTAGCATCTTGACGGCCATATTGCCCGTTTTAAGGGTCTTGGCCTATTTTTAACAGGTGAAATCTAATTTATACCTTCATTACTGGCGTGCATTGAATTTTACAGCCAATAAAGTTTACCGGTCAAATCTCAACCCTTTTGTAAAAATCAGAGGAAGTTCACACGTTGCCCGTCACTTATAAGTTATAGCTTGTGATAAAAGACTTCCAACAGTAAAGTTGTTCAAAGAACTTTTATGCTTCCTCTTTCATGCGTGTGTGCAACCTGCTTTTAGGGTTCAGAGAAGGGACAAGAATGGTGGGTACAACAACAATGAGAGAGGAAGAGGTGGTGGCTCCTTCGGTGGAAGTGCTTCTCTGGAGAGCTTAAACCCTCAGAGTAAACCCTCACAGTATGGGTCCAGTTTGCCACTGTTTTTGTGAATGTCTTAAGTGCAGCGCATCTTCTTTGAGGAGAATAAGCTTTAAATTGACTATTGTAGATAGGAGCCATGTGCCCCTTTGTACTTGTACTTAACTCTCCTTGTTTTTTGCAGCTAATTTCAAACACGATCTCTTCTTTGTGTGTGTGTGAAGATCTTATCGCAACCCGCTTTGATGCTTCTCAAAAAGGTTTGTTAATGCTTACAGAAACATATATTATCCTTTCGAAGTGCTTGTGTAACTGCATGACTCTTTTCTTGGCTAAAGTCTAGTTCTTGAAAGCTTCATTTGTGCTTATTAAATCATCAATGATCCTTCCATCCGACTTTCGTATCTTCGTGGCCCTTGAAATAATTTATGCTCTGAATATTATGCCCTTTTGATGTTGTAAATTTTTGATGGCTTATGTCAGTGCCTAATCTATTGTGAAACTGATCAACTCGGCACATCTTAAGCCAGTGAGGTTCGTCCTTTTTGCTTTTGTTTTTCATTTGATTTCAAATGCCTTTGTGCAAAAGTATTGGATGGCAAAGAAGTCAATACCAATGTAATTTGCACATCAATAGTTTAAGAGTTTAAGGCAATACCAATGTAATTTGCACATCAATACCAATGTAATTTGCACATCAATAGTTTACTTGTAGTCCAACGTACGAATATCATATTAATATGCTCGATGTATATGCACATCGAATATCATATCAATTTGCACATCAATATCATATTTAGAGGCACATTTACTTGTAGCCCAACCTACGAATACAACAACACATTTACAAACATGTTTATTATTTTGGTACCTTCTTGCAGCATTCATAATTTGTTAACAAGTGATTTTTTTTTTGAAGGTGGAATGCACAAAGTTTCCAATCCATCTAAAACATAGGATACATATCTTGATCTAGACTTGGATATTTTTAAAATACACTCTTTTTTGAAGGCCTTGAATCAATATACTTCAATCGATGTTCTTGAAGGTGATAATAAATCTTTCTATTGTAAATGTAGAAAAAAGTGAAAGCCACGAGTAGTTGCCACATGTTCTTATGAATCAGTTCAAGGGATTCAATAGATCTAGTGGGTTTGGTGGGAAAATAGACAAGAGTGACTAGTTTGATGGTACTTTTGGTTTTTCCCCTTATGTGAATAGAATGGTAGTTCACAATCTGGTCTTTTATATGCATTTGCATAGCATTTGTAAGATAATGTCCTTGGTCTCGATTGAATAGGTATATGCACATATTTGCATGGATAGATGTGTAGATATCCCTTGTGAGGTGTGCAAGAAAGTGCAATGAAATTTGTATGCATCTATTCATAGTCACCATGTTCGATGTATATGCGTGCTGAAGTTTATATGCATGTATGGGTGTTGGAGTGTATTATCTTTGCGAAATTGCAAAAATGTAAGTCTTTGAATATGTGAATGGGCATGTATGTGCACAAGATTTCATGTGAGTAACATTGTGTATATGCATGTGTGTACATGAATGTATGTGTGGGTAGGTATGTGTATAGAGTTCCATCGTTAAGTATGGAGGTATCCATCATGAGAAGGTATACACAAAAGGGAAAGTGCAATGGAGATATGTATGTCTATGTGCAAGTATATGTGTAGCTATGCATGTGTGCATATAGGTGTATTATGTAATTTTAAAATTTGAAGGGTACTCATTCAATTTAGTTGTAATTTGAAGGTTAAATATTTGGTTATCCCATCAAATGAAATTCACTCTTAAGTTTTAGTTGTATTTACCATTTCCAATGACAATCATAGGTTTTCTCCTTGCAAAGCTCCTCGTGAATGAATAGATAGCGAAGTGGATTATGACTTCAACAATCCCTTGTATTTGTCAAAGACCTCGAGGTCAAGGTTGGAAGTCCACGTTTCGATAGATTAAATTGAATCCAAAATCAAGTACACTTAAAAAAACCAAAAGTAGTTTATTTTGGAAATTTGAATTCTTCATTTAAAGGACAAAGAAAAAATAAATCAAATGATGTACCATCTTTGATCACATGGAAAATTAACCTATGTGGCTAATTGGTGGTCAGCATTTTGAGAGAGAAATCTATTTTGCATCATAATTGGGATAATTTTTGCATGGCTAACTTGGATCTCTATTGCTAGGAGATTGCAAAAAAAAAAGCATTTCTTTGCTAAGATATTTATACTTTTTTATGTGCAACCTTCTTGGGTTGAAGAAAACAAAAGAATCATAAATGTTCTCAATTAATAGTGTTAAGATACTTATCTATAAGTGGCATGTTTTCTAGGATTTGCATATTTGTTTATTAGGTAAAGTGCATGACTCATTATCTAGCTCAAGCACATTACATAGAAGGTCTTTTAAATATGTTTCATTATTTCTATATCACAATCTTCACTTTTGTGCACATGCTTATAATTAAAAGATCTTTACTTTTATTCAAAAATAGTATTTATATCTAGTTTTTCCATGCTAATTTTCAATAATTTTGTAGCTTTTGATTAATGATCATGCTTGATGCTTGAGTATGAAAATGTGTACTATATCAAAAGATAGCAAAAACGTATGTACTATTTGCATTAAGGTAGAAATTGGTTTTGTTTACATCTATGTTGTTCTTCTCTTCGATGCATACATGCTTCTTAATCTTGTAGGAAAAAGGAGCGGAATTATAATAGGTTTGATAATTTCTAATTTACTTTTGATGGTTGGATTCAATTGATGTAGCTATGTAAACGCACCAAGTTTATAAATGATTGCTGTTTTTTTTGCAATTTTCTCTATGCATGTGTGTGTATTTTGTGCATAGGTCTTTTTAGATTTTCGATTCTATGTTTTTACTTAATTTCTTTATCTTGAGATGAATATAGAAATGAAATATGTTTTGATATCTCGATGTTTATAGTTTTATGACAAAGTTTTGTATGTATTCGTAGTTGCATAAAATGATTCATTCTTCTAGTGCTTACAATTTACTATCAAAGAATATGTGATTTATGTTATCTGCAAGTATTATTAGGCTATTGGATCCTTATGGCTTTCTTTCTTAAGGAATGAACTTATTATGCTTCTATGTGGGAATTTTATAACATATGTTATCATATGCTTCTTTTTCTATGTTATATGAGTCGAAGCCAAGCATTGTTGAACTGACCCTCTTCATTGTTCTAGTGAAATGCAAAGAAACCAATGTCTAATTAGCTATATGAACTTTTCTTTTTTTTTTTTCATAAAAGGAAGTTCAACAATAGCCTACTCTTCCAAACATTACTTGAAGTAAAGGAAACAACTATACAAGTGAACGGGTCTAGCACCCATGGGACCCCTTGAATCCCACAAAGCCGGGAAAGAACATACAAAGTTAGGGGGTTTTCAAAGGAGGTTGATAACCCTCTCGTCCCTCTCATGCGAGGCCCACTTGGATTTAATCTTGTTGTTCTCTAGGGAAAACACTCTATGATACCTAAAGGGTTCTTCTTACAATTGGAAATTCTTTTGCCTAAGAGGAAAAGAGATTTCTCGATAGACCATTCTTTAGGAGGGTTTCCAAAATTTGAAGCACACCTCTCTCTCCAAATCTTCGAGAGTGTCTCATCTCTTATAGCATTCCATAATGATGAGGAGAAGCCAATCGCCTCCCCCAGTAACGATTGCATCCAATTCATTTGTTCCTATGGGAGCAATATTTTTTCAAGGATTCCCAAGATCAAGATAGATTTGTGGCACGAGAAGAAAATGTGTCCCAAATTCTCAATGTCGCGATGGCACCGGTTGCACCACGACGAAGCCCCACAAATTTTGCTAGCATTTATATTTGTCAAGATTCCTTGGTGGAGGATTTGCCACATGAGCACCGACCCTTTTTTATCTCGATGAGGGGGTGCCAGAGAGACATGAACTTTAGACCCCATTGCAAGCTGGTCCAAGTAAGACACCACTTCTTATTAAGCGTGATATGATAGTCCAAGTTCTCCTTGATTCTAGGAATTTTGTTCAGGCTATTGTCACGCTTCCATTTAAGACCCTCATGGTGTGGAGGATCCTTGCTTGATGAGAAGGCGGGTTTTGAGCTTTTCCAAGTGATGCAACTCTTATGCAAAAGGATCCATTTGTCGTAGTTCACTCTTATTTCTAGATCCATATCCTCATATCTAATCCATTGGCCAATTTCTTGGTTCTAAAGCCCTTGATAGGGAACCAGATCAAATCATTCCGTCTAATACCTTGCTCTTGTTTCCAATCTTCACTGATTCTGGTAAACTGTTTGACCTTGTTCCAACTCAGAGAGCACACTAGATTCCAGCCTTTAGGAGATACTGGAAGCGGGGAGAACGAAAGGGTGAGAAGGCCTTCCGACTTTGAAGTCCCACCAGCGTAAGAGCACCCTTATTCTTGAAGATAAGCATGGCCCAAGAGGCCTCAATGTTGCATCAAGCTTTGATAACCATCTAACCGCCAACTTATTTGCCATGCCTTTGATGTCAAGAATGCTGAGACCCCCATGAGACATTTGGCTAATACAAGTAGTCCATTTAGTTTTGGGGACAACGCTTTTGTTGGGGTCGCTCGTCCACATAAAGTTTTTGCAGATTCTTTCCAATTTGATAATCTCTTCATCCTTCAGTCTCGAGCAGTAGAGAAAGTAAGTAGTCGATGAAATAAGGAATGTATTAATTACCATGGCACTCCTCACGAGGTTGATTTGCATATCTTTTGAGTAGGCCAACTTGTTTTGGAGCTTAGAGAGGACCCAGTTCCATCACTGGTAATCCTAGAGAAATACCTAATAGGTAGAAGATTTGTCCCTTAGGGGTCATGGCTCTGAAAGAAGTTTTAGAGTGGTTTATTTTGGATTTTGACACCATAGAGAATGTGTCAAGGCATCCCCAAAAGGTATCAATGCTGGTCATATCGTTATGCACAAAGGCATTCGTGTCATCTGCAAATAGTCTCATGATCATCTTGCTTTGACTCTGAGGAAAGCGAGAAACCTTTAATATGGCTTAAGTCCATATGATGCTTCACAAGGCAATTGAGCACCTTCGTGACAATAGCAAAAAGCAAAGGGGCTAGAGGGCATCCTTTTCTAATAGAGCGTTTTAATTTGATAGCCTTTGACAATTGGCCATTGATATTTATTTGCTTTGATGCATTTCCTAGTAGTGTAGAGATAATCTTAGTGAATTTTTTATTGCAACCGAGGTCTTTGAGAGATTGGAGAATGAAGTCCCATTCGAGCGAGGCATAAGCTTTGTCTGAGTCAATCTTAAGGAAGATAACATCATGGTTAGACTCTTCAGTGAAGTCTAGACCTTCGCAAATATCAATAATAGCTTCTAGGATGGATCTACCCTTGATGAAGCCTTTTTGGTCCTCTTTTAACCAACTTTCTAAGTGGCAAGAAATTTTGGTGGCAATTTTAGGCTGACAAACCTACTAAAGAGATGTGTGGCCTCTTAAAAAGGAAACAATTTAAGGATGCTATTCCCTTCTTGATGGACATCAATGGGGTCGAATGCAAGGCAAGAGGTGCTGTCTTTCGGTGTGCTGCTAGAATATCTAAACAAAGGTGCCATGAAGCTTATGTGAACTTTTTCATGTTGGATCTTGTGTACATGCATAAATTTTGATAAGGTTATGATATAGTTACACTCTAACTCCATCTTTACATCTAAATGCATTTGACATCAAAACTAGCTAAATAATGGATGTAAAGCATAGCAGTCAGGTGCGTTAGGTGCGTTCAATTCCGTGTGCGTAAGGTGCGTGAACCGAATGGTTCGGGGAGGTAAGGTGCGTTGTAACAAAAAAATTATATATATATATATATATATATATATATATATATATATATATATATATATATATATATATATATATATATATATATATATATATATATTACTTAATATGTGTTTCTGCATGTACATTCATGATTCATCATTTGACATTGATTCATTAAACAATGAATATTTGTAAATTGTGACTTTGAAATTGAAATACTTAACTTTAAACTTTCAGGATCAAGTTCAACGTACCATTGTTCATATAAAAAGACGAGACAAGATTCAAGAATAACAATTTGAGTTGACATAGGCATAATGCACACGACACATCGAATATACTGATATATGATAATGTCATACAAAATGTGGCAAAACAAAATGGACGAAAGCCCTACCACCTTCCAACAGCTTACCTAAAATGATGGAATCTAGATACAAAAGCCCTGAAATGATGTATGCCTATCATGTGAATCATAATCACTCCTCTTCATCCATGCCGATGGAATGGTCAGATGAAGAAGAATCTGAAGAAGAATCTGGAGAGGAGAGTAGAATGTCTCCCGGTGTAATGACATCCCCATCATCGTCGAACTCTAGTTTCCCTAATAGGAATCGTCTCTATAGCAGACTCCTCATGATCACTCGATCATGCAGGAGCACCTCTCCATCGCGGGTGCATTTTGCAGCTCCTACCTCTCACTAGAGCTTCACTAGTAGAAGGACGATCAGTCCGCCTCTGCTGTAAAGAACGTGAGCGTGCTCTAGTAACTCTCTCATCGATCACCTCGAGCTCTGTATGGAGCATGCGATAGATCTTCTCCTCCCCATCCTACGCAGATCCTCCCACATCCTCCGTAGACGTAAAACTCTGCTAAAATGTAATAGAAGAAACCTACATAATGAAAATAATAATTTTTAGCTTCAACTTTCAAGCTTCAGTAATTATAAGTCATAAGCTTCAAACTTCAATGTCCACTATCTAGACTCCACACAATACTTGCCTTTCACCCTTGAGGTCCCACAATGATCGCAAAAGTCGAAGATTGGCTTTGCAATACACCACACGCCGAAGTTGTGCTACAGTGAGACAATTGCATAATTTGGTGTGCACCAATGAGAATGCACTCCAATTACGCTCACATGGGCTGGCCAAACAATCTTGAAATTAATATCAAGGTTTATAATGTAAATCAAATCAATTATCAAAAGTGAGATTTTTTGAACATCCATCGTGGAGGCGTCAGGAGCAAGCAGCAAAACTGCGTTGGTCGTGGAAACAGTTTCACGATTGACTGTAGTTTCTCGACGGACAACCTTCGCGATTGTCTGGTGGCGATTGACTGATTTGGCGCCCGTCACGATTGACAAGAAGTCTTCACGACTGACTGAGGTTCACGACGGACAAGAGCTATCCGACGCGATTGACTGTTGGCGACCGACTGAGTTGGTGTCCGTCACGACTGACAAGATGTCTCACGACTGATAGGTAGGCGGCAGTCACGATTGACTGTAAGGCCGTTGTCACACGGGTTGCTCTCACATCACAAGTCGAGAATTGAAGCCGCTTCTTTCGCTGTTCTGTGTCTGTCGTCGGACACGTGGCAACATCCAGAGGTTCCACGACCGACTGAATCCGATTGATGGAGAGTGCTTGTCCGTCGTCACGACCGACTGAAGGCGGGCCCCTCGTCACCCTGACTGACTGAGTCCGTGCGACTAAGCGCGTCCTTCGTGTGGGATTGTGTGAGAGAAGGCGTTAGACGGATCATTCAGTCCGTCGCGATTCGCGTTAGTTTGTTTTATTTGGGTTAAGTGTCTGCAAGGAGATAAAAAAAAAGGGAAAAAAAAAAGGAGAAAAGAAAAAGAAAAAAAAGAGGCAGTAGAAGAGAGAAAAGATGCGAAGAAAAAGAAGAGAAAAAAAAAGTAAAAAGGAAAAAAGAGCTATGTATTAATGTCGGATGCTCCAGGGTTCCCAAAACTGATTGTTACCTATCGCCTGAGTCCATATCATCTTTCGTGATTTTGGGACGCGACAGACTACTTTCACCCTCCCTTATGTCAGGCGGACCCATGCTTCTCGCGCGCGGGGTTATCACTCGTTGAGACTTAAGTTTTCAATCGGAGTATCCCTCTTTTGTCATGGACGTGGCGACCCCCTCTCTTGTGAGAAGTAACCTGGCCCCTCCTCCCGGGGAGACCGATAACCTGGCCTCCTTGTTGGAGGGGGGTTCTTGTGCCGCCCTAGGGGCCTTCGAGAGTGCTGAACCCCCCTTGGTCTCCCTCAATAGATCGGCAATTTTGTCAACACAGGAGGAGCTCAAGAAAGTTTGCCTCGTCGGCCAAATGTTCGGCCCTAAGCCCCCGCTCGAAACTGTGCGACAGTGGCTTCGCAATGAGTGGTTCCCCCACGGGCTAGTTGTTTGTAAGTGTCAGTTCTTACCGGCAAGCCACTTGCTGCTAGTCTTTGAAAATGAAGATATGGCGTTTCGAGCCCTTAGTGTCGGAACTTGGCAACTCGGCCGGACGACCCTGTGCCTATTCAGATGGTCCCCTGATTTTACTCCCGACAAATCGAAATTGCTTCGGTACCCTCTCTAGGTTGAGCTCCCTAACCTGCCATACTTCCTGTACAACTTCGTGTGGGACATCGTTTCTCCTATCGGCAAGCCGCTGGTCTCACGCGAGGACATTGGTGGTCTCATTTATGAAGGTGCTAGACACTCGTTCAACGCTCGGTGGCACCCTCAAATCTGTGTCGAGGCTGACCTCAGTATGCCACTTCCATCGAAGATCAAACTGGACTTGGGCGAAGGGGATGTATGGGAGCAAGACATTAGTTACAAAAACCTTCCCAACGCGTGCTTTCGTTGTGGCCAACAAGGTCACAGAATCAAAGATTGCCCTTTGAGACGAAAAAGCAAGCGAAATCAAGAAGCCCCCAAAAATGCTCAAGACAGCAATGGAGCATTGAATCACTCGATGAAAGTAGAGGAATGCAAGGGTCCACTTAATCCAGAAGCTGATGCAGATGGGTTCATCGAAGTCAGAAGAAGAAGGAAAAGAAGCCCTAGGGCAACCTCTGAGCGAAACAACATGTCAGTTACCCCCTCCAACAACTTGTATTGCAATCTGGAAAAGGAAATCAATGAGTTTGATTACCCAGGTGGGAACCAACTTGAGGTGGACACCGACGTCAAAGGCCTAGAGATCCCTGACAGTAAAGAAACCTTGTAGGAGGGTTACACTACAAGCAAAGAAGACGGCTTTACTACTAGCAACGAAGATAACATGGATAGTGAAAGCTCCATCATCGGATCGACTATTCCGGAAACGGAGCTGAAAACGGTGCCCAGTTCTTCCCAGCGGGAGGCATCTCGCAAAGGAAAACAACCTTTGGAGCTACCGTGGAAAAGCCCCCACAAGAACCTAATGCTAACTAGGGATCCGATCCGAGCGAAAAAGAAAGATGAATCCAAGAAAAGGAAGGACAAAGCTCCCTCCCGCAAAGAGGGCTCATTACGACAATGATCATCATCTCGTTAAATGCTAGAGGGCTAACCGACCCCTCAAGAGCGATCATCATTGGTCAATGGCTTCGCGACATTAGCCTAAACCCAGATTTTATATGTATTCAAGAGATTAAAATAGACGGAGAAGACCTCCAGAAACGGCTTAGACATGTCTCCTCGACCCATGTTTGGATTCCAACGGCGCATCAGCGGGAGTCCGGTGGAACGGTAATCGGTATTAATCAACTCTGGTTTGAAAAGCTTGAGAACTCCATTGAAGATGTTTGCCATCGATGGATTGCTGTTTCTTTCGGTGCTCCCTTTTGTTTTACTTTAGTTTCTTTGTATGCCCCTAATGGGGAGTCAGAGAGACTTAACACTTGGGCCTCCTTGGACTCGCTCCCCCGCAACGTGCTTATTTGTGGTGACTTCAACATGGTTGAGGACCCTATGGATAGATGGATGGGCAAGGGTAGGGTCATCGATAGTCGGGAGAAAGAAACGTGGGACAAAACTAAACTACACTTGGATTTGGTCGAATTCAAAGACTCGAAGGGCTTTTCTTGGTCAAATCTCCAAGCAGGCGAGGACTTGAGGAAAGCTAGACTTGATAGATGCTACATCTCTCAGAGTTTTACTCATCAGTGGGGCCACCCTTCCCTCTCGCAACGCACCGACCTCACTATCTCTGATCACTACCCGATCCTCATCACTTTTCAACCCCCCACCAAGATCCGTAAGGCTCCTTGGTTCCATGCCAGTGTGCCCTCCTTCTCTCTCCCCTCCATCCATCAAGAAATTTCTGATGCATGGAAGGAGGCATTCGCCTCTGGCTTGTCCCCAGCCAAGTGTTGGAGAAGTGCGGTCGATAAGTCACGACAGATCATGATTAGATCCAGGAAGATGCTTGAGACTGTGCGGCGGGCTCGTAGAGAAGCTCTATATCATAGACTCTGGCGGCTCGAGGAGGAAGTGAACAAAGGAAAATCTCAAGCCCAGAAAGGACTTCGAAAAATCAGAGCGCTGCTGAGATATGAGGAAGAGATACAAAGGAAAAATTTGCAAATTTTCTTCAAGGAGTGGTGGGCTGGCAAAGCCGACAAACCCACCAAAGAGATGTGCCGTATCCTCAAAAGGAAACACAACAGAGAATCGATCCCCTTATTGCTAGACGCAAACGGCAATGTATGCAATACGGAAGAAGATAACTTTGGGATCATTGAAGGGCACTTCACGAGACTCCTGGGGACCTCAAACCCCCTCTCCCACCATAGAAGGGACTGTATGGCAGCCATTTCTAGGGTTTCCCCCCACAGGATTCCGCTCAACCTTCAATCTCTGCTTCATGCCTCTATCTCTGAAGCCGAAATCATTGAGGTCATTGATGCCCTCCCTTCAGGTAAAAGCCCGGACCCGACGGGCTCACTAATGAATTCTTTAAATCCTTCAAGTTGGTGGTTGCCACCCCTCTTTGTTTGGTTTGGCAAGAGGCACTCAAGTTTGGCGCGCTTCCCTCTTGCCTCAACAATGGCATTATCAAGCTAATACACAAAAAAGGGGAAAAGAACAGAATTGAGAACTGGCGGCCCATTACAATGCTCCAAACAGGATACAAGATCATCGCCAAAATCATTGCCAACAGAATCTCTTGCCACTTGAGAGCGTGGTTAAGCGAGGACCAAAAAGGTTTCATCAAAGGCAGGTCAATTTTGGAAACCATTATAGATATCTGGGAAGGTCTTGAATTTGCAAATGAGTCTAAACAAGAAGTGGTTTTCCTCAAGATCGACTTTGATAAAGCCTACGACAGGCTAGAATGGGACTATATTCTACAGTCGCTACAAGATCTTGGATGTGGTCAGAAATTCACCAAGATGATTGTGACCCTTCTCGGAAACGCATCGACCCAAATTAACATTAATGGAAAACTTTCAAAGGTGATCAAACTTAGAAGATCAATCAGACAAGGGTGCCCATTGGCTCCCCTTCTCTTTGCCATTGCCACGGAAGGGCTTAGCAGGCTGGTGGAGCATCAGGTGGAAGCTGGTAACATTAAAGGCCTTCGTTTGCCGCATGACCACAGTCAGATCACCATGAGACTTTTTGCCGATGATATGAACGCTTTTGTTCACAATGATAGTACCAGCCTGGAGACGTTCTGGAAGTGTCTTGCTACCTTTTGTGAAGCCTCTGGATCCATAATCAACCACTCTAAGACCGCCTTTAGAGCTATTGGTGGGTCACAGCCCGACCTTCTCATTGATCATGGCTGCCAAATCATTCCGCAGGGCCAAATTTTTCGGCTTCTTGGGATTCCCTTGGGGTTTGGCGTCTCTATGGAACAGCGGTGGAACTGGGTGCTTGCCAAACTCGAAAACAAGCTTAACTATTGGAGAGGTATGCAAATCAATCTTGCTGGTCGTGCTATGGTTATCAACACGTTCCTCTTATCTTCTACCATTTATTTCCTTTCTTGTTGGAGACCGAAAGAGCAAGATCTGTCCAAACTGGATAGTATTTGTAGAAACTTCCTTTGGACGAGCGACCACAATAGGAGGGGGGTGCCTAAAATCAAATGGTCCATCTGCACCAGCCATAGAGATAGTGGGGGACTTGGTATCTTGGACATTGGGTGCATGGCTAACAAACTGTCGGCCAAATGGATGATTAAGGCTTGGTGCAACGGGGAGGCCTCGTGGGCCAAGTTGATCTTCAGAAACAAGAATGAGTTGGCGCTCATGGGTCTCCCAAATTGGAAGAATCTTGACATCTTGACCTTGCTGTTTTCCCCGTTCCCCGTCTTCCCGAAAGGCTCTAATCTGGTGTGTTCCCTTTGGAAGAGTTGGAATAAAGTCAAAAGCTTCACAAGAATAAGTGAAAACTGGAAGTGGGCTGCCGGTATCAGACAAAACGACTCTATCTGGTTTTCGATCCATGGCATCCGGAGTGTGGAATCTTGGAACATTCAAAATGCCAAGAAGCTATGGAACAAAGGCTTCAAAAAATGGAAACATCTATGGAAACAAGATTCCAACCGCTGGATCAACTTTGAGGATATTGACCCTAGCTTCAACATTTCGCATGAGGAATGGAACACTTTGCAAAGCAGATGTCTCGCCTGGGACCGACACAAAGTTCGCCTTCTCATGGGACACGACATGTCGAGCTCGCTTGGTCTCAAATGGCACAATGGGAATAGCCTATCAAAAATCCCGAACATCAAAGAAACGATCGACTATCAGGTTAACCTCAACAAAAAGTGGTGCCTGTCATGGACGCGGCTTCGGTGGGACATGAAGTTCATGGCTATTTGGCACCCCCTCATAGAAATCAAAAAGTCTCTCCTCTTATGGCAAATTCTTCATCATGGAATCTGGACCAACCTTAAGGCTAGCAAAATTTGTGGGACCCCTCCCTGGTGCAAACGCTGCTACCGGTCTATCGCAGATGTTTCACACATCTTCTTTACCTGCCCCAACTCCAACAGACTCTGGCAGGTGGTTGGAAAGAGAATTAGACTTCAAAAACGTCTCAGTTGGCAGCAAGCCCTGCTGGGAGAAGCGATCGGCTGCTCCGCGACTCTCTGGAACGCCATCAGAGGGGAGGTCCTATGGAAAATCTGGCGGGAAAGATGTGCTTTCAACTTCGGTGACTCCCCCAAGGAGTGGTCAATTGAGAAATCGTTGTTCCTCCTTGGCAAAAGGATTGTCAACTGTAAAAAATCACCCCCCTTTAGGCATCATCAAGTACTCCTTTTGATCAATAACAAGCTTAAACCTAAGTGGGCCCCACATGAGGGTGATGAGAGGGTAATTAACCTCCTTTGTAATGTCATCTAAGCTCTGCAAAAGCTTCCCCTACTTTGTGGGATTTGGGGGGTCCCGTGGGCACTAGTCCCCTTCTCTTGTACTTTTCTTTTCTTTATTTAATTCAAGTCCGGGAGAGTAGGCTTATGCCGAACTTCCTTTATATTAAAAAAATCAATTATCAAAATAATAAAGTTGAAAACAAATTTCACAAAAAGCTCAAAACATAGAAAATACCTGAGATAACACTCGTAATGCATATGGAGCGATCGTGGGGTGTCCATAGCCATAATGATTCCACCACTCAAGCGGCTGAGACGTAACATAAGTCCGCATAGATGTGGGGCCTGCATATGCTATGCCGATGTTGTCCATATAAGCTAAGAATTTGCTATCAAAAGTGATCTGCTCATTCTCAGTCGTGACACGCTCCATATTCAAATCTTTCATATGTCGCAATGATCCCTGACTCCATAATCTCGTGCTTTTGAAGTATGGATGGAGTAATGCCGCAAACCCATGAATAGGTAGTGACATGAACTCCCATCGAGACTCCACAAGTTGAAGTATCTCCTCAAGTCTACATTATAAATAAAAAAAAGGATTTAAACATGAACTTCAAATTTGAGAATTCAAAATATAATATACCTGGATGGTGACAATGTCGTAGATGGTCGAATCGCCTCTGTCATTCTTGTGTACATGTGGTACACAAGTCTGAGGGTTGAACCCTCCATGTCAACATAACGTAATACTACATGAATCTGTCTCAAGATAGGCAAAATGTTGCATATCTCTGCCCAAAAATCCATGTCCAAAATCTTTCTTTGCACATGATGTGCAATCTCTGTGTTTCCTCTGGCCATACTTATCCATTTCCTATCTATTACGGTCATCCTCAGGGAATCAATGCACATGTGTAAGCGGGAGAAGACATGATAAATATATCCAAATCGTGTTTCTGATGTGCGAACTAACTCCTTGTCACTATAACTGCGAAAGATACTCAAAGCTTGGTGATTCTTTCTTATAAAGGAGATAATGCGTTTGGCATTTGAAAGCAATGGAGCCAACCATGATAGTTTGGCTATGTCCTCAAACAAAAGGTCAAGACAATGTGCGCTGTAAGGGGTCCAAACAATGCTTGGGAACTCGGCTTTTATCATCTCCCCCATCCTCTTACAATTAGAGGCATTGTCTGTGACTATTTGTACCACATTGGAGACTCCTACTTCTTCTATAGCAAATTTTATATAATCATAAATGAATTCCCTTGTGATACGGGTACCCGCAGCACTACAACCCATTGCCTTCAGAAAATAAGTGCCTAAGCAAGAGCAAACCATTACATTGATAATGTGGTGTCGTTTAAAATCGCTCCATCCATCAGATATAATGGAGCAGCCATAGGTCTGCCACCCGCTTTTAATGGGTCCTAATCGTTCAGAGAGAGAAAATAGTTTTTGAAGTATTGTTTAGCAAATGATCATGGGATGTAGAGTTCTGTAAGTGCTAACATTTGCCAAAATTGGCTTCGTAACTATTGTATGTATCATCATCTGCAAAGTCAACATCCAATGGTTCTCTTGACACATAAGGGGGTATAGACCTTGCAATCCCACAATTGTATAACGATATAGGAAGATAGAGCCTCCACATACACCAAAAATAAATAGGGGCCAAGGGGCAACATGTCTTATATATGTGGCCATGAATGTCATATTAATCAACCTTGTAGCCATGAATGTCCGCATATTTCTAGTTCGAAATATGTTATTACAAACCTCTTGCGATCAAGTTTTGATCATATCCCCATATTTTTGCAAATATAATATTAAAAATCCATCCTCTCTTGGGCAAATTGTTCTTCAGCAAGACTTAGAAGGCTTCCTCCAATTCATTCACAGTAACTGGACGTGTGTGTGGCTTTCATCTTAGCCATCCCTTTGATCCTTACATGCCCCTAAATTAGTTGCCTAAAAGTAAGTGCTTGTCAGGTTATAGGATTAGCAAGAAATAGTTACTCACCTATTCCAAGTCTGT
>CM035408.1:92043481-92105981 GCA_020310875.1 Ceratopteris richardii | reverse complement strand
ATGTATGTAATATGTATATGTGTATGTATATATGTGTGCATGTATGATGCTTGCATGTTTATATGTTTGTATTCTTGTATTCTTGCATGTATGTATGTAATATGTTATGTGTGTATGTAAATATTTGTGCATGTGATACTTACAGATGTGATGCTTGCATGTGTGTATGTTTGTATTGTTGTATGCTTGAATGTATGTATGTATGTGTACGTTTGGATGTATGTGTGATGCGTGTATGTATATATTATGTTTGTATTCTGTCTTATATGTGTGTACATTGAACAATCCTTTTAGAGGATTTCAAGGTTTGCACATAGAACATATTGGAATTCGGGACCCATCTCTGATAAAGATTTGGTAATCTAATGTTGTTTCGAGATGTGTGTAGAAGTATGTTTACATGGGCCAATATAAATCGAGATAGGTATGGGCATGTATGTATATGCCAAAATAAATCGTGACACGTATGTATATGCATGTGTGCACATGTATGTATCTATGCTCCATATGGTGGTATTTTTTAGTTATATATTTGATCACTGTTTTTTTTTGGTAGATTGTGAAAGGAGTTGTCAAGGAAGCAAGCGTTTCTCTTGATCATTGGGAGTCCGATGTTGAAGTCCCTAGCCTTTAATATGAGCTTGATCTATGTGTAAAGGCATGTCATATCATCTTTTTTCATCTTTTGGGTCACTTCCTTGTCTCTTAGTTAATGAGTTGGTTAATGAGCTGGTTTTGTTGTGACGAGAGCTGTTTCTGATTTTAATATTTTGTAGCACTTATGAAATTCACCAACTTGAGTTTTTTTTCTTATTTTGTCATGTATTCAACTTCTCTTTTCTAGGGATCTACTTAATATAACTAAAGTTGTCCAAATAAATGCATGTTGATGATATTTAGAGTCTGCATTATCAAGAGTAGGCTAAAACATAACAAGAAACTTATTTTTCATGATGGGCAGGTCACATAACAATAAGTTGGTGCTACTTATCAGCCCCCTTCCAAGAATTGCATTGTAAATGGAAATTCAACCTGTGTCATGTGCTCTTAGAATCATGTCAATGGTGTCCCATCTTGTGTGGACAAAAACCTTCTCACTGGAATTGTTCGAGAACAATGGGGTTTGAATGGGTAATCAATGAATTCTTATTTGAATGATGATGAATGATGCAATTATTTGATTGAACTATTGATTTACACTTGATTAGATTGTTAAGGAGTTTAATTTGCATTGGTCAGATATGTGGTTTCAGACTATGACTCTTGGAGGTGTTATATGATGATGTTCGTTCTACACAATCCCCTTTCGATGTTGTTGTAGATTGCATAGTTGTAAGTTTTGTTTAAATATGTGCCACTTATTTCCATGTAAATAATCAATTCTCCTCGTCTTCTAATTATTTAAGGATCTCATTGAAGAGGCATCATCTTTTGTAGACAAGGAGAATGGATATACATGAATCCATTTCCTCTGACAACAAGAATCTAGATATGTCATGCCCCTTTTGGAAATTTCCATGATGTTAAACAAGACTATAATGTTATCTTGCTTGCAATTTTGAGAGTCTGCTTCTTGTATAAATATGGTTATGCTGACATGTGTCTTATAGGATTCAACATAAACTATGGTAATTTTCTTGCAAACTACACAGCTAAGGGTGTTTCACAAGGATAACTGAGTGAGGAAAAAGTAAGATGAGTCATTATCCTATGCATACATTGCACTGATGTGGTTGGGCTATTTCAATAGCAATCCATTATCTGCCGATCACTTTGGCATGCTGAATGCATCAGATGTGTGCACCATAGAACATAGGAAACTTGCTCTTGATGTAGCTAAACAAGGAATTTTTCTCTTGAAAAATAATACTTTTCATGGGTTGCCTTTATCTTAGACTACAACCAAAACCCTTGCAATCACTGGCCTAAATGTTGATGTCTCTACTACAATGGTTTGATGTAATAGTTTTCACATATAGAGGACATATTTTCCTCCAAGTATTTCTGAATCATATATGATCATAATCATAACCTTAAGTCGTTGTAGCTCGAAGTCGGTGTAGTCTAAACTTTTTAGCTATGATAGAGAGATGATGCACTCTTATGGAAGTGGTTACAACTTGATAATATTTACATCATCTCCTTGCAAAGCATCATGTCTTTTTTTTGTTGTGTATAAAATACATTTGATGAACTGTGCTTAGGAATCCAATGCAAGTACACAACACCATTGGACGTCCATCAATTCCACTTTTATCTCTAGACTCGTCTTTGTGAAGAATCCACATGACTAGACATCTTTTGTATATGGTCCTCTACCCAAAAAAGGTGATTTGCAAGGCATTGTGCACTCTCATTTGCTACATTCCTCAATTCATCCACCTCCATCATTAGTTGACTCAATCTTCACCTAAACAATTCAATATTACCTTGTTCATTTTGTCATTTCGTAATCCAAGTGCCTTATTCCTTCTTGCAATTTCTCATTTTTTGGTCCCCATTTGTCCATACGTTTTTCATCCTCTTGAAGATCATTTCAAATTTCCCCAAATAATTCATATAGCTTCTCGGTCCTTGCTTGCCCTTTCATGTCTTTTCTTTCAAGCTTCTTGATTCCATTTTTGTTCTCCTACTCATCTTTATCAACCCTTTTTTACCTAAAGATTTATCTCTTCTTAAATTCCTCTCCCTAAATTTCCCATCTTGCTTTCTAACTCATTCTCCTTTAAGTTTTCTCTCCAACTCTCTGATACACTTCTTGAAAACTCTTCTCTAATTGACTAACTAGGGCTTCTACAATCCACCTCAAAGTGTTCATCTTTTCTATCTCTCCTCCGAATATGCTCAACTTATCGAGCATCGTATGTAAGTCCTCTTCAAATCCACCTTATTTTTTTTATCTTCGTCGACATTTTATTTTCTCTCTGACTCATCCATTTATCGACCTCTCCTTGTAGCCCGATCGATTTGTGCCATAACTCTATATTTGCAATTCTCTTGTTACCGCATGATATGAACAAAGACTTGTTACCTGTTTGTGTGGTGTCCATTATACTCTTTCTTTTGGCTCGCATCCTTATTTTGGATCCTCCATGAAACACCCTTTGTGGTTTGACTTGACTTGGTAGTTTTTTTTCACCATATGTCCTACATAAATAAGGTTTTTAGTGATAGTAGGAACATGAACTACCTTCGGTGAGTAATAGGCTTTGTGTTTTCCTTCAAACTTGATATCTCCAACATTTTTGGTCATATGCTATGATATCACCTGTTTTAACACATCCTATTTGCTTCGATACCTGCAATTAGAAAAAATCTCTTCTCCATAGGACATATGGTTGTTCATAATAATCCCTCATAATAATCCCTCATTGCAAGTAATTGATGATTCCTTGGTTATTTTTTGAATTAACATAGTTACCATGACCTCTATGGTCGGTAGATCCATGCCTTGATCCTCTATGGTAGCATTCATTGGCCGCATAATGTTCTGATTCTCCACAAACATAGCATCCATTGCTTTGATTCCAACTTGAGATTTAAGTATTGTTTTATCTTCGTCTTGAACCTCTCAATCTTCCTCTTTCTCTTAAATTTCCTTCTTCATTGGATGCTTGCTTGTTGTTTCATTGGTTGCCTTCTTGATGTTTGCTCCTTCCTCTTCCTCTATTTTTACCTCTTCAAAATCTATCTTTACATCTACCTACATAAAGAAGTTGATTTCGCCCATCCTTGGCATTGCTTCCTCCAAGATTGAGCTTCTCTATTACCATCAATGCTATTACTTGATGAAATTCAATCATATTATCCCGTACATGCACTGGTGTGGTGAAGGATATCCATCTTTCATCCTTTGTTAGACCATTTGAGGTATGGAAAATTAGATTATCATTGTTGATGGTGTAGCTAATGGAACCTAAAGAATTCAAAATCTCCTTCACTTTAAGAAGGAGACACTCCATTTCCATTTCCATTTCTAGTTCATTTACATTTTATATTATATGTCTTTGTATTTGGGTATCCTGCCATTTGCTTCTACTTGTGTATTCATTCTCCTTCAAGGGGAATTCTCCCACATTTAATGTACTTTGGAGAGCCCCGTTCAACTCTATATAAAGAAATCCTCCCCCCATTTGTACTTGGTTAGAATCTTGAGGAGTCTACTCCATGCTATTGGCAAGCTCACTCTTATCCATGTGAGTTTTCCCATTTCATTGACTACTCAATTTTGGTCCCACACTCTTTCCTTTTGTGAGTACTCTCTTCTTTTCATTTTTCTTTTGTGCTTGTACTCTCTACAATTAGTGGATGGGTTGGGACTCTTCATAAGGTTTTGAGCTCATTTTTCAACTGAATCTTCCATGCTTTGGTGCTTGTGGCGTATAGTCTCTCAAGGCACTCCCATATCTCCTTGGCCATGTCAAAATTTTGTATATGAACTATCATGGTGTTCCCTATATGTTGAGACAATGTGAAAATTACCCTTCTATTCCTATTTCCCCCTCTTTCTATGTTTTTCTCTAAGCATGAGTAGCATTTTCTTTAGTGGCATTGGATCACTACCACTAACCGAACCCGAGAAACCTATAGTTTCCTTGATCTAAGCTCTAAATTTGATTGCTATTGTTAGTTATAGCGTTAGGTTCTGGTCTCCTAATCCCTTGAATGAAATTGAGGTGTGTTTGATGTCAAAGTACCTGTGTAACCTCTTTATCTTGCTCCTTTCTATCCTTGAAGCTATGATTATAGCTTTCTCCCCCTTCCTTTCACAATGTAAATCCTTTCTCTTTCCTTCAATCTTAATTTTTCTCTTATCCTTGCTTTTATGGACCCCTTTAGATTCTTGTAGATGTTTTGCATGATCTAATACCACTAATGGAGGAATTATGCACTTCCTATATGAAAAAAAATGCATACATCCTCTTATGATCTATTTTCTCCTATAATAGCCGACCAAGATGCAATATTCTCTGAATTTAGGTTTCAAATGACTTTGAAAATTTATAGCTTATATTTGTAGCTTTCCAATGAGCTATAACATGCTCAATTTGGACATTGTTAGCTTTACCAGACTTTCTCTACAAGCTACCTATTAGACACAATGAATATGCTTGATAGATAGAAAGAAAATTTCCTATATCTTATGATTCACATACCTAATGAAGTGGAAATGTTGGTTAGAGAGATCGAACTTTGTTAGATTTATAATAAGCTATAGCATACTTCATTTGGAAATTGGTAGTTATACCAAAGAGTCTCTACAAAACAAACTACTTGTTACACATAATGGAGAGACTTGATAGATAGATATATATAGATAGAGAATCCTCTATATCTCATGATTCCTATATCCAATGCACATGAAACTTGGGATGTAGAAACTGGACCTTTGTAGCTTTCCAAAACTTGTAACATTACAAAAATTTGATGTCAAAAAGAACACAAAACAACTTGATAAAAATAGACTATCTGAGAAAGAACCTAATATAAAAGAGTATGGAGAAGAAATAGAGCCTTGTGGGTAGTCTCGGAATAGATATGACTCTTCTACATCATGGGAGTGATCTCTATTGTCCTCCTAAGCTTGGATATTAGTAGATTGGTCTTTATATTCTAATGTGCCATAGGAATAAATTTAAGTGATTCCACCTTCCAAGGTGACACTCCATCTTCCTTGTTGCTTGGCCTTCCAGGTTGATGAATCTATGTTGCTTTCAAACCATCTACCCCTTAATATTTGTTTATAGATGGAGTATCCTCTTGTTAGGGTTGGATGGCCTCACCTTGGTATGTCCCTTCTTAAACTTCATTGTGTGAAATATAAAACCAAAATCATTACGCCTCATCATTTCTTTAATAACATATCCCCTTTACTACATGGGAGCATTCCATTAAGCACATGCAAAAGCTCTTCACCCACAAAAAAAAACTAAGGATATGAAGGGAAAAAGAAGAATGATGATAAGGAGGGAGTTGGCTATTCATCTAAAATCCCAAGTTGTGGACTCTTGTGAGAGGGACTTAGACATTGACCATAGATTAAGACATGAAGAGTATCTAACTACCAGTGGTGTTCTTGTTGCATCAAGAGAATAGTGGACTGGAAGGTTGGGTAGATCTAAAAGGAAGATGTTTGATTTGTTCAAGGAAAGAAACTAGAGGATTTTATTCCTCCCCTAAAGGAAAATATGTTGGTTATGCTATCAATACTCACGAGGGCTTCCAAGTGGTTGTTAATCTAATATCCTTACTGATGATTTCTCTGTTCATCTGTTCTCACATAAACAAGATCAATATCACCTGCTAATACATTCTCTCTGATGAAGTGATAATGTACCTCGATAAGCTTTGTTCTAGCATGGAAAATAGGGTTCCGTGCTAAATGTATGCTGCTAAGATTATCACAATAAATGGTGATAGGATTTTGCTCTTCCACATCTAAATCCGCAAGTAGCATCTCCTCTAACACTCTCAAAAGAGGGAGCATATTCAAAGGGTTAGAGCTCTTATTTCTCTTAAAAAGAAAAGGAAAATCTCTTCCTAATTTTCTAGCTCGCCTCTTAGATGTATGCCTCTTTGTGAGTGAGGTTTTATAAACCATACGTAAATTGAAACTTGGTAGGTTTCCTCGTATTGATGGTGTATCCAATGAGTTTTTAAATTTATCTTAAATAGTTCATTTCACCGATTGTTCTCTTGATATAGAAAGGGCCTTTCTCTCTCTCTCTCTCTCTCTCTCTATCTATCTCTCTCTCACATACACGCACACACAACACTAGGATTATCAAAACACATTTATGAAAAGGACCCAAGGAGGTCTTGATATAGCTAGAGACCAATCTCTTGTTTGAGTAATAGGATCAATAATATATTTTCTTTTACCTTGGCTAAGAGGCTCAATAATATCATGCATAGGATCATCCTCCTAGAATGAAAAGGGTTTTTTAAAGGGAAGGTATATCTTAGATGCCATCATATCTCTTTGGGAAGGGATGGAGTGTGCTAGTGAGCTTGGTGAGGACTACTATTTCTTCAAGGATGATTTTCACAAAGCCTATGGCTATATTGATTGGTACTTCATTATTTAGTCTTTACATAATGTTGGGTTAGGTAGGTCCTTCATTAGATATGTGGGTGTCCTTTTAGGAATGTTTGCCCTAGGGTTTCCATTAATGATTCTATGCCCCAACCCTTTAATCTCACAAGGTGTATTAGGCTAGGGCACCCCCTTTCTCTCTTTTTTATTTGCATAGTTAGTGATATCTTGTCGGGTCTCTTAATTATTGCATGGAGATTGGTCTTATTCAAGATATCCATATACCTAATTCCTCTTTTCCCATACATCTTCAAATGTCTATTGATGATACCAATTTGCTAACCAATGTTGATCGTATCTCTAACTCCATGTTTTTGGAGTGTTTGTCCACCTTTTCTCTGGCTAGTGGTTCTATTATTAACAAAAAAAAAGAAAGACCCCATTTAAGGCTTTTGAAAATGTGGTTCCCCAAAGTATCAATGAGCTTGTCTTTGATTTCATTCAAGAAGGTTCCATTTTCAATCTCCTTCTATACCCATGGAATTCAATGCGTCCTTCTCTCAAAGATGGGATTGGGTCATGGAGAAGTTTAGAAATAAGATCTTCAAGCTTTATTCTCTTCAATATTCTAAACACAATTCTTCGATGAAATAAATAAGCCAAGATAATGTTGTTGTTGCAAAAATAAAGCTAGCCAATAACCTTTGTACATATCAGATCAAAAACATTGTTAACACAAATGGAATATCTGTTATGTATAGAGTAACATTGATGAAGAGATACGGTCATAAAATTAATATTACTTTAAAACATTATGGTAGCCCTCTTCTTTCAAGTAGAAACCACATTTGTCCTTATCAAGAGCCAAATGATATCTGTATACCTAGATACAATAGTGGAGTAACAAAGCTAATAAGCTTTTACAAAAATAAATCCAATCAATAGCTTTCATACCTATCAAGGCAAAATAAAAAGACTTGCAGCATACTAGAGTGCACTCATTGTTATATCTATAAGTAACATAATTCTAATAAAGTAAAGAGTCAGTCGTAAAACTCAAGATATTGGGAGCATCTAGATGACCACCATCTTCAACAAAAGTCGCATCATCATGGATGAAGCACTACTTAGATTAAACTTTAGAGTTAATCATGTATTTTCTGTCAAGGAGAAATAATTGGTCAACAGGAAACAAACAACTGAACCTGAAATTCACTCTAAGACCTTTATTCTTTACAATTATTATTATGAATGTAATTCAATACTCTATAAGATATTTTACTCTAATCGAATAGGTATAAAGCGTATTCGATGGCTCTATTTTTATAGAAGCTCCTTAGCTTTACTTCGTCATTGTTGCCTCCAAGAACGCAATTATTATTTGGCTTCTTTTTGGTATAGTAGTGTCATCTTCTTGAAGAATGATGGCTACCATGAATTTATTGGGTAGTGATGATTAATCACTAGAATGTAACATTGAAGCAAATAACCTAAGATATTATTGCTACTATAAAAATAAAGCCAGACAATAGCCTTCATACAAATTGGAGTAAAATCATTAATATCAATGTTACTATATCTATAATGAACAAATTTGTAGGGATGAAACAAGACTATCATGAAATTCAAAGTAATCAAAACATCAAGGCATCCATCGTCTTTCTAGTGAGAATCACATCTGAAATATTTAAGAACCAAAATGTAAATGTGTACGTGAAGGTAATTGTGAATAAAATAGTGAAGGATTGTAATGCTACTATATAGAAACCAGCCAATAGCCCTCATCCAAATCAAAGCAAGATCAATAAAATTCAAGTAGGAATCATAACCATACCAATCACGAATCAAAACAAAATTGTAAGACTGCAAATAGGAGTCTACCATCATTTTTTATCATTTTTAGTGGGTTTTAGGAGAGATCCAAAAATTTTCACTATCTCCTTTCTCTTACATTTGGAGAAACCTTGCATATGTGTCTCAGGATCATCATATTGAGTCATAGGCACATCATCAGAATTGTCCCTATGCTTTTGAAACTCTTTGATTTTTTCTTGATCACTTTTATTAATTTTTTCTTCAAAAATCTCATCATCATTTGTTTTTTATTAGTATCCTCTTTGTGAGAAGAAGAGCAAGTTGAAGCATTAAAGTTACCTAAGTTGCTTGTTTGATTTGAATCCAATCAAATTCTACCTTCTCTTAGATGCTTTGAGACTTTTTGTTTACCTCTCTGTCAATATGTGGGCTAATGTTAGAATATGAGTTCTTCTTATAGTGTCTATGCCCTTATTATCCTGGACTACATCAAGATCATTTATAGGATTAAAAAAATTTTCAGGTAAAACAAAAAACGATTTAATCCAATTAGGGTTTTTCTTTTTCATTGTTTTGTTATTAATCTTTTTGCCATTAGCATTAGGGATTTGGGGAGGGTGCTTAAAGTTACTGGCCACATCCTCCTTGATAGCATGGGAAGGAGTTT
The DNA here is from genome assembly GCA_020310875.1 of Ceratopteris richardii. Taxonomy (NCBI): domain Eukaryota; kingdom Viridiplantae; phylum Streptophyta; class Polypodiopsida; order Polypodiales; family Pteridaceae; genus Ceratopteris; species Ceratopteris richardii. Next base: position 92,096,463 of record CM035408.1, on the reverse strand, counting down.
TAACTTCATCTTTTGGAGGCTCAAAAGAGGACAATCCCTAATCAGATAACCTTGTCTAAAACAATTAAAACAAGCATTTGACAAGTTTTCTGTAAGTAACCTTTTTTCTCGTTAAGAAAGCATCCATTAGAGTCTTTATTATAAGTGTACCTTTGATCTCTTTGGCAAGATCGACTTCTACCATTATTTGAGGGTTGCAGTTAGGGTTGATACTATTTCTAGGTTTCGGGCCCAAACTTTTTCAATGAGTTTACCCAACCCATCTACCCATGGGTAGAAATCAACTAGAAAATCAGGAAACTCAATCCAAATAGGAACCTTTTTTGGTTTTGGTCCTCTAGGGTTAAAGCCCCTATACCACTTGAAGAAGGAAACAAGACTATTCCTTATGATCCATTGACCCTCGGAAAGAACTTGCATTGCATTATTCATATCATCAAAGAAAAAGGGAAGTAACTGCTCGGGAGGTATTGGACATTCTTAACTATACGCCCTCTACTTTCCTACTTGGTTCTCATCCATAACTTCAAGGTTTCATGGGCAAGACGAGGAAACTTGATCATATGGTTGGCGATGCCGATTTGTTAGACTAACCTGATCTATGAAAAGTGTATTATCTTCTACTTGGTCATAGTTAGAATCAATATCTATCTTATGAGCATCATCAATCTCTTTACCTTTACTTTTATCTATAGCATAGCTATGAGGGAGAGAGTTATTACCATCAAAGTTCAAGACTGGGTTGTTGTTGATTAAAGACCTCCTAGCCACTTCAACAAATGACATATTCGGTGCAAAAACATGTCCAACAACACCATTTGGAGTCATCAAGCTCCGTGTAAATCCATCTCTGAGTGCTTCATGTAAAGCCATGGCCCCCCCTGAGGGGGATGAACAAATCTCCCCTTCACAAATTCTATGAAAGCTCCTTAATCTTTGGTAGGGATAAGAGGAAAGAACAAGAGTACTTTATGCATAAGTTTTTCATCAGATGGGGGGAAACCCTAAAAAAGCTGAGTGAATTCCCCAAGGGGGAGATTGTAAGCTCGAAACCCTAGTCAAAGGCTTCTTTCTCAACTTCTCGAAGATTACTATGAGAGCTTGGTAGAACAACTACATCACAAAGTGGTTGTTGAATCATCATCAGTGAAAAGGTGGTCATAGGTCTTTATCACGGTCCTCTACGGCCTGAAGATACTTTGAGAATGTGAGAGATAATTGGTTAAGAGGGTTATTTGTCAAACACATATGATACCTCCCATACAATTACTTCTTTTTTTTTTTTATGATTCCACTAGTGCTTTCTAGGCCATATCTGAAGGTAAATGGTTAATTAAGAACATTCATATTTCCTTTTTCAAATGGTTTATTTATTATCTCTTCAAGATCATGAACTTTAGAGATTTCGGTGGGAAGAGAGCTGCTGCGACGGTGCTCCCTCTGCTGCGACGGTCCTCCTGGAAGAGTTACGAGGAGAGCGGCTGCGGAGTGAAGAGAGCTGCTGTGACGGAGGCTGCTGCGACGGAGTTCTCTTTGAAATCCGGAGTGAAGAGAGCTGCTGCAACGGAGGCTGCTGCGATGGTGCTCCTTCTGCTGCGACAGTCCTCTGATCTCTTGTTGTGGATTAGCTAAAGATCAAAGGGCGGGCGACGAGTGTAGAGAGCTGCTGCGACGGAGGCTGCTGCGACGGTGGGAAGGCGAATTTGCATCGGTCGGCGTTCCCCATCCATCGCGATCGACAGGGCTCCCTATCAGTCGCGATCGACAGGGAACTGGATTGAGCTGGTTCTTTGTCCATCGCGTTCTCAGTCAGTCGCGATCGACTGGGAACTAGCTCTTCGCCTTGGGGATGCTGCGCCTGCGCCGACGATCGACAGGGAACTAGCGGGGTTCCTTCTGCTTCGCGACTAACGACGTGCGTGTTTGATCGTGACTTGGGGGCTTGTGCACGTCGCTTTTTCTTCGACTAGGCCTATGAGGATCTAAGCGGACTAACTGGTGGCGCCTTGAGTGGGAACCTGACCACTTGTGTTTGGTTCTTGCTAGAGTTGCTCTTTAAAAAAAAAAAACGTCCACCTGTATTCGTGTTGAACTGTCCTATATTGCTTTGTCTTTTTCAAAGAACGAATGTGAGCGGAAATGAATCATTCACCGAGTTATTAAGCAGTGGCTAAGCACGTGGTTACTAGTAAGGGACAACCCGTGAACGAAACAAGCGCTGCACCAGAGGTTCAAAGCTAGATAAACAATCCTCAAATCAAGTGACAATTCGCGAGGTTTTGGTGGACCCACGGTTTTAAAAGCCTTTTCTTCAATGTCAAATGCGTGCCGTCGGATGGTGAAGTCTGTACCCACGGACGGAGTTTGCTGCTAATCGATTAGCTAAAAGCTTTAAGCTTCTGAAAGTGGATCGTGAGAAGAAGTGTTGAAATGTAGAAGTGCTCAGTGCACTCAATGAACCTGTCACACTTGACAGCAACGCCATGGATTTCTGGCAGCCCGTAGCCCCTGGTGCCGTCTAGCGTGTGCTCGATATCTATCGTGCGATAGACGGGTTTTGTGCGACAGACAACTTCATTTGTGCGACAGACAGAAGGCAGCAAGTAACGATCGAGCAATCGTGAGCGCACAACAGACAGCGCCCAACAACGCAGGTCTCCACTGTTGACGACGCTCGTGGGCCCCATGGATGTGGCTTCATCCTCTCTCGTGAAAAGTAATCGGGCCCCTCCCCCTAGGGAGACCGATGTCCTGGCCGCTCTGCTGGAGGGGGGTCGTGTGCCGCCCCTGGGGCATTCGATAGTGTTGAATCCCCCATCGTGTCCCTCAGTAGACCCGCGATTCTGTCTGCTCAGGAGGAGCTCAAGAAAGTTTGCCTCGTCGGCCAAGTGTTTGGCCCTAGGCCCCCGCTCGAAACTGTGCGACAATGGCTTCGAAAAGAATGGTTCCCTTGAGGTCTTATTGTTAGCAAATGTCAGTTCTTACCAGCGAACCACATGCTACTAGTCTTTGAAAATGAAGAGATGGTGTTCCAAGCGCTTAGCGTTGGCACCTGGCAGTTCGGTCGGGCGACCCTGTGCCTATTCAGATGGTCCCCGGACTTTACTCCCGACAAATCGAAATCGCTTCGGTACCCTCTTTGGGTTGAGCTCCCTAACCTTCCTTACTTCTTGTACAACTTCGTGTGGGACATTGTCTCTCCTATCGGCAAGCCGCTGGCTTCACGCGAAGACATTGGTGGTCTCATCTATGAAGGTGCAAGACACTCGTTCAACGCTAGGTGGCACCCCCAAATCTGTGTCGAGGCCGACCTCAGCTCGCCGCTTCCATCAATGATCAAAGTGGACATGGGCGAAGGAGATGTATGGGAGCAGGACATCACCTACAAAAACCTTCCCAACGCGTGCTTTCGTTGTGGCCAACAAGGTCACAGGATTAAAGATTGCCCTTTCAGGCAAAAAAACAAGCGCTTTCAAGAAGCCTCCAAAATTGCTCAAGACAACATTGGCGATTTGACCCACTCGACCAAGGAAGGGGAAGGCAAGGGCCTCCTTAATCCACAAGCTGATGCTGATGGCTTTATTGAAGTTAGAAGAAGAAGGAAAAGAAGCCCTAGGGCCAACGGTGAGAGAAACAACCTGCCACTTAACCCCTACAGCAATTTGTATTGCAATCTAGGAAAGGGATCAATGAGCTTGACTACCTAGGTGGGAAGCTACTTGAGGTAGACACCTACGACAAAGCCCTAGAGATCCCTGACAATAAAGAAACACCCCAGGAGGGTTACACTACAAGCAAAGAAGATGGTTTCACCACTAGTAACGAAGACAACATGGATAGTGAAAGTTCCATCATTGGATCGACGATCCCGGAAACCGTGCCGAGCACGGGGCCCAAGTCTCCCCAGCAAGGGGCATCCCGCAAAGGAAAACAGCCTATGGAGTTACCCTGGAAAAGCCCCCACAAGAACCGACTTCTAAGTCGGGATCAGATCCCAGCGAAAAAGAAAGACGAAGCCAAGAGAAGAAAGGACAAAGCTCCCTCCCGCAAAGAGGGATCAATATAAAAATGATTGTCATCTCGCTAAATGCTAGAGGGCTAACCGACCCCTCAAGAGCGACCATCATTGGTCAATGGCTTCGCGACATTAGCTTAAACCTAGACTTTATATGTATTCAAGAGATTAAAATTGACGGAGAAGACCTCCAGAAGCGGCTCAGACAGGTCTCCTCGGCCCATGTGTGGATCTCAACGAAGCACCCGCGGGGGTCTGGAGGAACGGTTATCAGTGTTAAACAACTCTGGTTTGAAAAGCTTGAGAACTCCATTGAAGATGTAAGTCACCGTTGGATTGCTGTTTCTTTTGGTGCTCCTCTTTGTGCTACTATTGTTTCTTTGTACGCCCCTAACAGGGATTTGGAGAGACTGAACACATGGGCTTCCTTAGACTCGCTTCCTCACAACGTGCTTATATGTGGAGACTTCAACATGGTGGAGGACCCTATGGACAGATGGATGGGCAAGGGCAGGGTCATCGACAGTCGGGAGAAAGAAACGTGGGACATGACCAAACTCCACTTGGATTTGGTTGAATTCAAAGACTCGAGTGGCTTTTCTTGGTCGAATCTCCAAGCGGGCGAGGACCTGAGGAAAGCTAGACTCGATAGATGCTACATCTCTCAGAGTTTTACTCATCAGTGGGGCCACCCTACCATCACGCAACGCACTGACCTCACTATCTCTGATCACTACCCGATCGTTATCACTTTTCAACCTTCCAACAAGTTCCGCAAGGCTCCGTGGTTCCATGCCAACGCAACCACCTTCTCTCTCCCCTCCGTCCATCAAGAGATTGCCGATGTGTGGAAGGTGGCGTTCGCCTCTGGCTTGGCCCCAGCCAAGTGCTGGAGAAGTGCGGTCGACAAGTCTCGTAAGATCATGATCAGAACTAAGAAGATGCTCGAGACTGTGCGGCGGGCTCGTAGGGAAGCTCTTTACCACAGACTCTGGCGGCTCGAGGAGGAAGTGAACAAAGGAAAACACCAAGCCTAGAAAGGTCTCCGAAAAATCAGAGCACTGTTGAGATACGAGGAAGAAATACAAAGGAAAAACTTGCAAATCTTCTTCAAGGAGTGGTGGGCTGGCAAAGCCGACAAACCCACCAAAGAGATGTGCCGTATCCTTAAAAGGAAACACAACAGAGAATCGATCCCCCTACTGCTAGATCCACATGGCAATGTATGCAATTCGGAAGAAGATAATTTTGGCATCATCGAAGGGCACTTCACGAGACTCCTGGGAACCTCGAACCCCCTCTCCCACCATAGAAGGGACTGTATGGCTGCCATTTCTAGGGTTTCCCCCCGGAGAATACCACCCAACCTCCACTCCCTGCTTCATGCCCCTATCTCTGAATCAGAAATCATTGAGGTCATTGATGCCCTCCCTCTCGGTAAAAGCCCGGGACCCGACGGACTCACTAACGAGTTCTTTAAATCCTTCAAGCTGGTGGTTGCCACCCCTCTTCGGATGGTTTGGCAAGAAGCGCTAAAGTTTGGTGCTCTTCGTTTTTGTCTAAATAATGGAATTATCAAGTTGATACACAAGAAGGGGGAAAAGAGCAGAATCGAGAACTGGCGGCCTATTACGATGCTCCAAACAGGATACAAGATCATCGCCAAAGTCATCGCCAACAGACTCTCGTGCCACCTGAGATCTTGGCTTAGTGAGGACCAAAAAGGTTTCATCAAAGGTAGGTCTATCCTGGAAACCATTATGGATATTTGGGAAGGTATTCAATTTGCAAATGAGTCTAATCAAGATGTGGTTTTCCTCAAGATCGACTTTGACAAAGCCTACGACAGGCTAGAATGGGACTATATTCTGCAGTCGCTCCAAGATCTCGGATGTAGTCAGAAATTCACCAAGATGATCGCGACCCTTCTCGGAAACGCAACGACCCAAATTAACGTTAACGGCAAACTTTCGAAGGTGATCCATCTTAAAAGATCTATTAGACAAGGGTGCCCTCTGGCCCCCCTTCTTTTTGCCATCGCCACTAAGGGGCTGAGCAGACTTGTGGCACATCATGTGGAGGCTAGCAATATCAAAGGCCTCGGGCTGCCTCACGACCACAGTCAAATCATCATGAGACTTTTTGCCGATGATATGAACGCGTTCGTTCACAATGATAATACCAGCCTGGAGACTTTCTGGAGGTGTCTTGCTACCTTTTGTGATGCCTCTGGATCCAAAATCAACCACTCTAAGACCGCCTTTAGGGCTATTGTGGGACATCATCCTGGCCTACTCATTGATCATGGCTGTTTAATCATTCCGCAGGGCCAAATCTTTCGACTTCTTGGAATCCCCTTGGGGTTTGGCGTCTCTATGGAGCAGTGATGGAACTAGGTGCTGGCCAAACTCGAAAACAAGCTTAACTATTGGAGAGGTATGCAAATCAATCTCGCTGGACGTGCGATGGTTATCAACACGTTCCTCCTCTCCTCTACCATCTATTTCCTTTCTTGTTGGAGACCGAATGAGCAAGGCCTGTCCAAACTGAATAGTATTTGTAGAAACTTTCTTTGGACGGGCGATCATAACAGAAGGGGGGTGCCTAAAATCAAATGGGCCATCTGCACTAGCCCTAGAGATAGTGGGGGGCTTGGTATCCTGGACATCGGGTGTATGGCTAACAAACTGGCAGCCAAATGGATGATTAAGGCTTGGTGCAATAGGGAGGCCTCGTGGGCCAAGCTGATCTTCAGAAACAAGAATGAGTTGGCCCTCATGGGGTTCCCGAACTGGAAGAACCTTGACATCATGACCCTGCTATTCTCCCCAATCCCCGTCTTCCCGAAAGGCTCCAATCTCGTGTGCTCCCTTTGAAAGGGCTGGAATAAAGTCAAAAGCTTCACAAGAATTAGTGAGGATTGGAAGTGGGCGGCCGGAATCAGACAAAACGACTCTATCTGGTTTCCGATACATGGCATCAGGAGTGTGGAGTCGTGGAACATTCAAAATGCCAAGAAGTTATGGAACAAAGGATTCAAAAAATGGAAACACCTCTGGAAATATGACACCAATAGCTGGATCAACTTCGAGGATATTGACTCTCGCATAAACATCTCCTATGAAGAATGGAACACTTTGCAAAGCAGATGCCTCGCTTGGGATCGTCACAAGACTTGCCTTCTCATGGGACACGACACACCGAACTCGCTTGGTCTCAAATGGCACAATGGAAATAGCCTACTCAAAATCCCGAACATCAAAGAAACGGCTGACCTCCAGATCAGCCTCAACAAGAAGTGGTGCCTGTCTTGGACGCGGCTTCGGTGGGACATGAAATTCATGGGTATCTGGCACCCCCTTATAGAGATTAAGAAGTTTGTCCTCTTATGGCAAATTCTTCATCGAGGAATTTGGACCAACCATAAGGCTAGCAAACTTTGTGGGATTCCTCCTTGGTGCAAACGCTGCCACCGTGCTATCGAAGATGTCCCACACATCTTCCTTACTTGCCCCAACTCCTACAGAATCTGGCAGACAGTTGGAATGAAAATCAGACTTCAAAAACAGCTTAGTTGGAAACAAGTCCTTTTGGGAGAAGTGATCGGCTGCTCTGCGAAACTCTGGAACGCCATCAGAGGGGAAGTCCTGTGGAAAATTTGGCGGGAGAGGTGTGCTCTCAACTTCGGCGATCCCCCCAGGGAGTGGTCGATTGAGAAATCACTATTCCTCCTTGGCAAAAGGATCGTTAACAGTAAGAAATCCCCCCCCTTCAGGCACCATCAAGTCCTCCTTTTGATCAACAACAAGCTCAAACCCAAGTGGGCCCCGCATGAGGGCGATGAGAGGGTGGTTAACCTTCTTTGTAATGCAACCTAGGATTCAATCAAGCTTCCCCTGCTTTGTGGGATTTGGGGGGTCCCGTGGGCACTAGTCCCCTTCTATTGTACCTTTGTTTCTTAATTTAATTCAAGTCCGGGAGAGTAGGCTAGTGCCGAACTTCCTTTATATTAAGAAAAAAAAATGGTTTATTTATTTTAACCCCTGTGGCCTTAGGCCTACCAAGTTTCTATTGGATTGATTTCCCTGATTTACATATTGAATTTTACCGTTGGGTTGAGAGACTTGATGGTATCCTAGGTAGAGTCTTGAGTCAAAAATCTAGAGTTGGGAACCCCAAGTGGGATCGTGAGATAATGGTAGACATAGATGTGTTCAAGCCTATTAAGTGCTCAATTACCATTAAAAATATAGATGGAAAAATAGTTTTTACTAATCAACTGAATGTTGTTGACAATCAAAGAATGGACAAAGTGGCTCAAGAGGATAATGAGTGAGAAGAAGACCCCATGCCCCAAGCAGATAATGGTAAGCCTTCTGAACGAAATCTAACTAAGCCCAAGAGGAAGGATGTGTGAGAGCTTCTAGTTCCCAACTGAAACCCACTAAATGAAAAAATAAGGTTTTCTTGCTCTTTTTTTGTTGATTTGTACTAGCGAAGTCCACTAACATTTTTTCTCTGAATATGAAAGGATTAATCGATCTTGTTAGAGCTAAAGGTGTCAATTGGTGGCTCAAAAACAAGTCTTACCTCCGAAACTTCATTTGTTTACAAGAAGTTAAAAATTAGAGATAACAAACTTCTCCCCCATCTTAACATTGTGTCTTCTGGTCATGAGTGGCTTTTTACTAGTCATTCTCGGGGTAAATGTGGTGCAACTATAGGTGTTAACTTGACCCTTTCACATTTCATTAACAATGTGATTTACAATAATCTGCATCAATGGGTTGCAATTAAGTTGTCGAAACATTTCTATTGTACCATTGTGTGTATGCTTCTAAAATTAGGTCTCTTAGAATTGTGTGTTGAGAAGTGATTCAAGACCTTGATAACCCTATAATCCTGATAGGTGATTTAAATATGGTTACTTCTTGGATTGATAGATTAGAGAATAAAGGCGCTTCTTTGAGTGGTATAGAGAAGAGTTTTTGGTTTAATATGTGCAACAAGCGTGACGTACTTGATGTCGCCCTAAACTCTAGCTATACTTGGAATAATAGACAACAAGGTTATAAATTATTGGCTGTCAGATTATATAGATGTTATATTAACCTCACCCTCTCCAATGACTTTGGGGATATTAAAAGTGACATTGATCATACTTTCTTACTTTTGGACCACAAGCCTCTATCCATATCATTGAAAAAAGACTCTCCCTTATTTAAGGTTCGTTGGCCACATTTGGATGCTAACCTCCTTTCTATTCCTAGCTTTGTCCAACGACTCAAAGATACCATCGCTTTCAGCTTCACCCTTGATCCTTCCCCTCTATGTATTGGGAAAAATCGGTTAGAGAAATTCAAAATCTCTTCACTCACTATAGGAATGTTATCAGGATCTTGCTCACGCGCACATAGAGGTTACAGATATAGAAAACACACAAAAAAATAGACATGCCAGGAGATGAGACAAAATGTAGTATTGGGTGCAATTTCCCCCCATGCACTCTATTTCGACAGTCCATGGAGTGCATGTATTTATAGGAATTTTTTATTATGTCGAAATAGTGGTTACATGAGAGAGGCTTCAAAAGGCATGCGTAAAAGTAAAAGTTGGTAACTTTTGTAGAAAGCCTTTGCTTTCAATATCAGAAATTGCAGTCTACAATGACCCTTATCTTAACCACTACTTTTACTAACTTTTCTATAAATAAAATTATCTCTAAAAATAGAACTGTGTCTAAAAATAGAACTATTTCTAAAAATAGACTACTTCTAAAAATAGACCACTTCTAAAAATAGACTATTTTTAAAAATAGAATCCTCTATACGGATTTATTTACAAACTATATGAATTATAAATCGGATTACTGATGTTTGTCCTTTCATGCCTTTTATGCCCTCACGAACCTTCATCTCTTATATCAAAAACACCAAAACACATTAATAAATTAATAAATTCACACTCCAACAATGCCTTGTTCAACACATTTCATAATTCATAACATGCCTCTCACTTGAAAAAGCAACTGACCTCAGTTGATAAAATAAAAATAAACATGGAAGGCCAGTCACAGTTCCATCACTGAATGAAAATAAGCATGTTCCATGTAAAACACATGCATGGGAACAGCGCAGAACCATGAAGAAGATTGAAGACAACGGAGAGAACACCATCGACGTCAACAGTGCAGAAAAAAGGAAACCGCCATCAAACTACAGTCTATCAACGAGACAGCAGCGTCGACGTGGGGAACTTGGCTCACGTAAGTCCGTTTTGCGTCAACCAGGTCCAGTTTATCGCGACTGACTAGCGCGACTGACGGGGACGGCAGGTTGTGTCCATCGCGTGTTGTGCCGCGACTGACTGTAGGTGCCTCGTGTCAATCGCTCCAGGTCCAGTTTATCGCGACTGACTAGCGCGACTGACAGGGCACCTCGTGTCAATCGCTCCAAGTCCGGTTTATCGCGACTGACTAGCGCGACTGACGGGGACGGGCAGGTTGTGTCCATCGCGTGTTGTGCCACGACTGACTGAAGGTGCCATCCATCGCGATGGATGCATGAAACACGATCGACGGAGGTTTTTTGGCCACGTGTCCGTGCGAGCCTCAGGCTGTGTCCATCGCATGACTTGTCACGACTGACTGGTGGTGCTGTCCGTCGCGATGGCTACCTGATTCACGATTGACAGACGTGTCTTGCGCATGCCTGCCAGCCTTTCGTCGTGTTGATCTTCAATCGAGGCCGTTCTTTTTCGCGGGAAGTAAGCTATTTTCAGCCCAGTCACAATCAAAATGGGATTTAAATTAAAAGAGCTTGAAAAGACATCGCTTTAAGCTTGTATTCTCACGCTTAAAGAAAAAGAAAAAAAAAACAGTGTCGGCGGAGCAGCATATCCCAGGTGGTTTAGTGGAAATACCCGACTGCAACGTGGCAGGGCTCTTGATGTGAAGGGTCAGGAGGTTAAAATTTTCGTTCGTAAATCTTTTTAAAAAGAAAAAGAGAGGAATAGCCCTTCGAAAAAGAGAAAAAAAAGAAAAAAAGAAAAGGAGAAAAAAAAAAGAGAGAGAAAAGAGAAAAAAAGAAAAAAAAAGGGGGAAAAAGAAAAAGAAGAAAAAAGAAAAAGAGTAAAGTTTCAAAATTGAGGAGTGCTACTTTTGGACTTCTCTAGATCCTATTTCCTGCAATGACCTAGTCTTCCCGCTAGTGGGTTGAAGTCTCTCAATGCAAAAGTGAATTCAAGGAGAAAAGGTGGGTGCTGGTTCCTTTTGGCCATGGATGTGGCTTCATCCTCTCTCGTCAAAAGTAATCGGGCCCCTCCCCCTAGGGAGACCGATATCCTGGCCGCTCTGCTGGAGGGGGGGTCGTGTGCCGCCCCTGGGGCATCTGAAAGTTTTGAATCCCCCATTGTTTCCCTCAGTAGACCCGCAGTTCTGTCGGCTCAGGAGAAGCTCAAGAAAGTTTGCCTCGTCGGCCAAGTGTTTGGCCCTAGGCCCCCACTCGAAACTGTGCGACAATGGCTTCGAAAAGAGTGGTTCCCTCGAGGACTAATTGTTAGCAAATGTCAGTTCTTACCAGCGAACCACATGCTGCTAGTCTTTGAAAATGAAGAGATGGCGTTCCAAGCCCTTAGCGTTGGCACCTGGCAGTTCGGTCGGGCGACCCTGTGCCTATTCAGATGGTCCCCGGACTTTACTCCCGACAAATCGAAGTCGCTTCGGTACCCTCTTTGGGTTGAGCTCCCTAACCTTCCTTACTTCCTGTACAACTTCGTGTGGGACATTGTCTCTCCTATCGGCAAGCCGCTAGCTTCACGCAAAGACGTTGGTGGTCTCATCTATGAAGGTGCAAGACACTCGTTCAATGCTAGGTGGCACCCCCAAATCTGTGTCGAGGCCGACCTCAGTTCGCCGCTTCCTTCAATGATCAAAGTGGACATGGGCGAAGGAGATGTTTGGGAACAGGACATCACATACAAAAACCTTCCCAACGCGTGCTTTCGTTGTGGCCAACAAGGTCACAGGATTAAAGATTGCCCTCTCAGGCAAAAAAACAAGCGCTTTCAAGAAGCCTCCAAAACCGCTCAAAACAACATTGGCGATTTGACCCACTCGACCAAGGAGGGGGAAGGCAAGGGCCTCCTTAATCCGCAAGCTGATGCTGATGGCTTTATGGAAGTTAGAAGAAGAAGGAAAAGAAGCCCTAGGGCCAACGGTGAGAGAAAATCCTGCCGCCTACCCCCTACAACAATTTGTATTGCAATCTAGAAAAGGAGATCAATGAGTTTAACTACCCAGGTGGGAAGCTACTTGAGATAGACACCTACGACAAAGCCCTAGAGATCCATGAAAATAAAGAAACCCCCCAGGAGGGGTACACTACAAGCAAAGAAGATGGTTTCACCACTAGTAACGAAGACAACATGGATAGTGAAAGTTCCATCATTGGATCGACGATCCCGGAAACGGTGCCGAGCACGGGGCCCAAGTCTCCCCAGCAAGGGACATCCCGCAAAGGAAAACAGCCTATGGAGCTACCCTGGAAAAGCCCCCACAAGAACCGACTTCTAAGTCGGGATCAAATCCCAGCGAAAAAGAAAGACGAAGTCAAGAGAAGAAAGGACAAAGCTCCCTCCCGCAAAGAGGGATCAATGCAAAAATGATTGTCATCTCGCTAAATGCTCGAGGGCTAACCGACCCCTCAAGAGCGACCATCATTGGTTAATGGCTTCGCGACATTAGCTTAAACCCAGACTTTATATGTATTCAAGAGATTAAAATTGACGGAGAAGACCTCCAGAAGCGGCTCAGACAGATCTCCTCGGCCCATGTGTGGATCCCAACAAAGCACCAGCGGGGGTCTGGAGGAACGGTTATCGGTGTTAAACAACTCTGGTTTGAAAAGCTTGAAAACTCCATTGAAGATGTAAGTCACCGTTGGATTGCTGTCTCTTTTGGTGCTCCTCTTTGTGTTACTATGGTTTCTTTGTATGCCCCTAACGGGGATTTGGAGAGACTGAACACTTGGGCTTCCTTAGACTCACTTCCCCACAACGTGCTTATTTGTGGAGACTTCAACATGGTGGAAGACCCTATGGACAGATGGATGGGCAAGGGCAGGGTCATCGACAGTCAGGAGAAAGAAACGTGGGACATGACCAAACTCCACTTGGATTTGATTGAGTTCAAAGACTCGAGTGGCTTTTCTTGGTCGAATCTCCAAGCGGGCGAGGACCTGAGGAAAGCTAGACTCGATAGATGCTACATCTCCCAGAGTTTTACTCAACTGTGGGGTCACCCTACCATCACGCAATGCACTGACCTCACTATCTCTGATCACTACCCGATCGTTATCACTTTTCAACCTTCCAACAAAATCCGCAAGGCTCCGTGGTTCCATGCCAACGCAACCACCTTCTCTATCCCCTCTGTCCACCAAGAAATTGCCGATGTGTGGAAAGTGGCGTTCGCCTCTGGCTTGGCCCCTGCCAAGTGCTGGAGAAGTGCGGTCGACCAGTCTCGTAAGATCATGATCAGAACTAAGAAGATGCTCGAGACTGTGCGGCGGGCTCGTAGGGAAGCCCTTTACCACAGACTCTGGCGGCTCGAGGAGGAAGTGAACAAAGGAAAACAACAAGCCCAGAAAGGCCTCAGGAAAATCAGAGCAGTGTTGAGATACGAGGAAGAACTACAAAGGAAAAACTTGCAAATCTTCTTCAAGGAGTGGTGGGCTGGCAAAGCCGACAAACCCACCAAAGAGATGTGTCGTATCCTTAAAAGGAAACACAGCAGAGAGTCGATCCCCCTACTGCTAGACCCACATGGCAATGTTTGCAATTCCGAAGAAGATAATTTTGGCATCATCGAGGGGCACTTCACGAGACTCCTGGGAACCTCGAACCCCCTTTCCCATCATAGAAGGGACTGTATGGCTGCCATTTCTAGGGTTTCCCCCCGGAGGATACCACCCAACCTCCACTCCCTTCTTCATGCCCCTATCTCGGAATCAGAAATCACTGAGGTCATTGATGCCCTCCCCCTCGGTAAAAGCCCGGGACCCGACGGACTCACTAACGAGTTCTTTAAATCCTTCAAGCTGGTGGTTGCCACCCCTCTTCGGATGGTTTGGCAAGAAGCGCTAAAGTTTGGTGCTCTTCCTTCTTGTCTAAATAATGGAATTATCAAGTTGATACACAAGAAGGGGGAAAAGAACAGAATCGAGAACTGGCGGCCTATTACGATGCTCCAAACAGGATACAAGATCATCGCCAAAGTCATTGCCAACAGACTCTCGTGCCACCTGAGATCTTGGCTTAGTGAGGACCAAAAAGGTTTCATCAAAGGCAGGTCTATCCTGGAAACCATTATGGATATTTGGGAAGGTATTCAATTTGCAAATGAGTCTAATCAAGATGTGGTTTTCCTCAAGATCGACTTTGACAAAGCCTACGACAGGCTAGAATGGGACTATATTCTGCAGTCGCTCCAAGATCTCGGACTTAGTCAGAAATTCACCAAGATGATTGCGACCCTTCTCGGAAACGCAACGACCCAAATTAACGTTAACGGCAAACTTTCGAAGGCGATCCATCTTAGAAGATCGATTAGACAAGGATGCCCTCTGGCCCCCCTTCTTTTTGCCATCGCCATTGAGGGGCTGAGCAGACTTGTGGCTCATCATGTGGAGGCTGGCAATATCAAAGGCCTCCGGCTGCCTCACGACCACAGTCAAATCATCATGAGACTTTTTGCTGATGATATGAACGCGTTCGTCCACAATGATAATACCAGCCTGGAGACTTTCTGGAGGTGTCTTGCTACCTTTTGTGATGCCTCTGGATCCAAAATCAACCACTCCAAGACCGCCTTCAGGGCTATTGTGGGACAGCATCCTGGCCTTCTCACTGATCATGGCTGTCAAATCATTCAGCAGGGCCAAATCCTTCGACTTCTTGGAATCCCCTTGGGGTTTGGCGTCTCTATGGAGCAGCGATGGAACTGGTTGTTGGCTAAAATCGAAAACAAACTTAACTATTGGAGAGGTATGCAAATCAATCTCGTTGGGCGTGCGATGGTTATCAACACGTTCCTCCTCTCTTCTACCATCTATTTCCTTTCTTGTTGGAGACCGAATGAGCAAGGCCTGTCCAAACTGAATAGTATTTGTAGAAACTTTCTTTGGACGGGCGATCATAACAGAAGGGGGGTGCCTAAAATCAAATGGGCCATCTGCACTAGCCCTAGAGATAGCGGGGGGCTTGGTATCCTGGACATTGGGTGTATGGCTAACAAACTGGCAGCCAAATGGATGATTAGGGCTTGGTGCAATAGGGAGGCCTCGTGGGCCAAGCTGATCTTCAGAAACAAGAATGAGTTGGCCCTCACGGGGTTCCCAAACTGGAAGAATCTTGACATCATGACCCTGCTTTTCTCCCCGATCCCCGTCTTCCCGAAAGGCTCCAATCTCGTGTGCTCCCTTTGGAAGGGCTAGAATAAAGTCAAAAGATTCACAAGAATTAGTGAGGACTGGAAGTGGGCGGCCGGAATCAGACAAAACGACTCTATCTGGTTTCCGATACATGGCATCCGGAGTGTGGAGTCGTGGAACATTCAAAATGCCAAGAAGCTATGGAACAAAGGATTCAAAAAATGGAAACACCTCTGGAAACATGACACCAACAACTGGATCAACTTCGAGGATATTGACCCTCGCATAAACATCTCCTACGAAGAATGGAACACTTTGCAAAGCAGATGCCTCGCTTGGGATCGTCACAAGACGCGCCTTCTCATGGGACACGACACGCCGAACTCGCTTGGTCTCAAATGACACAACCGAAATAGCCTACTCAAAATCCCGAACATCAAAGAAACGGCTGACCTCCAGATCAGCCTCAACAAGAAGTGGTGCCTGTCTTGGACGCGGCTTCGGTGGGACATGAAATTCATGGGTATCTGGCACCCCCTTATTGAGATTAAGAAGTCTATCCTCTTATGGCAAATTCTTCATTGAGGAATTTGGACCAACCATAAGGCTAGCAAACTTTGTGGGATCCCTCCTTGGTGCAAACGCTGCCACCGTGCTATCGAAGATGTCCCACACATCTTCCTTACTTGCCCCAACTCCTACAGAATCTGGCAGACGGTTGGAATGAAAATCAAACTTCAAAAACAGCTTAGTTGGAAACAAGTCCTTTTGGGAGAAGCGATCGGCTGCTCTGCGACACTCTGGAACGCCATCAGAGGGGAAGTCCTGTGGAAAATTTGGCGGGAGAGGTGTGCTCTCAACTTCGGCGATCCCCCCAGGGAGTGGTCGATTGAGAAATCACTATTCCTCCTGGGCAAAAGGATCGTTAACAGTAAGAAGTCCCCCCCCCTTCAGACACCATCAAGTTCTCCTTTTGATCAACAACAAGCTCAAACCCAAGTGGGCCCCGCATGAGGGCGATGAGAGGGTGATTAACCTTCTCTGTAATGCAACCTAGGATTCAATCAAGCTTCCCCTGCTTTGTGGGATTTGGGGGGTCCCGTGGGCACTAGTCCCCTTCTATTGTACCTTTGTTTCTTAATTTAATTCAAGTACGGGAGAGTAGGCTATTGCCGAACTTCCTTTATATTAAAAAAAAAACACATGCATGGAAATATTCATGGATGCGTTAAATTATTAAGATTATCTATGAGGTGCTGACATAATCTCAAAATAAGTCAAATAAAATAACATATATTACTAAGTATTCCAAGTGTTTTTTTAAAAATCATTCATGATCTAAAATATACTCTAAATAGTCTAATTCATTTTGGGTAGTGTATCTAAAGTATGATCCTACATACTAAAACTATATGTAAATGCATTACATATAATCAAAGAAAATTAGAGTAGTGAACAAAAACCTCTTGCTAGATATGTTAAAACAATTTTTTTGAGATTGATTGAATTAAAATGTAAAAGGAAGGTTATGGACACTTGCCTACAGACTTTCCTTGCTCTCAACCTTGGTCTCCTGAACCTAATTCTCACCCACGCAAGTATCTTAGATCCTCAATCTAGTGCTTCCCTATCGGGATGTACCCTGGAGAAATGTACCCTAGCAGGATGTATCTGGCACGATGGGACATGCTTATTTTATTGACCTATTTAGAGACTATGTTAGCACCTCACAAATAATCTTAATAATTTAACTCCTCCATGAACATTTCCATGCATGCATTTTTACATGGGACATGCTTATTTTCGTTCAGTGATGACTGGCCATCCATGTTTAGTTTTATTTTATCAACTGAGGTCATTTGCTTTTTCAACTGAGGGGCATGTTATGAATTATGGAATGTGTTGAACAAGGAATTATTGGAGTGTTAATTTATTAGTGTATTAATATGTTTTGGTGCTTTTGAAATAAGAGCTGAAGGTTCCTGAGGGAATGAAAGGCGTGAAAGGACAAACATCAATAATTCGACTTATAATTCATATAGTTTGTAAATAAACCTGTATAGAGGGATCTATTTTTAGAAATAGTTATATTTTTAGAAAAAAATTCTTTTTAGAAATAGTTCTATTTTTAGAAGTAGTTCTATTTTTAGAAACAGTTCTATTTGTAGAACAAAGTTAGCAAAAGTAGTGGTTATAATAAGGATCATTGTAGACCGTAATTTTTTATATTGAAAGCAAAGGCCTTCTACAAAAGTTACCAACTTTTACTTTCATGCATGCTTTTTGAAGTCGCTCTCATGTAATCACTATTTCGACATAATAAAAAATTCCTATAAGTACATGCACTCTGTGGACTGTCGAAATACGTTCAATGTCACTTAGAACTTCATAATAAGTTGAGGTATGAGCAATACCTTGAATGTCATACAAGTATGATAAAGGAAATAAGAATTTCTTGTTTTCTCTTAGGAAATATATGATAAATATTGGCTACAGGTGTATATAGTCCATCAACAATGCCCTTTATAAGGATACCAAATTTTCTAATATTTTCCATGATCATCACCCTAGAAACGAAGGTCCTTATTATCCGATTTGTACTCCTCATATAGAATTCTAATGGTGTTATCCCTTGATGAGTGAAACTGGACAATATTTGACTTTGAGGAGCTATGTCTGTCAACCTTTGAGGGTTTTGTGTCCAACATTTGATGATAGTTTTCTTGGTTGCTACAAGATTAAGGACTTGACGTTCTGGCTATTGTGGCGATACCAGTTCCTCTGGCTTTTCTAGAGCAGTAGAAATGTTTGCAAGTTTGTTAAGAATTTCTTGTTTTTCTCAAAAATTCTCTTAGCACAAGCATTTTTAGTCCATTCGAAGCGCTGTCTGTAATGATACTAGAATTTCTCTTGTTTTCCATGATCATTAACCTAGAAATTAGAAGTCTTGGTTGTCTGATTTGTACTCCCGAGATAGAAGCTGCGCAGTATTTGATTAGCTCTCATTACCAACCTTTGAGGTTGCTCTATAATTGTATTTATGAGTGGGTTCTGGCTCTTTACTTGCAATCCTAAGTAGGTGCTTGCCTCCTATGCACCTCATGTAATTTTTCATCACCAATTTATTTTTTTTAGTTCATTAAAAAAAATTATTGCGAATAAGCTCACCGGTCCCTTCTTCACTTATCTCCAAGCATTACTATTATTATATGCAAAAAAAAAGGAAAATCTTAGGCTGAGAAAATAATCGGACTTCCATCTTACAATGCAAGACAGGCTGATAACAATGCCAACTTTTTCAGCTGACGTGCCTTTTTTTATCAAATTGCACGTCATTGTTAACGTTGAGGTTGATAAGTAAATGTTCATGAACCTTCACCAATCAAAGTAGGTCGCTCCAAGATCTCGGATGTAGTCAGAAATTCACCAAGATGGTTGCCACCCTCCTCGGAAACGCAACGACCCAAATTAACGTTAACGGCAAACTTTCGAAGGCGATCCATCTTAGAAGATCTATTAGACAAGGGTGCCCTCTGGCCCCCCTTCTTTTTGCCATCGCCACTGAGGGGCTGAGCAGACTAGTGGCACATCATGTGGAGGCTGGCAATATCAAAGGCCTCCGGCAACCTCACGACCACAGTCAAATCATCATGAGACTTTTTGCCGATGACATGAACGCGTTCGTTCACAATGATAATACCAGCCTGGAGACTTTCTGGAGGTGTCTTGCCACCTTTTGTGATGCCTCTGGATCCAAAATCAACCACTCTAAGACCGCCTTTAGGGCTATTGTGGGACATCATCCTGGCCTTCTCATTGATCATGGCTGTCAAATCATTCCGCAGGGCCAAATCTTTCGACTTCTTGGAATCCCCTTGGGGTTTCGCGTCTCTATGGAGCAGCGATGGAACTGGGTGCTGGCCAAACTCGAAAACAAGCTTAACTATTGGAGAGGTATGCAAATCAATCTCGCTGGGCGTGCGATGGTTATCAACACATTCCTCCTCTCTTCTACCATCTATTTCCTTTCTTGTTGGAGACCGAATGAGCAAGGTCTGTACAAACTAAATAGTATTTGTAGAAACTTTCTTTGGACGGGCGACCATAACAGAAGGGGGGTGCCTAAAATCAAATGGGCCATCTGCACTAGCCCTAGAGATAGCGGGGGGCTTGGTATCCTGGACATTGGGTGTATGGCTAACAAACTGGCAGCCAAATGGATGATTAAGGCTTGGTGCAATAGGGAGGCCTCGTGGGCCAAGCTGATCTTCAGAAACAAGAATGAGTTGGCCCTCACGGGGTTCCCAAACTGGAAGAATCTTGACATCATGACCCTGCTATTCTCCCCGATCCCCGTCTTCCCGAAAGGCTCCAATCTCGTGTGCTCCCTCTGGAAGGGCTGGAATAAAGTCAAACGCTTCACAAGAATTAGTGAGGATTGGAAGTGGGCGGCTGGAATCAGACAAAACGACTCAATCTGGTTTCCGATACATGGCATCCGGAGTGTGAAGTCGTGGAACACTCAAAATGCCAAGAAGTTATGGAACAAAGGATTCAAAAAATGGAAACACCTTTGGAAACATGACACCAACAGCTGGATCAACTTCGAGGATATTGACCCTCGCATAAACATCTCCTACGAAGAATGGAACACTTTGCAAAGCAGATGCCGCGCATGGGATCGTCACAAGACTCGCCTTCTCATGGGACACGACACACCGAACTCGCTTGGTCTCAAATGGCACAATGGAAATAGCCTACTCAAAATCCCGAACATCAAAGAAACGGCTGACCTCTAGATCAGCCTCAACAAGAAGTGGTGCCTGTCTTGGACGCGGCTTCGGTGGGACATGAAATTCATGGGTATATGGCACCCCCTTATAGAGATTAAGAAGTCTGTCCTCTTATGGCAAATTCTTCATTGAGGAATTTGGACCAACCATAAGGCTAGCAAACTTTGCGGGATCCCTCCTTGGTGCAAACGCTGTCACCGGGCTATCGAAGACGTCCCACACATCTTCCTTACTTGCCCCAACTCCTACAGAATCTGGCAAATGGTTGGAATAAAAATCAGACTTCAAAAACAGCTTAGTTGGAAACAAGTCCTCTTGGGTGAAGCGATCGGCTGCTCTGCGACGCTCTGGAACGCCATCAGAGGAGAAGTCCTGTGGAAAATATGGCGGGAGAGGTGTGCTCTCAACTTTGGCAATCCCCCCAGAGAGTGGTCGATTGAGAAATCACTATTCCTCCTTGGCAAAAGGATTGTTAACAGTAAGAAATCCCCCCCCTTCAGGCACCATCAAGTCCTCCTTTTGATTAACAACAAGCTCAAACCTAAGTGGGCCCCGCATGAGGGCGATGAGAGGATGATTAACCTTCTCTGTAATGCAACCTAGGATTCAATCAAGCTTCCCCTTCTATTGTACCTTTGTTTCTTAATTTAATTCAAGTCCGGGAGAGTAGGCTATTGCCGAACTTCCTTTATATTAAAAAAAGTAGGTACCACTTTATTTGGGGTCCCGTGGGCACTAGTCCCCTTCTCTTGTACTTTTCTTTATTTAATTCAATTCCGGGAGAGTAGGCTAATGTCGAACTTCCTTTATATTAAAAAAAAAAAGTAGATAGCACTTTATTTATGTTCCTAACAAGTCATATCACATGGCCTTCTTTTTTTTGTTGAGGATTAAATTAATGAAAGATGTTAGATTTTATGGAGGGAGGAAGGATCCCACATTGGGATTACAAAGAGCTAGCCCATGATACAAGGCTATGGAGCTTGGGTGCATTACAAGAATGCAACCTTACTCAGTGGCCAACATTGTTCAAAAAAAAAACTCAACTTCAGATGGAAGCTACAATGGTGAATATGTCAACGGAGATATAGATTTAAGTCCTTATGGGCCTTTCTTGTCCATATAAAGATTTAAGGCTTTCCTCTTTGGTAGGTCCCCAAGCATTCGTGTATACAAAATCAAGTAGATTTGGTTCTATGTAGTTGTTCCTTTCGAATGGAGCTATTGTTTGCTTCCCTATTCGACAAGATGAACATACATCATCTAATGATCTTGATGTAAAGTTAAGGAGACCTCTGACCACTTGCTTTTTTACCATATCCTTCAACTTTTGTATATTAATGAAGTACGCCTATGAAGCCGACGAAAGATGGCTGTTCACAAGTAAATTTGCTTGGATTTCTGTGTTTGGGTAAACTTTTCTCACCCTAGACTCGTAGATATGCTTGGATTTTTCTCACAAGTAAATTTTCACAAGTAAATTTGCTTGGATTTTTGTGTTTGGGTAAAATTTTCTAACCCTAGACTCGTAGATATGCACAAATATACCTGCTTCTTTGATCCCCAATAGGATCACCAAAATGGATAAAGGTCATACGCTCAAGATTGCAATGCCCATATACAACTCGATTCGCTCAAATTTTTCTATCTCATCCAGTTTTTTTCACCTCAAAGCCACTGAATGTGCACAAATATACTCACTTTTCGCTCCCGAGCAGGATCGCCAAAATGATGGGGTCCTAAACCCAAGGGGAAATATGTTTATACACACTTATGTTTTGCTCAAACCTCTCTCACTATGCTGATTTTTCTCGTCCTACATCCACAATTGTACGCAAATGTATATGTGGAAGAGAGGAGAATGAAAACCCGATACATATGCAAACCGAAATCCAACTTTAATGGTCGACTTTCGTGATTTCTCTTTCTCCGAGCTCACCTTCTTTTTTTTCCACTTATCCTCTCGTTCTTTCTCTCTTTTACTCGCTCTCCCTTACTCACTCTTTTGTCTCTCTTTCTTTTCAAACTACCTTTGTCTCCATGTCTAGAGTCCGTTCTACTCAGATAACAGCCTTTTGTCAGTCACCTTTTCAGGAAGGCCATGTGCCAACCCTATCATCACCTACCTCATTTAATGACCAATGCCTTCAGCCTTATTATATAAACATGTATTCTCTTATTGATAATATAGGCGCACTTCTCTATGCTTATCAGCACGTATATCTCTCTCTATATCAATCTCCATACTTATTATATAAACATGTATTCTCTTATTGATAATATAGGCGCACTTCTCTATGCTTATCAGCACGTATATCTCTCTCTATATCAATCTCCATAGCTCTGCGAAGTGTTCATTTTTACAGCAACAAGTGGTATCAGAACTGTAACGATCTCTCACTTCTGAGGCACCATGGAAACCTCCACGCAGAGGGAAGAAGGGTGTGCATACTAGCTGAAAAAGAGGTAGAAAAAAAAGGCAGCTCTCTTAGTGTGGCTGCACTTCTGCGTGTCTCGAGCTCCATCGCTAGCTCCGCTCTGCCATAGCCTCTGCATAGAGCAAGGCTTGGGTCTTTTCGTAATCACACCTTTCGCCACCAGAAGAGATGGGAGGAGGTCTGCCGTGTCGAGCATAACCCAACTCATCAGCTTCATCAGGCGGATCTTCAGACTGATAAGTGGGACGTTATCTGTGAATCTTGAAGGATTCTCATTGTAACAATGGCCATGGCCGTCATCTTCTGCACTTGAGTCCTCTCCAGCACTTTGCTCTGTAGCTCCGCCATCTGACACCCATGTCACGCTCGAAGATGAATCAAGAGGCGTCAACTTCACCACGCTATAGTGCAAGGTCATAGTGCAACGTTCCAGGTGAATTAGTGCATCATCACTGTCACCGTACTCAAACAGTGCTTTTGCTCATCATTGTTGATTTAATCTGACTTCTTCCGCTGTGCAAGTAAAAGTTGTCACTTGAATAACCATAAAGCAGATCAAGTGGATGGTGGTGCAGCGTTCGTACACAACGCGTGTCGAATCTATAAATTAATCATCTGAGCGTGGAAGATTACAAAATCAAAGAGGCCTTCAATTAGGCATGCCCATTGCCATTCATATCTATGTCACATCATCATGCTAAAAGATGCTTGCGGCGTGAAAGGTTGAAGGACACTTATTACTGATTAATGTTTATGTCTAGTATTGCCATTCAATCACCCACGCAAGTTCACACAGATTCTTATCTTAATCGTTGTAATCAACGGACATGGCGTTTCTGTTTGCAATGAACATATCAGCAATATAATATGCCTTTGCCGAAGATACACAGTTAAGCTTATTTGGAGATGCATATGTGGAGAGAAACAAGTTACAATATTGAGGCACTCAATGTCAAGATCTTAACATTTGCTTTACACATTTATTTTACAGCTTGCTAAAAGGCACATAGAAGTCTTGAGTAGGAAAATAAATCCAAACGCTTTTATAGCTCTGTAATAATTCCTACAAATCTAGGTTTGAGCTAGCTCCAATTGTAAATAGTTTTTCGCCTATCTTGATTAAATAAAGGGATTAGACACTGCTGATTAATAATCAGTAAGACCTTCCCAAAGTATGGCTTTCGAAGGTGTAGATAAGTTTGGAGGTACAAATTTTCACACATGGCAAATGAAAACGAAAGGATTTCTAATGCGCAAAGGTGTATGGAGCTTCGCCAACAAGGCTCCACCAACCGAACGAGAATTAGAAGAGCTTACTCAAGCGGCCAAGACACAACGTCAACTTTCCGAAGAGAAAGCTTATGGAATAATCATCACCGCACTCGATGACACTTATATACACTATGTGGACGAAGCAAAAAATGCATATGAAGCTTGGCAAACATTGGAGAATATTTTTGGTGCTCATGCAAAGCACAACAAAATGACCTTGAAAATGCAATTGTATGGACTATCCCTTAATCCAATGAGGATATAGCATCCCTAGTAAATAGGATGAAAAGTATAGTAACCCAATTGCATTCTCTTCAATGTCTAATTTCTGACGAGGACAAAATAGCAATACTTTTAAAGGCCCTCCCCAACTCCTTTGTAAACATAGTCACTGTCCTAAAAGAGAAGGATCCCATTCCAACTTTAGAGGATGTATTAAACTCCTTGCAACAAGAAGAGAAAAGGATCGAAAAACCAGATCGCCCTAGAGATACACTTCTAGCTACATCAAAAATGTGTAGCATATGTGGGTGCACTAATCATGTCGCCAAGGATTGTTTAAGCAAGAGGAAATGTACCTTTTGTAACAAGACAAGACACTTACAAAGCAATTGGTTCAGAAGACCAAAGGAGATAAAAAATGGGACGAACTTTCTCGTGGAGACTTCAGATTCTTCAACAAAAGCAGGAACGATGTTTTAGGTACCTAATATGGTAATCTTAATTGTAACGCCCAATGTGGCATGCCCAATGTGGTATTTAGCCTGTTTTCCTATGCTAGGAAAAAGGGAGGGAATTGAAACTACCTTTGTCTCCATGTATGTGTCAGAAGTCCGTTCTACTCAGATAACAACCTTTTGTTAGTCACCTTTTCAGGAAGGCCATGTGCCAACCCTGTCATCAGCTACCTCATTTAATGACCAATGCCTTCAACCTTATTATATAAACATGTAGTCTCTTATTGATAATATAGGCGCACTTCTCTATGCTTATCAACGCGTATATCTCTCTCTGTATCAATCTCCATAGCTCTGCGAAGTGTTCGTTTTTACAACAACATCTTTCTCTTTCCCACTCTCTTTCTTTCTCTCTTCTTCATGTGTTATTTAGGTGAGCTTTCATCGCGAGCCCTTGGACATTTGTTTCAATACTCTCAACGAATCATCAAACAAAAAAACAACTGATCTCGGTGCAACATTCTGATCTCCTTGGATGTCAACGCTAACGTTGGAAATCGCACTAAACTATATCAATAGAGTATTTAAAATAATTCATCATGATATGTTGTCATTTTACAGAGAATAAACAAACACAGGATTTCAGGATTTTGGGCCAATTCTCCTAATAATGATGAGATGCTCCGACTCAAAGAATATGGAAAGGCATAAGTGTAATAGGCAAGGTAGCCAGAGTGAGAGTTAGCTCGATCAATAGTATCATTGAAAACCAATCCCAACCACAACACAAGCACATCCAAGAAATGTGGCCTCTTGCAACAACCCAAATTTTACTATATCAGCATGTAACTCTTGACCTTTCTGTATGTTACCAGTGATTCCCTGGCATTGAAAACACAGACAAAGGTGACCTCATTTGATACAAATCCTTCCATTCTCATCTTTTCTCAGCACTCAAATGTCTTGTCAATGAGTCCTTCATGAACATAACCTATAAAAAGCATTCTCGGAGACTATCGTCTTGAAAGAAAGGTCATCAAACACTTGATGCGCCTTCTCAAGAGCACCACATGCTTTAGACATAGAATGAGGATTGTTGCATTTGCATTTATGTTCTTAATGCCTGCATTTGCCCAAAACAATCAAGCACTTGCTCATGCAACTCTCCTTCTGCATATCATGTCTACTAGTGCATTTTCCACATAACCTCCAACCCCTTCCTAACGACATCTAAATATATATAATGCCCCTCTTTGAAGCTCCCGAATATGCCACAAGCCTTCAATATACATGCATAAGTGAACTCCATTGGCGAAATGTTTTCAGCTTGCATCTCTGTAAAGCAGTCCAAGGCCTCCTTGCAAATTCCATGCTCCACATAACCTGCAATCAATGCCACCAGTACATTTGCTACAATTATGTAATCTCCAAGGAAACATTCTTTCACAATCTCGGTATAGATCTCTTGGCCCATATCCAAGGCACCTAGATTTTCACACACTTTCAATATGCAAGCATATGCCACCTTGGTTAGAGAAAATCCACCTAATTGCATGTGCAAAAAGCATGCAATTGCTTATTCATTGTACCCATGCTGCATGTATCCTCCAATTAGTCCATTTCATGCCATTACATTACAAATCGGAAGCTTGTTAAGAGCTTCTCTTGCATGCTCAAATGCACCACATTTTGCGCATGTGTTGCGAACCTCATTTGATTGGAACTTATCATCATCAACACACATTTCTCCCGTTCAAAATAGCTGCAATAAAACATCTATTCTACACAATGAAGACATGTTAGTGCAAACCGTCAACAATAAATATAGTTGACATACTCCCCCCTTCTTGCTTGTGAAGTCGTCCTTAACGAGCAAATCTGACTAGTGCTCCATCTGTCACTCATGCCAACGGTTAATCCTTGTCATGGAAAATACAGGCAACATCCTTCAACCATCAAGAGAACATTCAGCTATAAGGAACCACACACAAGCATATCCGAAGCTCTCGACTCATGCATATACATCATGGTTTTTTCAGTTAATCAATGCATCACTGTAATCACATTCCACCACCTCATTATTTTAACAATAACATCACCAATCATAATCAGTCATGACATGAACTCCCAAATTCAATCATAGTTTTGATATGAAATTAAAACATTATCAACCTATAGAGACCTTCTTGAATGCAGAAGTTTACTTCCGATGAGTACCGAAAACTTGTATACAACACAATTAGCATCATCATTCAACCAACTCACTCTCATACTTGCAGGCCTTGTTGATCCTCTCTCTCGATTGTCGTGTCCTGTGTATCTGTCACTCATCAGAAATGTTAGACCAATTTTATATTAAAACACAAATCTGCCATGAAAAGAAAAATATCAAATACCATAAAACCACATCACTCATGTATGCTTGACTTAATGTTTTGGGAACGATGTACATGCAAGCAAGAAAAAATATATTTTTCCAATTTTTTTTCCTTTCTTAGACATTCTCCACTCTACGCAGTTGCTCCCTTCCGCATCTCCCTTGTCTTCTCTACTTGGTGCCTTGCGACTAGTTCTCATTTGCTCCTTTACCTGATGTCAATTGATCTTGCTTACCATTTTTCTCTAGTTCTCACTTTCTTCTCGGATACCTCATTGGACTTCTTTTCCCTTGTCGAATGCTTTGTATCTGCCATCTCGTCAAAAAATATTAGTACAAAAAATAGATCATAACGAGAAGAGGAAATAATCATCGCATAATCATATCGCATGAATGCATCTAATTTTCCTTTCTAGGACTAGGTATACACAAGAAAAAATGAGGTCCTAAGCACGACTTCCTCACCTCACTTCCCAAAAACTTGATCACCCCTAGATGAAGCAAGACATAAGTGAAGAAGGTTCAAGGAGCACGTACACCATTACCTGCCTTTGGAACGAACCCATCCATAACATAAGAAAAGTCGAATTCAATAAGTTGCTTACAAACTAACCAGCCATGCACATATAATAATTATACCTTCATCAATGTTGGCCTGGAGTTGATCGATCTATCAACAACCAACATCTCAATCCTATAAATAGATACATGCAAAAACACATCCTTACGAGCGATCACTTCCCTCCTCCTCTCTGTCTCTCCCCCTCAAGAGTGGGAATTTTTCTTCTCTTTTCTTTTTTTTTTTGCTTATTTTAATTCACAAGTTGGCCTATGTTTCAATTGGATGCGACTCGTGGCCCTGACCACCTAGCTAGGTTTGTTCCACCTGTACGATGTATACACACATATACACGTGCTAGCCCAAAGCAAAGCTGGGTGCAACTCATGATCTCGACCACCCAGCCAAGATGGTTCCACTCACCTATCAACCCGCTATGGCACATAGCACAAAAAAGATATGAACTCATCACTGTCCAAGCCTATGATGAAGCTAGCATGAGCTCATGGTCTTGATCACCTGTTGAGGATGACTCCACTTGCCTACTAGCCCGTCATAGCGCACTTGTGCACATATACACATGGTTTTGTTTTTGTTTTTTCTTTTTGTTTTTTTTTTCCCCATTTCCCATATCCTGAGAGTTAGGAAGAGTTAGAAAGGAGCATCTACACCACCCTTCTTGCACATCATGCATACACAGAAACAAAAGAGAACACATCCATGGAAGCTGATAAATTGATCTTCCATTCGTTGTTACTTACTAGGGCATAACAATTATATGAAATACTTGATTAATCGTAAATGCACTTACCAAATTGGATTTCCTTATCTTATCTTTAAGACCTTTCCTCAAATGCAATGTAGTACGAGCATCCTCGAAAATTCCTACCTAGTCTCATTCATTGTCGATGATCAAAGTTCTCGAGGAGGTGAGTCAGGCTCTACTTGAGGAGCCTCATCGTCGCTATGCAAACCATGTCTTCAATACTTCCTCCATCAATTACAATTTTATCTCTAGACTCGTCTTTGTGAAGAATCCACATGATTGGACATCTTTTGTATATGGTCCTCTACACAACCAAGGCAATTTGCAAGGCGTTGTGCACTCTCATTTGCTACATTCCTATATTCATCCACCTCCATCATTAGTTCACTCAATCTTCGCCCAAACAATTCAATATCACCTTTGTTGTTGTTGCTTTCTTTTGATTCCATCCTTTTTTATGCTGCTCAACTTGCACTTTTTTATAGGCATTTTTTGTAGTCAGTTGAGAAAACTTGATGATACAAAAACAACTAGAAAATAACATGGCAAAGGCCCTTCTCTCAACATTAGAGGATCTCTACTTCCCATCATTGAACAAAAGATAAATTTCATGCTCAAACATATGTTAATAGGAATGATTATGATGCATTTAGGGCTTAGTGATGAGTGAAAATTTAACTTGAAAAAATTCTTGAAAGAGGATTTAAGTTTGCTTTTCATTGATTTCGTTGATCTTGGTCTCAACCTTTGATGTTTCTTGCATATGTCCCTACAAGTCTTCTAGTTTTAAGATAAAGGAGTTTGTGCCTAGTAATGATATGACCCTTTTTTTCTCATCCCTCCACTAGAAACGTGCAAAGTATTGAACCTATGTTCCCATGCCTAGACACATTCCTTATATAAACTTTTAATAAAAGCATCCAAACCAAAGTGTAGTTTAATGACAAAAATAAGAAGCATGTTCATCGAACATCCATGTGCTACCTATGAGGTTGCATCATGTCGAGGATCAATCACTTGAAATGCATAAATCTCTGGTATAAAGGTGTTAGATGGTGATAGGATTTTATGTGATTCAAACTTATTACAAATGGATGATGAAGAATATCCATCACCTACCCCATAGTTTTAAGAGACACATTACAGATACATATGGGACACTCGTGAAGATGATGGGTGCTTGGAAGATCCTATATGTTTGTTTCCTCGATGATAAACAATGTCTAATGCTTATTGCCAATATCCTTTTGAGCATGCCTACACATAGAGCCTACTGAGGCTTGGCGTGCAAGAAGTCCAACCTCCTAGTTTAATGGATATTGAAAGCATTTAAAAGTAAGAACTAAGTGCAACCCAATGTATCTCTCTTCATGCTTAGACTATACATCATGAAAATTACTAGATAAGGTTAGCAAAGCTTTCAATAGCATATAACTGCTTAGGCTTTGGTGAGAGTAAAATCAAGAGTCTAAGTCACAAAGGATATGCTCATGACTAATTTCGTGCATCAAAACAACCTTGAAGCTCCTATAGATTGCAGGTGTGAGGAATTCTAAGAGAAGATGGCTATGGAAGACTACACTATAGACAAAACTGCCAAGGATGATCAAGGAGGAAATATTCCCCCACATTTTGGTGCAATGTTAATGCTCGTGAGAAGTCTCTTAATTCCAAAATCCAAAGTTTATTACAAGTATCTATGTTCTAGATACTCCATGTGGATCAACATATGGTTGCCACTTTTTCTATGCATTATAGGAGTTTGAGCACTTGAGAAGCATATGAATATCACAAGGAAGAAGAACAATCATGGTGAACAATACAACACTAAATGTATTACAAAGTGAATGTATCTAAGATTAATGAAGTTCAAGGGTTATAAACATGTATACAAGTGGTGGGGAAAATTTCCTTAAGAGGGAAAACATGCCCTAGTGGTCCATACTGTGTTCACACACATCACTACCAAAATATAACAACAAATCCCCGCTACGAGTGATGCAGTGAACAAGGAGCTATCATTCATGTCTTAGAAAGTGGAAACCTATGTAAAATCAAATCAATCTAATAGAGGAAGTAAACCCAAAGCTTTGCAAAAACTTTCAAAATTCTACCTAGGCAAAGCATTTTCTAAAAGATCTCCGTCATTATCATGTATGGACACTAAAACCAAAATAATCTCTCCAAAAGAGAGTCTCTCCTTGACATAAAGATAATGCATCTTAATGTTATTTAGCATGAAACACAGGGTTCCTTGCAATTGCCAATGCACTCTAACTGATTGTATAGATGGTGGTGGGGAAAGACTGAATACCACCCCAATTAGCAAATGGGCATCTAAGGCACACACTCAACAGTAGCTCTAAAAGCTACCCGATACTTAGCCTCATAAGAAAAAGTTGCAATAATAGGCTACTTCTTACTCAAGAAAGATATGAAAGAGCTACCAAGCATGAAGGAAAACCATTTGTCGACATGCGAGTGTCATATAAAGTAAAACAGTATGAGTTAAAAGAAGCATGCAAATCTAGTTGTAATGATCCATGCTTGGTATAAAATGATTTAAGTATTTTGATGCCACCTAAGTAGGGACAATTCTACTTAAGAACTTGCCAATGATTGATAATAGGGAAATGCATAAATGTTCTTAGTCGAGAGACATCAAATTGAATATGAGGATAGTTATGTGTAATTAAGTAGAAGCTTGCTAATAGAGAACAACATCAAATGCATCTACAACATCATGAAGACTCAACTGTTAATACGTTCCCATTTGAATGGAAACATGCTTGGAATTAATACGTTCCCATTTGAATGGAAACATTCTTGGAATCTTTAAGACCGCAATCAATTTGCATAAACTAAACTCATAAATAATAATGCAAATGCCCAAATTCTGACATGCCACACTATGAGTAGAACATCATCTGCATGCTTAACATAAAGATGCTCCCAATCAGATTACTCTTAAATACTTTCGGTTGCAAGTAGACATGTGTCTTTCCATACCAAGCATATGGTGATTGCGTCAATCCATAAAATGCCTTTTTAAACTTTCATATTTTCTTTTCGTGCCCTTTATGCACAAAACCATCAACCTTGAGATGCATACACTTCTTCATGTAAGTCACCATTGAAAAATGAAGTTTTAATCTCCAACCCATGTACATTCCATCCACGATGAGCTGCAAGCTCAAAGATGCCATGGGTGGTTATACCTCATGTGGGAGAAAAGGTTGCATCAAAATCAACACCCTTCTTTTGAGCATAACCTTCTGCAAAAAACTTAGCCTTATAACTAATAAGTGCTCCATGATTACATTTTAGCTTGTATACCCATTTGGTGCCACTGGTTCTTTTTGCCTTGAGGAAATCAAATGAGGCCAAGTTCCATTTTTCATAATAGCATCACTTTTAATTTCATAGCAACCACTTGATTTTCTAAATTTTATGCTATATCAATACAAACATGATTAATTACATCATAGAGACTTAAGACAGCTATTGCATAACAATCTGAGGCAAAACAAAGAATTATTAGAGCTTGAATGACTACGATATGAGAAATACTCACCTAAATTTATCTCTCTAAAAGTTGACACCAACAATTTTGGCATAATTTTTGTTTCTTATATGTAAGCTCTCTCTTCAATAAGTGCATCATGTAAATCTCTATGAGAAAATAAAATTATATGCATAATCATTTAAACCTATAAAGATTGAGGAATAGCCTCATTAGTAGGACCATTAGATTGTCCACCTATAAAAAGAGGTAGCAAACTGACATACACATCCATTGAGTTGACTCATGTCTCCTTGGTACATCAAACTAAGAGTTGAATTGCATCCTCGATGAAAAGAATATCACAACTAAACAGATTGCATTTAGTATACGAATGATATAGGTGGTACTTTTTTATTTCAGTACTATCACAAACAAAAGTAAATTTCAATACCTTATCATCCAAATTTTTGCATTTTCCTAAGGCACTAATGCATATTCTAGAGAACCAAAAACATAAAGATGAGCAATAAATGACTTGCAACTATGTCAAGCCTTAGAGGAGTGATACGTTGCTTTGGTTGGATACATGGTAAGTAAATATGTTGCATACATAACAACCTCAAGTGAGAGGCTATATTGTTAAACGTGACTTTTGACTATACATCTTGCTATTTTCATGAGAGATCTATTACCACAAACTCGTTGAAGCACATAAATTCTCTAAAATTGTATTTCAATTGATGAAGCCCTGCATGCCTTCATTCATCAATGAAAGTCACGATGTATAAGTAATGCCCAAATGAAGGTGTTTGTAAAGGACAATATACATCACTATAAACAAGAAACAATTTATGTGTAGTTATAATTGAACCACCTTTGGGGAGGGAAGAATGCTGCATCTTACCCAGAATATAACCCTCATATGTATGCGTAGAAGGTACATCAAGTTTGGATAAAGAGAACACAATTTCATACTTATGTAGGCAACACAAAGTAGCAAAATTCAAATGACCAAAGCATGCATGCCAAAGTTTTGCATTCTAAATAGCCTCAGAATCATGAAATTTATATGTTGAATAATTCTTATATTTTGCACAACCTGCTAGCTTATAAAAACCATAACATAGAATGCTAGAAGGAATGATAGCATGACCATTCAAGAGATCATGAACTCTACATCTCTCATAAATGATTTTAACAACCAAGACCATCTTGGCTAGTGCCAAAATTGATAGCATATTTTTCTTGATCCTTGGCACATATAATGCCTCTAACAATGTTAAAGAATGACCTTTCCAACTCCCAGGTTAGAATAAGAGCATTTTTTAGCACATGTAACAATATTCCCTATAGGATCACACTCAAGTGAAGTGAGAAAATTATGCTTCGAGTCATGGTCCGCATAAGGGACAAGCATGATAACCCGAAATTGACAAACCTGAACATTCGCCATAACTATGCCAATCATGCATCGTCCACATAGGTATGGATTGCAATCGAACGTCTCGTCTTCTTATAGGTTGAGGCATGTCATGCATATTAATCCCATCCCATAAAATGCACAGCTCTTCCACATGTGGTGCAAGGTATACATCCATGTTTTTTACCTTTGTGGCCAGCCATGGTGGGATGATATAATTGACCAAACATATAGGCCATGTGCTCCATGAAGAGGTGCATAAACCAAATGGATTTACTCCATCCATAGCTAGGCCTAGACGTATGTTTCGAGGCTCACTAGCAAACTCTGGCCACTTACTATCTATGTGTTTCCAAGCATCAGAGTCAGCAGGCACTCGCATTACAACATCTGTAGACTTGCTCTTTGCATGCCATGACATTAACTAAGCTATAGATTTCCATCTAAACATTTTCTTAATTCATGGAATGATAGGAAAGTGGCAAAAAACTATGCGGGGATTGCTTCGCCTACAAGGTCTTCTCTAAATCTATTTGCTCCACACTTTGGACATATGTGGAGATGCTCATACTCGTTCTGAAAGAGGATGCAATCATTCGGACAAGCATGAATCTTTGTGTAGTCCATTCCAATGGATAGTAAAATGTTTTTTGCATCTCCACATGGTGGAGACATGTCATTGCCATCTGGCAAAACTTGATCTTTACGAAGCCTACAATAAGCAATCATAATGATATTAGTAATGAAAGTTATTTTGATATAGCAATGAAAGATAATTTCAAATCCACTTACCTGAACAATTCATAGACACTACTATCTGACCATCTGTAAGTGGATTGCAGATTGAGCATCACAAGTGACACACGTAGTACAAATATCTTTGCTCCATTGTACAGTGGCAAACCAGCTAGTCTTTGCATGTTTTCATATTCTTCATCGGCTTCTGATCGTGGAAATTCTGTTGTGTCCATGAAACTCACGACATCTTCTCTCCAAAAATTCTCTAGAGTTCCCTTGGTTTCCTAATCCCACCTAAGGGTCAAATTCAAAATAATATATTTGAAACTCAACATATAATTTTTACAAAACTAGTGAGCTTTGCATAGGATTGGAAACAAGCTTTCCAACAAACTCAAGATGACAAAAAATGGATTTTGTATAAAAAAGTTATGTCTGTTCAAGGTTTTGGGATCAAAACAAGAAAACATGCAAACCGGACTTCTCAAAATATTTGCTTGGGGACCTCAAGATGCTCCAATCACTTAAAAATTATGATCAAAATTAGCCAAAATTTGAAAATTAAAAAAGCCTAAAGAATTGGCCAAAACTACATGTCAATCATGATGGACAAGGATATCAATCAGGATGCCCACAACTGTTCATCATGGCCTATCAATCATGATGGAAACTGTGAATTGCGATTGATGGTGGATTCTTGATGGACGTGTCAACTGCAATGGACAAATTGTTTTGGAATTTTGCATAAATATGTGTGAATTGTGCACCTATGTGTCGCAATCGATAGAGTTTTCACTAACAGCAAGTGTGAATCATGATATTTCTATCAATCGCAATGGAGAAGGGTGTCCATCGTGATGGACACCTATCTGTAATGATGGGCAAGTAGGTCATCAAGGTTTTCATTCGTGATGGATTGAATTTTTTGGTTTTTTGCATTTATTGGTGTCAATCATGGGCCTATGCATCAGAATGGATCAGATTTTCACAAAATCTAATTGTCAATCATCCTATTTGTGTCAATCATGATGGATAAGGGTGTCCATCATGATGGATGCTGTCTGTCGTGATGGACAAAAGCATCCATCGTGGTCTATCAATCACGATGGATAGGGTATCCATCGCAATGGACACTGTCAATCGTGATTGATGGTGTCAATTGCGATGGACATAAAAGTTGCAATTTTTTTTTGAACTTTTTGTGGATTTGTGATGTACAAGGTCTCTAGTCTTTAGTGGTGCACTTAGTTTTACCAAAAGGCTGATTTTTCTATTTATTGCGATTGACAGAGCGTGCTGATGATGATGAAGTAGGTAGTAGAGTAAAAAGCAAGAGATTACCTATGATTCCAACATCATGTCTTTATGCCTTACCATCAGCCGCTTGTCCTCAAATCTCGATCCCTAGCAATGGTGCCAAATTTTGTGTCACTTTAGCACAATGGCAAGTACCAATGTGAGGAGATCCACCTCATAATTGTCAATCGAGGAAGACATGAGGAGGTATCATGACTGTGAGCAAGTGAGATTCAGAAGTGTGTGAGTGAGAAGCACACTAGCATGCATACACATTCACACACACACACACACACACTATAAGACAAAGAGATGGAGGAATGTAATCTTCAATTAACCAAAAACAAGATTAAAAGCTCTTTTTCACTTCAATTGCCAATTCTCTAGCCGCAAAAATGAGCTCTCTGGCCCGTTTTATAGTTTTTGACTAGCTTTTGGTACGTTCGACACCTAGTGTCTGACCTAGTTAAAAATTAGGTTCCTAGGCTGATTCGAAGGCTCAAACAAGCTAAAAAAAAAAAGAAAATTGGTATGAACTTAGATCTAGCACTTCTCAAGCCGGAGAACTCCTCGGCTTGCACAAAATGAAGTAGGAATAATAAAAAGTGGTATTTACAATGGTGTGTATTGATTTAAATCACTATTGTAAAAGACTTATTATTTGAAAATTATGTCGGCCTAATTGGCGGATCTTCATTGACTACTCTACTTGCTTGGTCCTACTTGACACTCCCTCTTTTTTGATACTCTTTGTTGGCTGCCCTATCTTGTAATGCCGCCTCCCTATCTTGTAATGCCGCCTTGACTGCCCTGGCTGCTACCAACAATATCTCTCACATATGGAGATGTTGTAAAGGTCTTCTACTTCTGATCATCCCTTAGCCTATCATGGTGTATGCAACTAAGCCATCATCATCATCTATGTGACAACCTATAGAACTGAATGCATCACTAACTTCTTTTCC
Organism: Ceratopteris richardii; assembly: GCA_020310875.1. Taxonomy (NCBI): domain Eukaryota; kingdom Viridiplantae; phylum Streptophyta; class Polypodiopsida; order Polypodiales; family Pteridaceae; genus Ceratopteris; species Ceratopteris richardii. Next base: position 92,060,213 of record CM035408.1, on the reverse strand, counting down.
TTTTCAAACATACTAATTATATTGCTACTAGGTGTTTTCCTTAATTTGTTGAGTTCATTCTTCACTTACTTCTTTCTAGCTTTGGTTGAAGTGGATTACAATATCTCTAGGGTTTCCAATACCCTCATGAAGGTATCTAAATCTTTTATATGCCCTATCAGTGTCTTATTTCTCTCGTTCCAGTCTCTCAAGTTACTTAACTAATCAAGAGTTGTGTTCTCACCTAGTCTAGATCTAGCATTTGAGCCACTAATGAAACCCCATGAACATTTTCCCATGCGATAGCTACACATTCTAAATCTCCATGGCTGGTAATTGTTTTTGTTCAATTTCTTGATTTGAGTGCTAAAATCTAATATGATTTTAATGTACTCTCCTATATCCCTTTGATGCAAGAGAATTGGGAAATAACAATAGCTTTTACCTCTCTACTTTACAAGTATCAAATAGATGAAGTAGATGCTCTCCTTTGTGACTAGTAAACTTCCCTTGACTTGGTCGTGTGCACTTGAACTTGATCTAGCATCTTTCTTTCCTTCAAGATCCAATGGATTCTCATGGTCCCCCTTGAATGCCTTTGTATGTCAAAAATATATGATAATAATGATGGGAGAATGTAAAACTTCCCTATGTAGCCTTGAAGCATAGTTGGCCTCATAGACACATTCACAAAAACCTCTATTCACTCAAACCAATGATTCTCTAGATTCTTGAAGAGTGAACCCAAGAGCTTCTACATAGACAAACGAGACTCCATTTCCTTGCTAATGCAAGTTACCTTAGCTAGGATGCTCACTCCTACTATGAGAACTAATGCCTCCAAGAAAGACTAGCTATTGCCTTCACTAGTCATGCATGAGACCAACAATCACTTGTGGAGTATTTTATCTTAGAATATGCAGTGTTTTGGATACGAGCTTTGAGATAACTTTAGAAGACAATGATAGCTATTAAAATACCAAAGATTACAAGAAATGAGTAAAATTTGATAAGGACTATCTACACAACACTCAAAGTTATGTAGGTCCTACACACATAATTGAATGAGCTAGCTATGGCTACTCAAAGTCTACAGATATCAATTAAGTTAAGCAAGCAGGGGGTTTGCTAAGCAAGGGTTCTACTAGCTTGTTCAAACATTATGAGAGCTTACACACACGAGATCATGAATTTGAGGTTCATTGTGTGTATATGTAATGTTGAAAAGATTCCCTAGATGGTACGGATCCCTTTTCCTAAATTACATGCTTTATCACACAAAAATGTGAAAGGTGGCTTTTGATTGTTATGAGCGGGCTTTCAAATTCAAAAGTTGAACTTGATCCTTAGTGCTTGATCTCAACATATAATACTAATCATGGCAGCTTATCTTGTGATTATTCACATATGTAATTATTCTAGAAGGTTCAACACCTCAAAACAATATGCCCCATTAGATGAAAAAAATTAAGCTGGAACACTACCACCAACAATGCATTCGTTGTGCTATCCAGATTGAAAATGTCACTAGCATCGAATGTATGTCGAGTGTGCTGGCTCCAAAAATTCCTCATGTTGTATTGTTTTAAAAGATCCTGAAAGTGCATGCAAGGCTACGTCTTATGATATCTATGGAAGATCAAGTAGCAGTGTAGTTTCAAATCCAGAGACTTTCCACTCATTACTATGAACCATTGTCATACACTCTTCATAAAAATTTGTAAAATTTTAAATGGAAACAGAGATGGCTGCATTATTAAAAAAAAATCAATGATCCTTTAATTACTCTCCCGATACTTCAGTGGTATTTCTCAAGATACTCATAGCTCTATATATTTATGTCGAAAAAGTCTTCCCAACAATAACTCATCGGTATTTCTCTGGATACCCATAGCTCTATAGAAACCCAATATACCATTTATGTCGAAAAAGTCTTCCCAATAATAACGTTCATCAAAATTTGCACACTAGATGGATTGGTGCTGCCGATTTGGTAAGGTCGACTTTAGGGATGAAAGTGATGAAGCTAAGAAGAGTGCAAAAAGAACTTGGAATGAATCGAGCCCCACTCTCATATCTTATCTCTAAACACCTATTTGATTCACAAGTACAACTACAATTGAGAAAAATAAGAACTCGAAAAAGTAGCAGGAAAGCTTGCAATTGAAGAACTCCTAGAATAATGTTGTGTACAACAGAAGATCCATAGAGATGTAGATGGTGCACTATCTCCTCAAGAATCTGTGTATCATTCGATGTTGAGTTATCTTTTGCTTTGATACCATGTACTAAGACTCTCGGATATTCCACAAGGTATCATGCACACCAATGTCGATTGAGAGACAAGGGAGAGAGAAAACTCGAGTGGATAAGGAAAGAAATAGACATAAGTCTTTATCTCATATACACATATTCAATGATATGAACATGAAGTGTGCCAATTTTCCATAAAAGGTTCGAACAACCACTCCTACACATAGAAATTTGAGTTTAAGATAGGACTACTCAAAGTATGAAGAAAATCCTTAAGCAAGAAAGGGCCTTGTTTAGCAAGGGATGTACTAGCTTATTCACATCCTAATAGTGATAACACATGCGGGATATCTCCAATTCGAAGTACGAGGTGTGTTTATATAACTTCGGAAAGATTCCCTAAATGATAGGGAGCCCTTTTTCTAGAATTTAGGCTTTATCACGCCTATAAGTGTGGTAGATGATTGCTTTTAGAGTTACGAGTGGAATTCAAATTCAAATTTGAACATGAATACTCAGGCTCCAGACTGTGCTTCTCATTGCTCCAAGTTTCATCAATCCAAGAGGTTCATATGCTCGTAAGGTTGGAGCTTGGTTTTCAACACTCCCTCTTGTTGATGGGGTGTTGGTCACGGTGGGCAAAATGAGCGGCTAGGGGTATGGTTAGGCCCCGATGTGGGTGCGTTGCATCACTTCTTTTTGGCGAGTGGGTTTTGCATGTTGGGTGCCTCTTCCTAGGGAATGGTATTCTAGGAGCTCCTCGTGGGTTGAAAAGCAAAGAAGAACACCTTTCCCATGTGGATCATGGAGTAGCAAGAGTGGATTTTCATAGAGGAAGCATGTGAACGTGGAATGAAAATAGAATAACTCAAGGTAAAACACCCAAGAACTAAATGTATACAATCAATGTAGTTTTTTTTCTAATCGAAGTACATCACATCTGGTCGTGACAAAATGGGAGTGTCGGTCACACATTTTTCTTTGGTTTCATACTCTTTTATCATTTTTATTATGTATAAGCTTTTACATTATATGTCAAAGCTTAAATAATTCTGAATCGATTGTGTGTTTCACATAACTTCTTTAAGTTTCTTTTCCACTATGAGTTTCCAAAAGACTCAATTCTTTTGGTCTTTCAAATATGCAAAGGTGTGAGCAACCCTTGTAGTTCAAATATATGCGTGAACTCTTTTTATTAGATGAGTTTAATGACACTTTTTCAAACGTAAAAAATAGTTTAAGCTGATTTTTGAAGAGACATACAAAAGAATCATTAAACATAATATTGATCCCTTATCTTCAGAGGTTTTGAATTCCAAATTTATACCACACAAGGTGTTAGCCTTATCATTTAAGATATGTCTTTCCATACATCATAATGTAACAATATGACATATTAAAAAACATATACAACAGTACATAGGTGTGAGCCGAAACCATCAATTATATCGGATCAAGTTCTTCATCTGCAATTAATTACAATTTTTAATGTTTGTTCGAGGAAATGTAAATCTTTCCTTCTAGCTCGGATAGTAAAATTAGGACCAACGAACATAGATGTGAAATATGCAGCATGTGTTAGTAATGATATATATGAAACCGAGCCAATCTACTGCCACTATTTTAATCTCTCTCGCTCTTTCTGTCTCTCTCTCTCTCTTTGTTCTCTTTCTCTCTCTAATTTTCTCTACCGCCTCTATTTTTTTGCCCATTTTTGTCTCTATTTTTCTCTCTTTGTTTCTTTCTCTCTCTCTGTCTCTCTCCTTAAAACTCTCTCTCTCTTCCATTTCTGTTGCACATGATCTCTTTTTCTATCTGCATCGACTCTTCCTTCTCCGTCTCTCTCTCTCTCTCTCTCTCTCTCTCTCTCTCTCTCTCTCTCTCTCTCTCTCTCTCTCTCTCTCTCAACCACACGGATTTCTTCTCTGTGTGGACCTTCATCTTTGCCATCTATCGACCTAAGCAAGTCATTCTCTCTTTAGATCTCCCTCACAACACCACCCTTTCGTACATGCATCTCTATCTTCTTTACCCACTTCTCCTCCTTTGACCCCCTGCATATTCGATCCCTGCAGTTCTATCTTCTCCTCTCTCTCTCTCTCTCTCTCTCTCTCTCTCTCTCTCTCTCTCTCTCTCTCTCTCTCTCTCTCCATCTTAGGACCTTGTGCAGTGCTGTCCTCTCTGCCATCAATCTATAATTTACAGCAGATCACAACACTTCCTGCCCCGTTATGACGCAGAAGCTTGATAACATTGCTCTGATTTCCAATCGTACACTGCATCGACTTGTCCAGGAGTGGTGCACGGTTAATACATCCAGAGGATCTCGACTCCCATTCTAAGCTCTGACCTCAGTCTCTCTCTAGGGATAAGTCAAGAATCCTAGAGCTATGATGACTGAGAGGAACGATAGAAGCCATAACATCAGTTCCTCTCAGTCCATGGCTGACGCTCAATCATCAACTCAGTATAATATGTTCTGATGGTCTACTTTGATGCACACAACAAGTAACCTTTTGATCCATGGGTTATGCATATCATCTTCCCTCTGACAAGTGACACTTTCATCCGTATACCAGACCTCAATCTAGATAGGGCTAAAAATTCCTCACATATCCAATCTAACGAATCAGAGATTCTTCGTATAAGGTTACAAGAAAGAAAACATTCCTTGTTGACAAGATGTCAAAGTGATTATTCAATTTCTTTCTTCAAAACTTTGCAGAGAACCAAGATGATGGCAAACACCATGAAGTTTCAAGCGCCTCCGCGTAACAAGGTTTGCTATGGAGTGCTACGGAAGAACTTGTGTGCATGGACCCAAGTGAGAGTGTGCATGAAAGAAAGCAAGATGATCTGTAGTGCAATCCTCTATCTTTGTCTCTCTCTCTCTCTCTCTCTCTCTCTCTCTCTCTCTCTCTCTCTCTCTCTCTCTCTCTTATAGCGCAATTCCAATCCTCTTCTGCATTTCTTTCTTTCGTCCCTCCCTCTCTCTCTCTTTCTCTCTCTCTCTACATAGAAACATATAGTAGACTAAAATAAGCTCGAACGTTCGGACCTTAGCATACAAGAAATATAAAGAATTTCTCTTGTGATTGTTGGAATTTGCAAACAAATGGTAACACTTCTAGGGATTTAAATGCAACTACAATGATTGCACAAAGAAACATTGACAGAAATTATAGAAACCACCTCAATATTAGAAATATGCATGCAAATAAACATGGACATGAAAAATAATTTTCTCAAACTGTGACCTTTCTCTCCATCAAAATCGGACACGAAAGAAAACATCTTTATGGATATCACTCTACGTTGTCAAAGTAAAAAGGTGTGGATTCAATTGGAGCAAGAGGTCTAAGGATAGAGAGATAGTGTGCTCTCTTCCTCACTTTCTCTATTTTCTTCAATATGAATTCATGGAGAGGAGGGAAGAGGGTAGAGAGATGGAGGACTCTCTCTTTCTCTCTCTGTCTCTCTCTCTCTCACTCAGAGAAGAACATGATAAAACAAAATTAAGAGAAGGGAAGCAAAAAGTAAATGAAAGAAAAATCCATGGGAAAAACCAAATGAGGATTAGAGATGTATATATAGCTTTTTCCAAGGTTCTCTCTCTAGAATAATAGATACTTCTAGGTTTTCCCTTTCTATTTGAGAATACCTTCTTTATGTTTTTTCTAATTTTTAAAAATCAACTCTTTCTTTTTCTATTTTTTATTTTTCTTTAAATTTTTATTTTTCTCTTTTTATTCTCTATTTTTCTTTTTCATTTTTATCATTTCTACTTCTTTTTCCTTTTTGATAAAGTTTTATTTCCACTTAACTACTATATACAAAGAATTGAACTAAACTAAGGGTTAGAGTTAGGAAAAACGGGTCCTAGATAGGGTTTTTATGAGGGAAAAATTAGGGTTTCTTATGGTTAGGGTTTTGAACTCCACACAAGTGGTAAAATTTAGGTTTCTAAGGCTTAAGGGTTAGGTTTTCTAGGGTAGGAAACACATTTTCAAGGGTTACCACTAATATTTCTAAGGGTTTGAGATAAGCAATTAATTAGGGTAAAATTCCAAGGGTTTCTCACTTAATTATAGTTATATATTCATGGGTTTTGGGTTCTTCTTTTGGTCATACAAATGGAGGTTTTGAAGGGTTTTGGATAGAATACAAATGGGGTTTGAGTTTTTAGGTGTTAATGAGCTTTTTTCGAGTTTCAAGGGTCATGCTAAGTCAAATAATTATTAAAAGTGCAAATGAAAACTTCTTGTCAAACGTTCAATTAGATCAATCTGATACATGAACAAATTACAAATCTTTTTCATTTCCCTAGAATCAAGACATCAGTTCTTAGTTCGAAGTTCGAAAAGTAGAGAAATAATTTTTGAAAAATTTTCTTGATACATAATCGCCGTGGGATTTCATCCCAACATCCAACCCCACTAAATGTGCACATTGTCTCAATTGACCAACCTACAAAATCGAACAGAAGCATATAAAGTTTCTTCTAAAAATCTTTTTAGACTTTATTTTTTTCTTTTCGAATATTGAAACATGATCTTTTTGTGCATATGGAGGTCCCAAGCAGAATGAAGATGAATTTAAGGTACGTGATTCATGATAAAAAAACTTGTTCAGTTAGCATAGTACCTTTGAAAATAAGTCAAACTGCACCTATAGAAATTACATAGAATTTCCAATAACAATCTTTCCTATCGACTTGTTTTGATGTTAGTCATCATTTTATATAAATGTTCTCATATTTGGTTCTTATACACCTATCAGGAAATACAACTAGCTCCACTATTGCATAGCTCCACCTTGTATAGCCCGCATATAAATCTCAAGAGTGGTTACGAGACCACATTTAAGTCATGAAAACTATTTTTTGTCTTTTTCTTTTATTTTTATTTTTCTTTTTCTCATTCTTTTTCTTTTCCTCTTCACAACAACCATTAATGTAATGCTTTTTTATTTATTTCTTTCTCTTCGCAACTTTTTTATTAAAGGGGAAAGGACTAACCCCTAATCAAAGCTGAGGATCTAGAGACATGCACTAAAAGGAGTCAGGATTTAACTTCCTAAGTGTTTTTAGAAATTCACATAGTCTACTCATATGAAATAAGTCCATCTTTCTACTAGGAACTTCAAGTTAGAGTGTCCTATTGATTCCTCATAATGACTATAAGGTATCTGATCCCACTCCCTCAAATGCATACTTCCCTACTACCATCTCTAATCACTTCTTATTGCAATTTAAAATCTTCTTCTATTTTCTTAGGACATCATGAGATGTAGGCATGATATGCATGAAAATCAAATATATATAGAATAAAACTGAAAAATGGACAATTGAATAAAAGTACATTCACCTGATTTAACTTTCTTCATTAGCATCAACATCATCAACATCCTCCAATAGTTCTTGATCAATCTCATGGTCTTCATCATTTCTCTTCTTGAAAAATTTTATTCTCTTTCCTACAGTCAAAGATCTTAAAGGAGTACCGTCAAATTCTCGAAGCTCATATGTTCCATTATTAAATATAGACATCACTACATACAACTTGAAGCATCTCTTTGTTAGTTTCTTCCTATCATCATCCTAAGTATCAAATGTACTATCGTATACCAATACCTAGTCATCTATCTTGATTTTACATGGTTTTAGTGGATGAGTTTTGTCAAAGTAGATTTTCTTTTTCAACCTTGACTCCTGTATATTTTGAACTCCTTCTTTTAATTTCTCATTTGCTTGCTAATTCTTTAATCCTTAGTTGATAAAAGATCTTCTCTCATCATTCCATAATTCCACGGGAGAATCATCTAAGTCAATATATGAGTTTGGACAGGGAAAACTGGCTTTTGAGAGTACATCTGTTCAGTAGGCATGAAACTTGTGGATCGAGTTTACGTCCTCCTATCTGCCCATAACATGAATGGAAGAAATCTAGGCCCTTGCTTTATTTCACCACTATAGGTCTTAGAGATCACCTTTGGGATAGAGGGGTGACCTCTCTCAATCTTTCGATTAGCCTCACAGTTATAGGCAATAGTGAGAGACAAATGAATTCCATAATGATCAAAGAACTCTCTCTCTCTCGCATCTAACTCTCCCCTATCTGCAAGCACTTTCTCAATGTATCGGATTCTCGAGATCACTTCTTGTAAAAGGAATCTGCAGACATTATAAACTGTCTTCCTACAAAGAGCATGCACTTCCACATGGTTGATCAAGTCCTTTCTAGCGTACAATATATCTAATAAGGTTGACCACACACTTGTAATGGATACAATGAAGGTAAGTCGGATGTAATGGGTCTCTATGTCTAACTAAAGAATGCACCTCACATGTGACATAAGTGCTCACAAAGTCATGCACACTCACATATATCCCTAGCCATTAGTAGGCTTCCCTAATCTTTTCATACGTCGCATAAAATCCTTTGTGAACTATCCATAAGGTCTCATGCATCTCTCTCATGACCTTGCTCTAAAGACTCCTACTACTCCACCCTCTATGGATTCTTCACCACTTTTAATGTGTCACCAAATAAGCCCATCCTTCACGAAGAAGTGTTGAAACTTTTTCCAGATGGATTTATACTTCTTTGTGGACCAGCCTAGGTGTTGGAACATCAAGCTTACACTATGATTGAGGGGGATTTGATCTACATCAAGATTCTATCCTTTGTATTATGTCAAAAGAATATCCATTCGAGAGTTATTTTACTTATGCTCATTATTGTATTTTTTAAAAAGATTTTTTATGGATCTTCTACCATTGTAAAATCCTAGAGATTTACACATGTAGAAGGAGGAAAAAAGAGTGAAACTTCCACAAATCTGAGGTGGTTGAGTTGCAATCAATGAATCAATCAATCACCTAAAAGTAGATCAAACTAGTTCTTCACTTTTCCTAGATTGTAGGAAAGTGAATTGATTCCCTCCAACAACTAATCCCGCCATCATTTGAATTCAAAATCCACTTGTAGAAGTCATGAAGCACTTCAAAAGTCTAAATAAAGACTTTAAATCACTTTTACATTACATGGAAGCAATACACATACACTTGTAGCCATCATTTTCTTGCTCCTTCATTTTTCTGCATCATCTTTTTAAACAACAGTAAGCTTGTAGACGCTGCTTCTCTCTCTACAAAGCTCAAAATTGGATGATTGAGTAGGCATTGGAAAGATATTAGTGTCTAGTTTAAGTGTAATTTTCAAAGCATTTTGTTTAGTAGATCGGGAGAAATCTTAGCTTTTCTATCTCGGGGTCTATCTCTATGTATTCCTAAAAAATAGGAGGTACCACTATTGAGTGTCAGGTTCATTCCAAAAGCATATTTTGCTTATTTCTTCTAATCTTGTACATTGTATACACTTACTCCTATGTGTATCACTCCTCAAAAAGTATTTTTTTCAATTATAATCATGTTGGCTGCTATGAGCATTTGAAGTTGATTGTCTCATCCAAAGATAGTAAATTTTTTGAGCTAGTCAATGTACAAGCCTATCTATTTGTACTGGCTCTTTCTCTTTGATGCTCCAAAGTACATAGTGCATTTTATTGCAATTATTGCATGACTATAAGGTCTATTTGAGTCTCCATAAGTTGAAAGGCTGGTCTTGTGTTGGTTGGCTGGACCGAGCTTCATCCCTTCACAACTCTCTTTTCTACCTCCTACAAGCTTCTTCAAGTTCTTTTAGTGGTATCAGAGTTACATCAAGATGAGTGATGACTTTCCATCAATGATTGAGAAGCTTGATCGACACAATTGTGCGGCTTGGAAAATCATAATGGATGCCTATTTTCAAGGTAGAAATCTTTATGGAGTTGTAGTAGGTGATGAAGATCTGCTTTTTCCAAGATCCAAAGGAGGACCTACAGAAGAGGAGACAACTAAGCTCATACTTTGGTGCACAAGGGATGCTCAAGCAAGATCGTACATACTAAACTCTATCTCTGAATTTCTATTACTTATTAGAGGATGCAACACATCTCAAGGGATTTTGGATGCCCTAGAGACTTTCTTTTCTATCTTCTCCTCTCTCTCTCTCTCTGTCTTTCTCTCTCTCTCTCTCTCCATCTTAGGACCTTGTGCAGTGCTCTCCTCTCTGCCATCAATCTATAATTTACAGCAGATCACAACACTTCCTGCCCCGTTATGATGCAGAAGCTTGATAAGATTGCTCTGATTTCAAATCGTACACTGCATCAACTTGTCCAGGAGTGGTGCACGGTTAATACATCCAACACCTTCCAGAGGATCTCGACTCCCATTCTAAGCTCTAACCTCAATCTCTCTCTAGGGATAACAACCTGATAAGTCAAGAATCCTAGCGCTATGATGACTGAGAGGAACGATAGAAGCCATAACATCAGTTCCTAGTCCATGGCTGACGCTCAATCATCAACTCAGTATAATATGTTCTGATGGTCTACTTTGATGCACACAACAAGTAACCTTTTGATCCATGGGCATGACTGTTCCTTTGTGCCTTTATGCTCTTCTTATGACTTGTATGCCAACACTCCCCTCTTCCTAGCATCTGTCGCGCCTGACAGACCTCTGCTCTATTATAGGGTGGTCGATATAGTATTGTAGGACATTTGTGGCTAGCTCGTGTTCAGCTAGGCGTAGACCTCTTGCTAGATCAGCTTCCAATGCATCCCAATTAATTGCACCTGAGACATCCGGTTGCGGTGTTGTGTAGTACTCAGAGTACATGTCTTGTTCATAGGCAAAAAGATGAAGCAGGTGTGTGGGCTTAGGTGCGAAGACCTCCGAGTGATACTCCCAAAAACTTGTTCTGAACATGTCCTCAAATGTTTGTTTATAGCATGCAGGAAGATACTTGATTCGTGCATGCCAAGCATAAGCTACCCAAATGCCGGGGATGGTGCTCATGTCATACACCAAATCATAATTTCCATTCGTAAACCCCGGTAGACGTACTTGTGGTGCTGCTGCATTTCTAAAGGTTTTGAGTATTACCTGCATCATATCCAAAATCTTAAGAATCATTTGGGCCGCCACATCTGGCATGGGCTTCAGTCGAGGCATCCAATGTCGAATTGTGGCCATCATGTATGCTATCGATGGTGGTCCCTGTAGTGGCGCTATGTACGAATAATTGAGCCACTCCTTACATTGAGCATTATTTTGTACCTTTATGTTGAAAGCTTTCCATGATCTGCGTCGTGGAACGGGGTTGTAGCATGGATTGTAAAGTAGATGTAAAGGCGCATTGTTCCATGTGCGCATCATTTCGGGATATGTCTCTAGAAGTTTCTGCCATCATGTTGGTTGATGGATTTTGCCTTTTTGCACCGCTGGAGGAAGGTCTTTGGGTTGAAACTGGGTATCAAAGGAAGGAATCTTACCCGTGACTCTCTGTATTTCTGCATTATAATCGGCCAGAATAACATAGTACGACCTGTATTGGAGTTCTGATGAGAGGATAAGGCGTCTAGATGACAAGTTCTTGAAGTAATCAGATTGTAACACAGTTTCTTCTATGACTCTCATGGCGTGATTTTGCACTACTCTGCGCTCTTCATGAGAACCCCCCATTTCTTCCACTTGTCGTAGCCATGGGTGTCGTGGTGCTTCAAAAATGTCCTGTCCTTCTTCCATTTGTCGTCCCCATGGGAAGGGTTGTGGATCATATTCCTCTTCAAACGTTTGTTCCACCGGAATGAAGACTGTCTCCTCATCTGTGGGTGCCTCACGAGGGGATGGTGGTCTTTCGTATTGGAGTAGACGTGATTGCAATTCTGCGACTTATTTTTGGAGATCTTGAAGGGCCTCCGAGTCCGTGATAAGAGAAGTGGTTGAGTCAGTAGCATGGGGACCTGTTGTCATTTCTTTTTGTCTTGTCTGCTTCAGTTGACATAGTTCTTCTGATAACTGGTCATGTGCATCGAGTAAATTGGCATAGTCTTCAAGAATGATTTTGTTGCTCTCTGGGGTCACTGCTCGAAATTTGGAAGGACTAATGGGAGCCGTAGGTGTGCTTTCGATGGCTGCTTCTAAGTTTTCCTGGTTCTGTTGTTGAAGTCGTCTGTTTTCCTCGTGAGCTGCTGCAAGGTGCGTTTAAGTAGGGCCATGTTGTGCTAGAGTTTGGAATTTCTTTCCAGTTGTATCTGCAAATGGCTTTCTAACCCTTGGATTGATTCTTGATCCACATTTTGAAATTGTGTCTCCAAAATGCCATGAGCCTCTTGTAAGGTTTGAAATTGATTTTGGAGACTAGCTTTGTCCTCTTCCAATGTATCGAGGCATTGTTGTAGTGCTTCGGAGTGTTCTTGTAACCTTTGATTATGTGCCTACAGCTGATAGTATTCTGTCCTTAACTGTGACATACATGCAACCGTGGTGTCAAATGCATTGCCTATGGATGAAGGTGTGGTTTGTACAATGGAAGATGCAAGGGGAGGGAATTGGGGAATGGGAAGAGTGAATGTTGTGTCTACACGTGATGTGTGCGCCGGTGAGATTGGTTGAGGGGGGATAGGGGAAGGTGGGAGTGTGGGGGGTGGTGGAGGTGCTGTGGGTGGTGAAATGTCCATGCCCTCAGGGGTGGACGTGAGTGTAGTTTCTACTAGGTATATCGGAATGGTAGGTGGTGTGTGTATGATAGTGGTGAATGAGTGTTGTGTGGATGGTGGGGATGGGATTGATGAGGAGGGAGGGGTGGGCTTGATACATTCTACAAAAGTAGTCATGGGCGGGTTGAAGGAATGGTGGGATGGGAGGTCGGCCGTGAGAACTTGGAGGTGGAAAAGCCATGAAAGGGGATGTGGTGGTAGGGAATCCATAGAATATGGATCTAGTGTCAAGATGGCCTATGGCCAAGGGTGTTGAGGCGGGTTGTCCTATGAATGTCTCCATGAGCGATTTGGTTGATTCGGTTGTGATGGTGGTGGCTTGATAGACAGGGTTTTCAAAGCTGGAGAACAAAGTTGAACCAGAGGTGGGAGTGCGGAAGATGAAGATTTTCTCTATGGGTTGGGTAGTCGAGGTGGTGTCTCCAGCTTGAGTTCAAGGAGGTGACGATGGGGGTGTGGGTGGTAGTTGCTCGGTATACTCTTCAGTGGTGACTATGTGTTCTTGGCCAGGAGTTACAGCTGCTTGGGAGGTTGTCTCAATGGGTTCAGATGTAATAATAGGTCCTTCCCCTGTAGTAATGGGAATGTGGATATTTTTGCCAGACTGTCATCGTGTTTGGAATCTTTGTGCGTCACATTGAACAGGAGGCCTTTGGATCGCTGATCGGACTGCTTCTACTACCCCATACGTTTCTGCCACCAATAGTAGGCCTTCGCTATATTTAGAGTCAACTCCAGCCTCTTCCAATAGTTGAGCCATGAGCACCCTACTGCTCTGTTCGGTGAGCAATTGTTGCGACCGCACTCGTTCCATGATTTGGTATAGCCTTCGAAGTTCTACCATATATGCTGGGGTTCGAGTGGTTTCTTCTGCTTCTGCTTCTTCTCCTTCTGAGTGTTCTAGTTGTTGATCATCATCCCAATGTACATGGCGGCCTTCTGTGGATTTCCTCCATCTTTGGGAAGATGTGCCCTGTTCTTCTGTGTCTAAAAAGAAGTCTACATCAGAGAGTTGCATATTTTGCAAGAATGATTCAAAGTCGAAGGTGCTCATCCCTTCAACGTCTCCAATCGTAGGAAATTCAAATTCAAGAGGGACAGGAGGAGCCGATGGGGAAGCTTGTGATGTGCCTTCAGATCCGGGTCTGGGTATGCGAATGGTAAAGGGAGGCACAGTGGCATCCCCTCATGGTGAGACTTCTGGAGTCATCAAAACTTTGCGTGTTTGGACACAAGGAATCAAACCCCTCATGCGCTTGGATTGATGTGTGGAAGTCTTGAGTCTCTTAAACATTTGTAGTTGTGATCATGTTAAAGCACGTTCAATGGGTACATCATATGCTAAGCACCTGTAGATAATGCATGTGATTGCACAATAGCCATTTACCACTAGCTTCCTAGATGACCTTTTATTTGCTTCATATAGCTGCTCCATAATCCATATAGGAAGCTTAATCGGCAATGCTCCTGTCTCCGCCAAGTAAAGAGCAAACCAGATCCGTTTGTGGGGCTGAGTGAATTGATCTTGACCAGGAAATGCAAAATGTTACATGCACATACAAAGAGGAATGGACACATTCGGTGTGAGTGCTGACATATCTTTCAACTTTTGTAGCTTCCAGTTCTTCATGTTAGTGATAAGAGCATCCTTCTCAGAGGGCACATGCGTGCCGTGCATGTTCAAAGCAGAGCTCACCAATTCTAATGTGAGTTCAAACCTTTTCAACTCATTGTTGCCTAATAAGGAAGGACAAATGATCCTGGTTTATCTTTTTCTTCATGCGCCTGTAATGTTGAGACCAAGTAGTAACATCGTAGGAGATCTGGTTTGGGTAAAGGTGCTGCAAAGTACTCGGCTAGCCCTGCACACTGCCATATGGTCTGTAGATCTTATGTGTTGTGGAGAGTTTCAAACTCCTTGGAAAAGAACTAGAATCTAACCCATGACTTGTCATACTCACACTTCGACTCCCAGATATACTTGGCCTCTCCTAAGGGCCCTGGCATGCCATTGAACCAATGAGAATTTGCATGGACTCTCTCTGTGATTCCTGTAAGAGGATCCGGTACAGGTATTTGTTGGAGGTGTTGCAACTCTACAGGTTGTTCAGTTGGTGGCACATCAATAGGTAGAGTGTCCACATCAATCCCTGCAATACTTACTCCTGCCTGAGAGCTTGAGCCTCCTCCTTCTGCCATGAGACTACGTGTAGTTGTTGATGCTTATCTGATAGAAGAAGAGAGGCACATTAGCATTGCATAGGAAATAGGATGTTATGGTGTTCCCTCCACAATACTAACATGACATTTCAAGTGGTTAGGGGTTAGTGGGTGGAGTGTTTGTGATGTGTAAGAATGTTGGTTAGTAGGTTAGTGTTCATCCTAGATGCATACTTTGGATGTGCTATGTACTTAGAATGCACCTACATCCAAGGGGACTGATTTACAAAATTGGGTTAGGCAGTTTGATATGGGGTTTAAGTCTCCAAACTTTGATGGTGGAATTGTAGCTTTTATTGGTGATGACACGTAAAGGTTTGTGGACTGGATTGTGTTGGATTTGGATCCTTTTGGGTACCCATTTCCCGACATTCCTAGGTGTGACCGAAGATGTAGTGGTGTGGAGTGTAGATGTTTGCCCTGGGATTTGTGCCAAGGGTGCTTGTGAGTGTTGATTCAATCTTGTGAATGGAGGTGAAGCTATTTGAGCTCGTAAGCAGGTCTTGGGCACCCATAACTGTCTAGCATTTGGGATAGCCTTCATTGACCGCTTTGGAACCCAAATAGAAATGGTTTGTCTAGATTGATGCCTCGGATACTCCTTCGTTGTGATCCTCGACAGTGTAGCATGTTTGTTGCATCTTTGGGATCCTATCTCCAAAGCTGAGGGTTGTTCACCTTTGTGTACCCAGATCTGCTTCATGCCAAGAAGTATTTTATATTGCACTGGTCATAGCTCATGCTTCTTGATTATCGGACTTCTTTGTGAAGTATGTTGTCTTGCTTGCTTCCCTAGGAATCTCTTTGGAAAAGAAGGGAACTCCTCATTGGCCTCTGCACCTCCGTCAAGAGTGACAGTCTTCTGTAGCATAGAACTTTGGACAAGAACAACATCGTTATCTTCATGTGGATTCTTGGAGGGACCAGGATTTGGTGCCTCTTCTAGTGGCTTAAGTGCTTGATTCTCTAATTCCATTGTGATGCGGTTTTGGCCTACCCAAGCCTGAAGAATTCCACTTCTTAGGTTGAGGTTGACTGCATGATCATAGATCCAGTCTTGGCCCAAGACAAGAGGTTCGGTAAGATCCTCGTCTTCACATACTAGCACCTTGACTACCATTAGATCTTCTTGCATGTAGAGGGGGAGTTCCACCTCTCCCATGCAAGGGGTTTCCACACCCCCCAATCCTATGAGATATGCCTCTATAGGATTGACCTTCAATTGCAGTTCTTGGTAGTAAGAAAGTCAAACTGCACTAGTGGCTGCTCCTGAGTCATTGAAGGCTCTCACTGTCCTTGTACTCTCTTCTTGTCCTACCTCTAGGATCACAAAGGGTCATCGATCGACTATCCTATGGGAACGTTCACCTGAAGCCTCGCACATGTCCATGTGATAACCTAGGGATTCTTGAGTGTCAGGCCTAGGCTGATCTCTACCCTGTCTTCTGACTTTCATTCGTCGGATGCGTTCTAAAGCTTCTGCCTGTGCTTCGTCTCTAATTCGCTTTTCCTCTTCTTTACGTTTCTTGACAGTATTGAGTCGATTTAACATCTCCTCTGTAAGGGGTTCCTTATATAACTTGACTCTACATCCACTGATGTAACTTGATAGGATGTCGCCTTCTAGAGTGGCTAGTTGAACTATGCCACTTGTGGAGATCCTATTGAT
>CM035408.1:92010981-92038481 GCA_020310875.1 Ceratopteris richardii | reverse complement strand
GCCTTGGCTGTAATCATTCGGGAGATCATAGATACCAAAGGCCTCTCCATCCATCCGTGCTACGAGCTGTACCATGATAACCAACAAAAGGTCCCCAAATCTGCACTCCATAAAGCATGGCTGATGTCATAAAAGTATTAAAAAGCCAAAGTTTGGTGCGAGGTTCCTGAAACTAAACTCGCAAACATATCTTCTCTAATCTGCCCAAGACTGCATAGGCTCTGGTCAATATAGATTTGGTTGCTTTCCACATCGAAAATATAGGCTCACTGAAGACTACCCAAAGATATGTATATGCATCTGTATATTCCACACTCTCCTGCCCATAAGTAAATGTGGTAGCTGATCTCCTTACCCATGTAGTGTAGTGTTGAACACCATAACCTTGGTTTTACCAAGGTAGACAGGCAACCCACTATCTTGTTGGCGAACGTGGCAAGTATCTTAATACTAAGCTATATTGTGGGATTTGCCATGCCACAAGAACTAAACTAAAGTGATGTTAGAACACCTCTATAATCATCAATAGCTTAGCAAACTTCATAAAACTGAAATCTTTACAATTGTGTTTAGTGAAACTCAAAATTTCACTTTACAAGAAACTTCGCCTTTTCTTCAGGCTTCAATTCTGATCTGATTTACTTCAACCTTTACAAGTCTATGTTTGATTACTGTTATAATCTTTCAATCACTTAACTGTATCAAAATTGTTTTTTGAACTCACCGAAATCTCACCGAAACTCTACCGGACTGTCACCGGAATCTCACCAGAATGTCACCGGAATATCACCGGAACCAACTACAATTCTATTTGTAATTACTTCAAATGACTGTACCTGAAGTAAGGAAGTAATACCTGAACTTTCTTCAGTAAATAAACTGTATCTGAAGTTTTAGAAAAAACTTCACCAGTTCTGAATGTCTTTACGATCAGACTTAGTACTATGCGTACATGTCCGTTTCACAGAAACCTTTGATCAATTTGTAGTTGAGACTCATAGCTTCAAGATGAGCTATCTCTCATGAAAAACTTTACACTATACGATGAGATCTAATTTGTAGAAATACCGTAAAATATATACTAAGAAACTGTAACTGTTAACTAACGTTCACAGTAACATGAAATCACTTAGACTTCTTCACACACGAAGAATGCGCTCAAATCTTTCCACATAAACATGTGTTTTCTATTAGAGAAGATGTGTACAATATGACTCGGCCTCACTTCGCTCATAGTCATGAGAACTCTCCTATACTGAGTAGTTTCTCCTTACCATCTCTCTCTCTCTCAGATGAATACCTGACTGTTCAGGTTCTATTATTCATCTTCTACATACACACTATTGCGTCTACTACAGATGCGCTTCTAAGTTTTCTTTCTCAGCCATTTTGCACTACTAAGCACTTTCTCAACTCTCTTATATATACATTTTTGATCCGAGATTCAAAACTCGTAATTCTAGAAGTTTCTATGAACTATATTACAGTCATGAATTTGTTCCTTCACTAAGGTTGATTTTCTGACTGCTTTGTTTCTGCTTCTCTTTGTCTTTCTTTGTTCTTCATATATCTCCATGTCTTTATGTCTAATTAGTGAGTGAATCTCCAACAGCTCCCCCTCAATCACTAAATTAACATCTTCTGATCTTTCATATATTCTTCTTTTATTTTATTCCTGCCATTTCTTTGAATCTACTTGTTTTTACTCCATCCAAGCTCTTTGTCAGAATATCTGCAATCTGATCTTTTGTAGGAGTGAATACTATTTCAATCTCCTTCTCCACTACCTTCTCCCTCAGGAAATGATATTGAATCTCAATATGCTTTGTTCTTGCATGAAATACTGGATTTGCTGCAAGATACAACGAGCTCATATTATCTCTATGTATGATAGGTATACCTTGATCAATACCCAAACTTTTGAACAAGTTCTACATCCATATCACTTCTTTGGCTACTTCCACAAGTCCTTTATATTCTGCTTCAGTTGATGATAAAGCCACTGTATGCTGCTTCTTTGAACACCAACTGACAAGCTTATCTCCTAGGTATATCATATACCCATGTGTTGACCTTCTGTCATCTTGACTTCCTGCCCAATCTGAGTCACTGTACACTCTCAGCTTTATATCTGATGTAAAAGGATATTATAATCCTTCCTTTATAGTTCTTTTGATATATCTAAGAACTCTTTGTCCTGCAACCCAATGTTGATCCTTCGGACAATGCATGAACTGTCAGAGAACTCCTACTGCATAACTAAGATCCGGTCTTGTTAGCGTAGCATAAATCAAGCTTCCCACTAAAGATTGATACTTTCTTGTATCTTTAAACTCTGCACCACCATATTTGCTGAGTTTATGATTGACTTCAAGCGGTGTTGAAGCTTCTCTGCAATTCTCCATGTTAAACTTCTTCAGTAAGTTTAGGAGATATCTTTCTTGTGAAACATATACACCATGATATGTATATGTAACTTCCATTCCAAGAAAGTATGATAACTTTCCTAGATCACTAATCTTGAACTCTTTTTCAAGCAATCTCTTTACCTCCTTCATTCGTTCGTCTGAGGTACCTGTGATTATAATGTCATCTACATAAATACAAATGTAGATCATACCTTCATCTGTTCTCTTAATGAGTAGACTTGCATCTGCCTTTGAACTTTGGTATCCAAGTTCATTTAGATACTTCACAAGTCTGTAATTCCAAGCTCATTGAGCTTGCTTCAATCCACAGAGTGCTCTTCTTAATTTGCAAACATGATTTGGGTAACTGGAGCTTACAAACCCTTCAGGTTGTTCCATGTAGACTTCATCTGATATATATCCATTCTGAAATGCATTCTTTATATCCAGCTGACTTAGCTTCCAACCTTTTAATGCTGCTATAGCAATCAATGTCCTTATGGTTGACATCTTTGCCACCGGACTAAATGTCTCATCATAGTCTATGCCATGCGTCTGAGCATAACCTTTGACTACCAGTCTCGCTTTGTATCTGGCTATTCTTCCATCTGCAAGCTTCTTAACTTTGTAAACCCATTTATTTCCAATCACTTTCTTACCATTCGGTTTTGGAACAAGTTCCCAAGTCTTGTTCTCCTCAAGCGCATTGAACTCCTCCTTCATTGATTCTTCCCATTTTTTCTTACCTTTTGCTTCACTGTAATTCTGAGGCTCTTCATCCCTTGACTAAGTAAGCATAGTTTTTCTGAGTCAAATAAGAAGTATCATAGGAATACCTTGTTGGTTTTTTCCTTACTCTGTTTGACCTTCTTGGTTCATACTCTTCATGTGTATCTGAATACACTTCTTCATCAAATCTCGGTGCATCTTCATTTCTCATAATTGATCCGATCCTGGATGTACTTGCCTGCATATGATTTTCATCTCCACTCACCTGCATATGTGATTTACCTTTTTCATTTCTTCTTATCTCTTCTTCAATTGTTTCATCATTATACTCTTTACCAGCTCTTTCTTTCATCAAATGTCACATCTCTGGAAACAATAAACTGTTTGGTTAAAGGACTCCATAACCTGTAACCCATCTGTTTTTCATCATATCCAATGAACACGTATTTTTCAGCTTTTGGTTCAAGCTTATGTCTGAGTTGTGATGGTACATAAGCATAAGCTACTCATCCAAACACTTTGCGATGATCAAGTGTTGGTTTCTTACCCCACCAAGCTTCATAAGGAGTCATCCTATTTAAAGCTGTACATGGTAATCTATTTACCAAGTATGTTGCTGTATTTACAGCCTCAGCCGAAAGATAATTTGGACAATTCTTCTCCTTTAACATTGCTTTGGCAAACTCTGCTAGAGTTTGGTTTCTCCTTTCTGCTACTCCATTTTGTTGCGGTGTATACATGCAAGTTATTTCTCTTTTGATACCTCCATTCCACAGATAATCATTGAATTCTCGAGAAAAATATTTTCCTCCTCCATCAGACCTTAGTCTTTTGAGTTTTTGTCTTGTAAGTCTTTCAGCATATGCATGAAAATGCTTGAAAGCTCCAAAAACTTCTGACTTCTCTTTCAAAACATAAAGAGTTATCCATCTTGTTGCATCATCAATAAAAAGAATGTAATACATTAAGCCACTAATAGATCCTTCTTTTGTCGGTCCCTATACGTCTGTATGTATGAGTTCTAGCAAACCATCGTGTTTGTAACCATTCTTCTGAAATGGTAGCCTGTGTGCTTTTCCCATCTGATAGGCTTCACATTTGTGAATCATATGTTGATTCTTCATATTCGATAATCCTCTTACGGATTGTTTCTCCACCATAGTTTTGATTCCTTTTTCATTAAAATGTCCTAACCTCTTATGCCAGAGGTCTAATTCTGTAAATGCTTTATCACCATGTGTGATTAAAGCTTGAACAACATTCCCTTGTACTTTAAGAGTAAAAAGTCTACCTTCCTTTTTACCATGGACAATTTGATTGTATCCATTCTCTAGATCTTCAACAAATACTCCTTCATTTGTAAACCTGACTTGAAAACCTTTTTCTACTATCTAACCCACGCTGATCAGATTCTTCGGGATTGTCGGAACATACAAAACATTTGTTAGTAGGTCAGCGCCATTCTTACACTTTACTTTTCCAATTGACCTTACATTATGTTTTGTGTTATCACCTGTCTGTACTGTATGATTTGAAATACCTCCTTCCAATTCTGATAACAATTCTATATTTCCTGACAAATGATTTGAACAACCAGAGTCAATATAGAATACCTTGAGGTCTTCATTCTCTGACATGCTTATTGAGTTCATCATCAACATTGTATAATTGTCATTCTGCGTATCATTCACATAGTTGTAGTAGGTAGTGTTGTGAGACTGATTCTGTCCCCAACTTCTTGATCCACCTCTACCATATCCGCCTCTTTGGCTTTGTCTAGCTCTTTGATATCTTCCGCTTCTGCCTCTGCTAATGTTATTATGATTTTGACTTGATCCTTGAGAATTATGCCAGCAATCATGAGCCAAATGATTACTTAATCCACAGATCCAACAAGTCTTCTTCTTGTTGTTTTGATTACTTCTTCCTTTTCTGCTTTTACTTCTGGCATTACCTCTTCCTCTTGCGTAATTTGCTTGAGTAGTCATCTCTTCTTCATCCTTTTCTTTTCCTTTTTCACCTTTTTTCTTATTCTTTGCATACATAACAGAACTATGTCCTTTATCTCCATCTCTCTCCAAATCTTGCTCAAATATTAACATTAGTCCAAGCAACTGATTTAAATCTGGTACAAAATGATTTAACGAAAGTTCAGTTGAGAGTACGAAAGGTTTCCACCTTTCATCTCCTCTCAGTCCTGCAAGAACTTGTGCTTTCAACCTGTGGTCTTCAATATCTTCGTCAATAGATCCAAGACTGTCTGCCAAGTCTTTCATCTTAGTGGCATAATCACTAATGCTTTGACTTTGCTTTTTCTTGAATGTTGTGAACTCCGACCATAAGCTAGCCTTCCTAGCTTTGGTAGTATTTTGGAAATGATCTTCCAATGCAGTCCATATGTCTTCCGCTTTCTCCACACCTCTAATGTGTGGTAACAAATGATCTGTAATAGTATTGTAGATATACGCTCTTGTCGTTGCATCTTTCTTCTGCCACAACTTCAGAGCTTCTAGCTCTTCTTTCTTTGGTTGACTGTCGTCTTCAAAAGTAGGCTTCTTTTCTTCTCCTCTCACATATATAATTAAGTCCTTATAATTAAGGCTTCCATTCGCATACCCATGCGGGATAATTATCTCTGTCCAATTTGTCAATAGAAATATGATCTGCCATGATCTTCTTGTTTCTGTTGCTGTCTGTAAGTAAAACTTTAAAAGATTTTACCTTTTATAAACCTTTACCTTTGAAAATGACTTCGGAATGCTTCTTTGATTCTGTTTGCTGTTGATCACCTCAGCCTTCACCTTTCTTAAGAAAAATTCTTTAAATTTTCTTGTATCTGCGCCTCCGTTTAATCTTGAGAACCTTTCTGCTCTTGAGAACCCTTTTTGCTCTGATACCACTTGTTGGTGAACGCGGCAAGTATCTTAATACTAAGCTATACTACAGAATTTGCCACGCCACAAGAACTAAACTAAAGTGATGTTAGAACACCTCTATAATCATCAATAGCTTAGCAAACTTCATAAAACTGAAATCTTTACAACTGTGTTTAGTGAAACTCAAAATTTTACTTTACAGGAAACTTCGCCTTTTCTTCAGGCTTCAATTCTGATCTGATTTACTTCAACCTTTACAAGTCTATGTTTGATTACTGTTATAGTCTTTCAATCACTTACTGTATCAAAACTCTGTTTTGAACTCACCGGAATCTCACTGGAACTCTACCAGACTGTCATCGGAATCTCACCAGAATGTCACCGGAATGTTACCGAAATATCACCGGAACCAACTGCAATTCTGTTTGTAATTATTTCAAATGACTGTACCTGAAGTAAGGAAGCAATACCTCAACTTCCTTCAGTAAATAAACTCTATCTGAAGTTTTAGAAAAAACTTCACCAGTTCTGAATGTCTTTACGATTAGACTTAGTACTATGCGTACATGTCCGTTTCACAGAAACCTTTGATCAATTTGTAGTTGAGACTCATAGCTTCAAGATGAGCTATCTCTCATGAAAAACTTTACACTATACGATGAGATCTAATTTGTAGAAATACCATAAAATGTATACTGAGAAACTGTAACTGTTAACTAACTTTCACAGTAACATGAAATCACTTAGACTTCTTCACACACGAAGAATGCGCTCAAATCTTTCCACATAAACATGTGTTTTCTATTAGAGAAGATGTGTACAATATGACTTGGCCTCACTTCGCTCATAGTCATGAGAACTCTCCTATACTGAGTAGTTTCTCCTTACCATCTCTCTCTCTCTCAGATGAATACCTGACTGTTCAGGTTCTATTATTCATCTTCTACATACACACTATTGCGTCTACTACAGATGCGCTTCTAAGTTTTCTTTCTCAGCCATTCTACACTACTAAGCACTTTCTCAACTCTCTTATATATACGTTTTTGATCCAAGATTCAAAACTCATAATTCTGGAAGTTTCTATGAGCTATATTACAGTCGTGAATTTTTCCCTTCACTAAGGCTTGATTTTCTGACTGCTTTGTTTCTGCTTCTCTTTGTCTTTCTTTGTTCTTCATATATCTCCATGTCTTTATGTCTAATTAGTGAGTGAATCTCCAACATATCTTGTGTGAATACATGTAGCACATCCAAGTGCTGTTGCATTCCTTCTAAGGGAGTGAGCAATCAGCGCAATGTCATCAGCATATAACAACAATGGGATCCAACTTCTTGCTAGTGCTACTCTTCTATTCCCTAGTCGCTCAATCTAATAAAAAACCTCATCCACATACAAACCAAACAATGTAGGAGATAGTGGACATCCCTATTTCACTCCTATATTGGAGTGAACCAAAGTAGAAATCCCTTCTAGAGTGCATACCAACCCCACAACTGATCTGTATAATGCCATAATCTCCCAAGTGAGCTCTATGGGTACCCCCATGGCTTGCAATCACCTCATCAATCTAGCTTTGGGCACTATATCAACTGCAATGCCGACGTCCACAAAGCTACAATATATCCGTCTCCCATGGGACCTTCCCTCCTCGATAATGGCACGTAGAGTCAAGATATGATCAAGAGTAGAGAAGCCTCTCCTAAAAACTGATTGGCCTATTGCTCATATGCCCTCTCTCTCTACCCATTTGCTCAACTGCTGCTCAAGAATAGATGCATACAATCATGCTAGTGTGTCACCAATCATGATAGTACGCTAGTTCCTGGGCTCCATAGGGTCTCCTTCCTTCAAGATAGACACAATAGTGGACAAGCTCCAAGTCTGAGGCATACCCTCACACATAGCACGATTGAACATCATAGCAAGAAGCTCTACAAGCATATCTCTGGCATGAGTAAAATGTTGAATCACTAACCTAGCATGATCATAAGCTCTCCTAGTATTCATCTTATCAATGGCTTTCCTCACCATCTCTGCAGTAAAGAAAGTATATGCATGTGGACATGGATCCAATGGATCCAAAAGAGGTGGCTAGTCTGACGCTGTATATAGAGATGTTGCATACAGGCCCCAAACCTCTGTAGAAGTAATAGCTAGGGTGGGAGAGGACTCATTAAAAAGTCACCAAGCCTTTGTCGAATCTTGACTCAAAAATAGCTGATATAGCTCCTCCTCTAGCTTGGCAAGGAAATCCCTCTTCTTCCATCGTATAAGACGACGGAAGACAATACGTGACTATATATGAGTAGTGAATCCCAAAGCAACCGAGAGAGAGGGAGAGGGAGGGAAGGGGGAGGGGAGAGAGAGAGAGAGAGAGAGAGAGAGAGAGAGAGAGAGAGAGAGAGGGAGGGAGGGAGGGAGGGAGGGAGGGAGGGAGGGAGAGAGAGATTGAGAGAGAGAGAGAGAGAGAGATTTTACCTCTATTAGGAGGCCAAACTCTATCTATGAGACAAGTCAATGTACATGGGTGTGTCTTCTATCAATCAAAAAAGATAAAAGTGCTAAAAAAACTAGTAAAGCTGATATAGATCTTTATAGTATGCATGTGTAGATACACATGAAAGTGGGGGGGGGGGTGTATGGAGTGCTATATCTATGATAGTCCATATGCAAAAGGGTAGTACAAGCATGAGAATGCATATGAGGGACTAAGTAGCTCCATCTTGTACTAGTGGGTAGGTGTAGGTGGATCTAGGGCTTCCTTGATGACTTCAGGGGGATCAACCATCATCTAGGATCATCTCTCCTCCATGGCACGATGGTCACGAGGATGGATCTCAACAATCTGATGTTACTGAAGTCTCAGAGCCCAATATCCTATAGCACGGAGTCATCTGATAGCTCAAGAGGTCTGAGCCTGTTGAAGCATCACCCCTCTCGATGTGTGAGCTGAGGGGGGAGCATTGTTGCACATCATGGAACAAAGAAGTCAATGAGCTGACTCTATCTCCATCTTGTTTGGGCTGCTTTGGTGGGTTGGAGTAGGAAATCTCTATGAATCTATATCTCTAGTAAGAATCTTCCAAGTTGTCGTTGATCTCTAGAGTCCAGGATCTCTTGGAGGGTGGGCTTCCTTGTGAACATAGTCTCATATCTTACGTTGATGTCATCATATGTACGACATCTGCATACAAAGTACTCCTCATCCTCCATCTCTACTCTACATATCTTGCATATCTGTTCCTCTCTGGGAATGTTTGTGGCTCAGCCCATCTCAATCTCTAGTTGGCTTGATGAGACCCTCAACTGGCCAAGTGCTACCATCGAGCAATGAGGCATGTAAGTATCCATGTAGCATGGTCTCTAAATGAAACCATCCGCTAGTATGTCTAAGAACTGATCTCGGTAGTGCAATCGTCTTGATCCCATGTGTGGTGTGTGCCATGTCTCACTAATGTAGAGTTGCCAGAGATCTTTTCTCAACACAATGTTGCTCTCATGATGGGAGAGGAGGATGTGAAGTGAATAGGGGTCATATTGAAAAAGCGGCAATCTTTCTATATCAAGTCCATGACTATCAAACCATGCTCTAACTTGAGTGTACCAAGCTTTCTCATATCTTGACTCTGATACCTATATAGATGCCTCAAAATCTCTGTGTGTGTTTGTATGTAGGGAGCTCCCTCATCCTCTGAATGAAGCAGAAGGTTTGAATTAGTGCATCTACTTCCATGGGTGGTGCAGCTAGCTCTGCCTTGATGATGTCATGTGGCACTAACTGTTTCCCACAAAATAGTCACGAGATCATACATACTTGTGGCCTCTTGATCACACTCCACTGGATGATTGTGAGGCCTGGGGCACAAACTATCACAACATACATAATATTTCGTTTCACTAGTGTGTCAATTAGCCACCCCTTCATGTGGGGCTCTTGGAAGTGTGCTTGGTGATATTTGTGCTCTAACATGGCTAAAGCTTCATATCCTTGTGTCAATCTATTAGTGGCTGCCTATCTCATGTTGAAGGGGCCAAGCAAGATTGTGAATGTGACTCCGAGGTAGACCTAGGAAGTGACCACCTCAATCTATCCACTGGAAGCTATGAATCCTACCCCATGGGGGAGGTGTGGAAGATCATGACCTTGATCTTGCCAAGCTTTATTGTCAAGCCCCTCTGTGTACAAAACTCATCGAAGGCATCTTGGTGGCGTTGTAATCCCTTGGGTGACTCTGAAATCAATACAATGTCATCCGCATATAATAAAATGTGCATGTGTACATGCAAGGTTTGCACCTTGTCCTTTAGCTCAGAGAATGGAGTCTTCAATCTTGTCGATGTAGAGACCAAATGGAGTGGAGGAGAGTAGGCAGCCTTGCTTAACACCAATGGTGCTATCAATGGCCTTAAACAACCCTCCTGGACACTGTATCCTCCGAGTCCACTGTATCCTCCCAGTCACCTGTGCATAGAGTGCATAGATGGCCCAAATCATCTTTGATGGTACTCCCAGGCTCTAGGGGCATCGAAAAAGCCTCTCCTATGGCATTGTATCAAAAGCTTTGTCAAAGTCCATAAAGCAGCAATATAATCTCTTCTTCCACACCTTTTGCCCCATCAACGAGGCAGTGCAAAATGAAGATGTGATCAATAGTGGAGAAATCCCATTGGAAACTTGCCTCGCCTCATGCCCTTAGCCCTTGAGTTGTTGCATATGAGCTGAGCTCTACCTCAAGTATGACCCCATATAGTTTGGCCATGGTGTGGCCAATCATGATGGTCCTTTAGTTCCTTGGGTCCAAAGTGTCGCCAAATTTGTGGATAGGCACAATGGTGTGCCTAGTCCACTCATCTAGGAAGCCCTCCCCTATAGCCTGGTTCAAGACATATGAAATCAATGAGGCTATAGTGGAGGCTGTGTATATGGGATTCTCACTCTACAATCTCATGCGGACTGTCGGACATCCATGTCATAGTCGTCCTATGGCCTTCTCAACCATCTTATCTGTGAAGAGAGAAGAACTAGTAGCAAGAGACTCAGGTGGTTGAGTGATGGAAGGCCACCCATGGACCTCATATAATCTCTCAACATAATCATGCCATGTATGTGGGTCCCTAACAGGTGTGGTCGAGCATGGCTCTAATAGGGTATGCCATGTTGCAACACTATCCATACTCACAAAGAGGTGGTATAGCTGAAGCTCCTTTGCCTCCTCAAAGGCTTGCCTCTTCTGATGTGTGAGTGTCTTCATCTCTCTCCTTACCTCTCTGTGATCTCTCCCAATGCTTGCTCAGCTCGTAGTGAGATAAAGATCTCTACATTCCTCATCATACTAGTGATGTTGTGGCATAGTCTCGAGAGGACATTTGTGACCAGAGTGGATGGTGTGTGGGAAGGAGCTCATGGATGATGTTTGAAGGAATGATGCTATCTATGATGTGAGCAGGGGTAGTGGAGTGTCACAATGAAGCAAGAGACGATCCTTCTCGACTTGAGCCACATATATGTGAGCTAGCTCATGTGTGAAGTGGATGGTGGTGTGTGGGTTGCGGGTGTGTGGGGTGTCTCCCTTGAGGGAGAGCATGAGGTATGTGTGAGCGGCCCCTATGGGTATGGGTGGGATGGTGAATGAGATAAGTAGGTGGATGGCCTCTCTGGATCCCATGACATAATCTACTTTACTTCCCTCACCATCTGTGACTGCGTGCAATATCCATATCAATAATCTTGAGGTAAGCCACTGAACCATCTCGTTATAGATAACGAGATTATGTCAAGAGCCTAGTCTTAGTAGATGAGTGCCATAAATATCGATCCACCTTTCTTTGGTAGCTTCTAGCTTGTTTACCATGCTTGCAGTCATGGCTTTGGTGAGTTCTTCTTTGAGAGGTTCCCTCTTGTTCATATCGATCTCTTCTTCTTCAGATGTGAGGGAGAGCATCGAATCTTTGAGAAGCTCCAAGTCCTCTCTCATGTTCTCTCTCTCCTTAACCCATTCTTCTTTTTCCTTCACTCGTTTCCTCTCCAAGTCTTTCTCTTTCTTGCATGTGTTTCTCTCCTTGTGATATGTTTCTGCTTCTTTTTCAAGCTTTTAGAGGTGGTTGATGATGGTCATGATAGTGAAGTCCACCATCTTCCTGTTTTTGTTGATGGCTATGGTCGACTTGTCCTCCATTTTTGTCAAATCCTCCTTAGCCATAGTAGTCATGGCATTAGAGGATGGGAAAATTCTTAGTGTGATGAGCCCAAAGACTTGAGATGAAGACAGGAGTGTGCCCGATGCATGATGGAGCAAGGGTGGGAGTGGCTAATAATTGTAGTCAACAATTATTAGTCGAGGGCAAGGACACTCTACTTCCATAAGAAATTGATAACCCTAAGAAATTAGGAATTTGCTTCCATAAGAAATTGATAAACCTAAGAAATTCAAATTCTTCCATAAGAAATTGGAAACAATTTTAGTTCAGGGTAAGGACACTCTATTTGTTAGAGATAAACGTCTGCGGAAGCACGCGAACAACACAAGGAAGGAGAAGAAGCTTGGAGCACAACACACAATACTGAATGTATTACTAAAGAATGTACAAAGATAAGTAGCCCATCAGGGCAAGGCATCTGAGCCACACACACTCAACAGTCGCTGTGAAAGCTTCCCTATACTCAACCTCACAACTGGAAGTGGCCACACTAGGTTGCTTCTTGCTCAACCAAGATATACATGAGCTACCAAGCATGAAGCAAAAGCCACTAGTGGACACACGAGTGTCATAGCAACCAACCCAATCAAAGTCAGAAAGCATGCAAATCTAGCGGTAGTGATCCCCCCTTGGGATAAAACAACCCAAGTAGTCGAGTACCACTCAAGTAGCGAAAGATACGCTTAACTACGTGCCAATGCTTGAATCCTAGGCAATGCATAAACTTGCTCATCTGTGAGACAACAAACTGAATATCTGGCCGAGTAATGCATAAGTAAATCAAGCATCCAACAGCCTGCTGATAGAGAACAACATCAAATTTATCTCCAGCATCATGAAGACTCAATCGTAAACCTGTCTCCATAGGAGTGGCAATAGGCTTACAGTCTTCAAAGCCAAAGTGATGTAATAATGTGTCAATATATTTCGTTTGACACAAATCCATTCCACCATCAACGTGCATAAACTGAATGCCCAAATAATGATGCAAATGCCCTAAATCTGACATCTCAAATGAGGCATGCAAATCAGCTTTAAAATCCGCAATATGCCTCTCATGAGGACCAGTGAGCAGCATATCATCAACATAAACCACAATGATCAGAAATACATCATTAGCACGCTTAACATATAAGGTGCTTTGAGTTGGACTGTTCTCAAAACCATGTGCAATCAGATAGGCATGTATCTTTTCATACCAAGCACGTGGTGCTTGCTTTAAACCATATAATGCCTTCTATAACCTGCACACCTGGTTGTCATGCCCTTTCTGCACAAAGCCATACACTTCTTCATGCAAGTCATGATTCAGAAATGTAGTTTTAATGTCCAACTGATGTACATTCCAACCATGATGGGCTGCAAGTGCACAGATGCTCTGAATAGTAGTCATACAGCATGTAGGTGCAAAGGTCTCATCAAAATCAATGCCTCTTTCCTGTGCATAGCCCTTTGCAACAAGCTTAGCCTTATACCTGTCAACTATACCATCAGGTTTACGCTTCAACTTGTATACCCACTTAGTGCCAATGGACTTCTTGCTAGGAGGCAAGTCACATAAAGACCAAGTACCATTTTTCATTATTGCATCATATTCAGATTGTATAGCAGCCATCTAATTTTCTGAATTTTGTGCTTCATCAAACGAAACAGGCTCATTCTCATCACAGAGACTAGATGCAGCCATAGCATAGCAATCTGATGCAAAAGAGGCACTATGAGAGCCTGATTGAGTACGATATGACGGAAGTGCATCTAATTTACTGTCACGCAAGGTTTGCACTAGCCATTTTGGAATAGTTCTTGCCTGCTCAATATAAGCTCTCTCATCAATAAGTGCATCATGTAAATCTGCATCAGAAATGGAATGATCTGCATCATCACATGAAACCTGCAAAGGCTGAGAGGTTGCCTCACTAGGACCAGCACTAGACTGTCCACCTGTAAAAAGAGTCAACAAAGTATCATACATGTCTTTGGAGCTAACAGATGTCTCCTTAGTACATGAAAGCAATGGCTGAATAGCATCCTCCACAAAAACAACATCATGGCTAACCAGAATGCGTTTAGTCTACGGATGATATAGACGACTGTACCCAACAAAAATACATTTTACTACTTTATCATCCAATTTTCTACGATGTTGTTCGGGCACTAATGCATATGCCAAACAACCAAAAACATGCAAATGAGCAACAGATGGCTTGCGATCATGCCAAGCCTCATATGGAGTGATGGACTTGTTGGAGATTCACTCACGAATTAGGCATAACGACATAAAAACGAAGAGAAGCAGGAAACAAAACATTTAGAAAATCAAAGCCTTAGTGAAGGGACAAATTCAGGCTTGTAATATACAGTGTAGAAACTTCCAAAATTACAAGTTTTTTGAATCTCGGATCAAAAGTGTATATAAGAGAGTTAGACGGAGAGTCTATGAGAGCAGATAAGAGTGATATAGAAGATGTCAGAGATTGCGTATGTAGAGATTGTGAAGAGAGATGGTGGATGCAATCCAAAGATGAGTAGGTGCCGCTACAACCAGCTTCACACCAGCCAACTGAGACTTCAGAGTTGATTAGTAGACCCTTTGAGCTTCCTAAATCCACCAAAATATCAGCCAAGTACTTTGGAACATGTATCCCAAAAGTTTAAGTCAAGACCGACAAGTTGCGAAATGACTAGCTCCCAAAACTTGCTATTTTTGGACATACACCTGCTGGAAAAAATGAACAGTGCTCTCAACCTGGAAGGAATTAGAAAAATTCCTTTTGGGCATAGCAAATAGACTTAGCAAGCTTCCTATTCCAAGTTAAAACACTTCAAATGATGGACTGAGCACTGAGAACAAGTTTCATCAAGTTCTGGAACAATCCCACAATTCTCGGGGCTCTGCAGAGATAGACCAGTAAGCAGTAAAATGCAGATATCTCCAAAAATATAAATCAAATGACCTTGAAAATTTATAGGTAGAAACTAGACAGTGAGAGCTATCTAACGCACTTTAAAACACTGAAAAAAGTTCAGTAAAACTCGAGATATGATCTTCTGAAGTTACTGCTCTGAGTGAGTATAGCAGAGAACAAAACAGAGAGGTAGATGATAATAAATGTATAGATTCACATATGATTACAACCACATTGGCAATGAATCTTTGCACAATGGGAGTAGAATGATAGAGCTATGGAGTAAGCTCTTCAATCTCTACAAAATGACATGAAGTGGTCACGTACAAGGCTTGCTAATCGCCTCTTCCTTCTTGCTCCTTTTATAGCTATTCTTGGAGGGAGTTTTGAATTCGAATTCGAATGGCTCCACCTAAAAGTGATCCCCAAAGTTAGGAGAGATTCCCTCAGCTCAAAAATTCGTGATTTTGGTAGTTGGAGCCACGAATTTGCTTTTACATCATGGATGAGGTAAGCCATCCTTTTCCTTTTTTCTTTTTCCATTTACAAGAGATAAAATGTACTCTTTTACAAGAGGTGTTCACATGACTACTCATGTGACTTACAAATGAGGATAATATCAAGCATATCAAGCATGTAGGCTTGGGCAAAATGCACCAACAGCTCCCCCTCAAGCCTAACATGCTTGGCCTCCAAATAAGTCTTCAATTGTCCTTGATTTCCTGCAAGCCAATCATCAACTTGAATCTACTTAACTTCGTACCATCAAGAGCTTTCGTCAACATGTCTGCACATTGCATATCTGTAGAGACATAGGATAGTTGAATATCCTTGCTCAATAGCTTCTCCCTTACATAATGGTAGTGGACTTCAATATGCTTGGTTCTAGCATGGTATACCGGATTAGCTGCTAGATGTAGTGAGCTTGTGTTGTCACCAAAAATGTGAGGTGTTGAAGAATGAAGTCCAAGATCTGTGTACAAAGATTTTAACCACATGATTTCTTGAGTTGCATTAGCCAAACCTCTATATTCTGCTTCAGTAGAAGATAATGCCACGGTTGGTTGCTTCTTCGATGACCAAGAAATGATTTTTGAACCTACAAATGATATATACCCTGATGTGCTTCTTCTATCATCTTTACATCCGGCCCAATCTGCATCTGAGTAGACCTTTAGCTCAATATCTGAAGTATATGAATAAAACAAACCTTCATTCATGGTCCCCTTTAGGTACTTGAGGACTCGCTTGGCCGCTTCCATATGTGGTCTTCTCGGCTTATGCATAAACTGACTCAATATGCTAACACTATAGCATATATCCACCCTTGTGAGTGTTGCATAGTTCAAACTTCCAACCAAGCTTTGATAGCTTGTGATGTCTTCAATTGGCTCTCCTTCATAAGCACTAAGCTTATGATTTTGCTCCATAGGTGTACCTGCACACTTGGTATTTTCCATCTTGAACTTGACGAGCATGTCATGGACATACTTCCTTTGTGTGATGTATATACCTGAATCTGTGTAGATCAACTCCAATCCAAGAAAATAAGTGAGTGGTCCGAGGTCACTTATTTTGAACTCCTCCTTCATTTGACTCTTTACCTGTTTGATTCCTTCAAGATCATTGCCTGTGATAATAATATCATCAACATACACACATAAATAGATCACTTCAGATCCATTCCTCTTTATGAACAAAGAGGTATCCGCCTTGCTAGCTTTGAATCCTTGGTCCTGCAAATAAGTAACCAATCTGAAATTCCAAGCTCTTGGAGCTTGCTTCAATCCATACAAAGCTTTCTTTAGTTTGCATACATAGTTAGGATGATGTGCATCCTCATATCCAGGAGGTTGTGCCATATACACTTCCTCAGAAATCCATCCATTCAAGAAAGCATTCTTTACATCAAGTTGATAAAGATTCCAATTTCTAGATGCAGCAAGACTAATGAGAACCCTAATTGTAGGCATTTTTGCAACAGGAGAGAAAGTCTCCTCATAATCAATACCATGGGTTTGAGCAAACCCTTTAGCAACTAACCTTGCTTTGTGTCTATTTATACTTCCATCTGGATTCTTCTTGATTTTGTATATCCATCGAGATCCGATTATCTTCATAGATGGCTTGTTAGGTACAAGCTCCCAAGTGTCATTCTCCTTCAAGGCTTCCATTTCTTCATCCATTGCATCTCTCCAAGCTTTCTTGCTTTGTGCTTCTTCAAATGTGGTAGGTTCTTCATTGGTTGAATCCTTTGCAATGTAGATTGAGTGCTTGGTGACCAAAGAAGTATCATAACCAAACCTCTCTGGTTTCTTCTTCTCCCTCGAAGACCTTCTAAGTGGTTGATGTGAGCTCTCGGGTCCATATGTAGCATCCTGCATCTTTGCTTTACCTTTGTTCTTCCATAGCTTTAGTCTTTCCAAGTCTTCTAGGTCAATCTCCGAATCACTTTCTTCAATCTGCTTTGGCTCCTTTGGTTGAAGTGATGGAAAATCTTCATCCAAGTCATATGGCAGCTTCACTTTCCTGTCATCATCAAACCATGATTTGTTTTCATCAAAAATTACATCTCTACTCACAGAAAATCCTTTATTGGTTGGATTGTACAATCTATATCCTTTTTGGTTTTGATCATAACCAATGAATACACACTTCTCTGCCTTGGGATCCAATTTCCCTCTTACTTGAGAAGGAATGTGAGCATAGGCTAAGCATCCAAAGATTTTACAATGCTCTAGACTAGGTCTTCTTCCATTCCACACTTCATATGGAGTGGTTCCATCTAGTGAATTAGATGGAAGTCTATTTATGAGATATGTGGCTGTCGACACAGCCTCTGCCCATAGGTAGTTCGGCAATCCCTTTTCATTGAGCATGGACCTTGCAGCTTCGACAATAGCTCTGTTCCTCCTCTCTGCTACACCATTGAGTTCGGGTGTATACCTTGTAGTGACTTCCCTTTTAATGCCTCTTTCATGCAAGAAGGCATCAAATTCAGAAGAGAAGTATTCTCCTCCACCATCTGATCTGAGTCGTTTCAAAGTCCTACCTGTTTGGTTTTCAACAAGAGCAATATACTTCTTAAAGCAATTAAACACTTCATCCTTGTGCTTCATGAAAAACAGAATGGTCCACCTGCTACAATCATCTATGAAAGACACATAATATCTTGAGCCTGATATAGATGGCTCCTTACTTGGACCCCACACATCCGTGTGCACTAGATCCAAAGGATTTTGATACATATATCCTTTCTTATTGAAAGGTTGTCTATGAGCCTTGCCGAGTTGACAAGCTTCACACTTATAAATCATGTGTTGCCTTGTGATATTAGGCAAACCAAGTACACTTTGGTCCCTGCAAATCTGTTTGAGTGTCCTCTCACCAATGTGAGCAAGCCTTTTGTGCCATATCTCCAACTCTGTTAGAGTTTGAGATCCATAGCTAAACAAAGCTATGTTCTTTGTATCTTCCACTTCAAAAGTGAAAAGCCTTCCTGTCTTTTCTCCTTTGGCAATCCTTCGAAAGCCTTGCCTTGGGTCTTC
Organism: Ceratopteris richardii; assembly: GCA_020310875.1. Classification (NCBI taxonomy): domain Eukaryota; kingdom Viridiplantae; phylum Streptophyta; class Polypodiopsida; order Polypodiales; family Pteridaceae; genus Ceratopteris; species Ceratopteris richardii. The sequence goes on along the minus strand of CM035408.1, from coordinate 92,019,812 downwards.
AACATATGCTCCAAATCGATTGAATCTAACCTGCAATCCTTTTTCAACAATAATTCCAACACTTATTAAATTTTTGGTAATTGTAGGGACATACAAGACTTTGCTTAAGAGGTTCATATTCCCATCTGATGTCTTCACATTACCTATCTTCTCCACTGAGTGCTTTGTGTCATCTCCTGTCTGCACTTCATGCTTGTTATGAGGATCTTCCAAATCAGAAAGTAAAGCCACATTTCCTGCTACATGGTTCGAGCATCCCGAATCAATGTAAAATATGTGATCATCATCCTTACCCTTCTTTGTTGATAGATTCATAATCAATAATGAATCTTCTTGACTTTGGTCCTCTGCATAGTTATTGTAATCTCTTCTTCCTCTATGGCCACTTTGATAGTTGTTGTTGTAGTTGTAATTGTTGTTGTAGTAGTTGTTGTTGTTGTAGCCTCCATTGTACCTACCTCTATTTGATCCATAGCCACCTCTATTGAATCCTCTTCCTCTTGAGTTCCTTGGATTCCTGAAACATTCTTCAGTAGTATGGTTAGATAAGCCACATATGTTGCAAGGTTGAGATGATTGGAATCTCCCCCTGCCTTGCTTTCCACTTCTGCCTCTTCCTCTAGCTCGTCCTCTACCTGCAAAGTTTGCTTGGAAAGAGCTTCCTTCATCTTCATTCTTTCTATTCTTTGACTTGTCCTTGACCTTAGCTTTATCAGAATATAAGGCAGAAGTTTGATTACCTCTTGAGGACTCACCACCTTTGCTAATCTTTGCTTCATGAGTGAAGAGTTGGCCCATGAGTGTGTTGAGGTCGGGTACATGCATATCCATGTATAAATCCATGGCTGTTGTGAATGACTCCCACTTGTCGTCTGCTTTGATTCCATTCATGATTTGTCTTATGATTTGCTCCTCTTCAATTACCTCTCCAATGCTTCCAAGTTGGTCGGAAATCTCCTTCATCTTTGTGACATAATCAGTCACATTTTGCTTCGGGCTTTTCTTCATTGTTGTGAACTCCATCCACAATTGGTTCTTCCTTGCTCGAGTGTTGGAAGAGAAGAAAGAAGCAAGTGCATTCCAGGTTTCTCTTGATGTCTTGCATCCCTTGACATGAGGTAAAAGAAAATCAGAGATTGAGTTTAGAATATAGGACCTTGCAAGTGCATCCTTCGAACACCAATTCGAAAGTCCTTCCACTTCTTCATGTGATGGTTGCCCTTTGTTCCTCATGGTTGGCATTGCTTCATCTCCGGATATGAATCCATATAGATTCCTCCCTTGAAGGTAAGCCTCCATCCTTAGAGACCATTCCGGATAGTTTTTTCGATCCAATTTGTCAATTGTTGATGGAAATACATCTCCCATGTTGCTTGACTATGCTCTGATACCACTGTGAAGAGAGATGGTGGATGCAATCCAAAGATGAGTAGGTGCCGCTACAACCAGCTTCACACCAGCCAACTGAGACTTCAGAGTTGATTAGTAGACCCTTTGAGCTTCCTAAATCCACCAAAATATCAGCCAAGTACTTTGGAACATGTATCCCAAAAGTTTAAGTCAAGACCGACAAGTTGCGAAATGACTAGCTCCCAAAACTTGCTATTTTTGGACATACACCTGCTGGAAAAAATGAACAGTGCTCTCAACCTGGAAGGAATTAGAAAAATTCCTTTTGGGCATAGCAAATAGACTTAGCAAGCTTCCTATTCCAAGTTAAAACACTTCAAATGATGGACTGAGCACTGAGAACAAGTTTCATCAAGTTCTCGAACAATCCCACAATTCTCGGGGCTCTGCAGAGATAGACCAGTAAGTAGTAAAATGCAGATATCTCCAAAAATATAAATCCAATGACCTTGAAAATTTATAGGTAGAAACTAGACAGTGAGAGCTATCCAACGCACTTTAAAACACTGAAAACGATTCAGTAAAACTCGAGATATGACCTTCTGAAGTTACTGCTCTGAGTGAGTATAGCAGAGAACAAAACAGAGAGGTAGATGATAATAAATGTATAGATTCACATATGATTACAACCACATTGGCAATGAATCTTTGCACAATGGGAGTAGAATGATAGAGCTATGGAGTAAGCTCTTCAATCTCTACAAAATGACATGAAGTGGTCACGTACAAGGCTTGCTAATCGCCTCTTCCTTCTTGCTCCTTTTATAGCTATTCTTGGAGGGAGTTTTGAATTCGAATTCGAATGGCTCCACCTAAAAGTGATCCCCAAAGTTAGGAGAGATTCCCTCAGCTCAAAAATTCGTGATTTTGGTAGTTGGAGCCACGAATTTGCTTTTACATCATGGATGAGGTAAGCCATCCTTTTCCTTTTTTCTTTTTCCATTTACAAGAGATAAAATGTACTCTTTTACAAGAGGTGTTCACATGACTACTCATGTGACTTACAAATGAGGATAATATCAAGCATATCAAGCATGTAGGCTTGGGCAAAATGCACCAACAGAGATGAATAATAGAACCTGAACTGTCGGGTATTCATCTGAGACAGATGGTAAGGTATAACCACTCAGAGTAGGAGAGTTTTCCATAGCTATGAGCAAAGTGAGGCCAAGCTATTTTTGTACACATCTTCTCTAATAGAAAACACATGTTCATGTGGAAGTTTGAGCGCATTCTTCGTATGTGAAGAAATCTGAGTAATTTCATGTTACTGTGAAAGTTAGTTAACAGTTACAGTTTTCTCAGTAAATGTTTTCCGGTACATCTACAAGCTAGATCTCGCAAAATAGTGTAAATTTTTTCATGAGAGATAGCTCATCTTGAAGCCAGTAGTCTCAACTATAAGTTGATCAAAGGAATTTTGTGAAACGGGACAAGTACGCACAATACTATGTCTGAAGTAAAGGCATCCAAAACTCGTGAAGTTTTTCCTTAAACTTCAGATAGTGCTCATTCACTAAATGAAGCTCCAGTATTACTTCCTTACTTCATTAAAAACCATTTGAAGTAATTATAAACAGAATTGCAGTTGATTCCGGTGACATTTTGGTAAGATTACGGTGCAATTACAGTGACAGTCCGGTAAAAGTCTGGTGAAGTTTCGGTGATATTCCGGTGAATTTAAAACACAGTTTTAAAGTTTTCAGTTTCAAGAAATTTGCTAAGATACTGATGATTATAGAGGTGTTCTAATATTACTCTAGCTTAGTTCTTGTGGCGTGGTGAATTCCATAGTTGCACTTTAGCTAGTTAAGCTCACTCGTCGCGTCACCAAGAAGTACAAGAGCTCAACAGTTGATGATAAGTCGTTAGACGTCAACAAGTAGTTAGATCTCAACAAGTGGTATCAGAGCAGAAAGATCCTCAAGTGTCAACGAAAGTGAAGATACAAGAGAATTTGAAGAACTTTCACAAGAAAGGTGAAAGCTGAGATGATCAACAACAAACGACGTCAAGAAACATTCCGAAGTAATTCTCAAGGGTAAAGGTTTGTAAAAGGTAAAACTTTTTAACATTACACTCACCGGCAGTAACAGAAACAAGAAGATTATGGCAGATCATATCTCTATTGATAAATTGGACAGAGATAATTATCCCACATGGGTAATGCACATGGAAGCCTTACTTATGAGTAAGGACTTAATGATATATGTGACAGGAGAAGAGAAGAAGCCGACTTTTGGAGATGACAGTCAATCAAAGAAAGAATAGTTAGAAGCCTTGAAGCTGTGGTAGAAGAAAGATGCAACAGCAAGAGCTTATATCTAGAATACCATTACAGATCATCTACTACCGCACATTAGAGGTCTGGAGAAAGCGGAAGACATATGGAGTGCATTGGAAGATCATTTCCAAAATACGACGAAAGCTAGGAAGGCTAGCTTATGGTCAGAGTTTACAACGTTCAAGAAAAAGCAAAGTCAAAGCATTAGTGATTATGTCACTAAGATGAAAGACTTGGCAGAAAGTCTTGAATCTATTGATGAAGATATCGAAGAACACAGGTTGATAGCACAAGTGCTTGCATGACTGAGAGGAGATGAAAGGTGGAAACCTTTCGTACTCTCAATTGAACTTTCTTGAAATCATTTTGTACCAGATTTAAATCAGTTGCTTGGACTAATGTTAACGTTTGAGCAAGATTTGAAGACAGACAAAGAAAAAGGACATAGTTCGGCTATGTATGCAAAGAATAAGAAGAAAGGTGATAAAGGTAAAGAAAAAGATGAAGAAGAGATGTCTACTCAAGCAAATTTTACAAGAGGAAGAGGTACCGTAAGAAGTAAAAGTAGAGGTAAAGGAAGAGGTAATCAGACTAACAACAAGAAGACTTGTTGGATCTGTGGATTAAGCAATCATTTGGCTTATGATTGCTAGCATAATTCTCAAGGATCAAGTCAGAATCAGAACAATAACAGTAGAGGCAAAAGTAGAAGATATCAAAGAGGAAGACAAAGCCAAAGAGGCAGATATGGTAGAGGTGGAGCAAGAAGTTGGGGACAGAATCAGTCTCACAACACTACCTACTACAACTATGCGAATGATACACAGAATGACAGTCATACAACATTGATGATGAATTCGATAAGTACGTCAGAGAATGAAGATCACAAGGTATTCTATATTGACTCTGGTTGTTCAAATCATTTGTCAGGAAATATAGAATTGTTATCAGAATTAGAAGGAGGTATGTCAAATCATACAGTACAAATAGGTGATCACACAAAACATACTGTACGGTCAATTGGAAAGGTAAAGTGTAAGAATGGAGCTGACCTACTAACAAATGTTTTGTATGTTCCAACAATCCCAAAGAATCTGATTAGTGTGGGACAAATAGTAGAAAAAGGTTCTCAAGTTAGGTTTACAAATGAAGGAGTATTTGTTGAAGATCCAGAGAATGGATACAATCAAATTGTCCATGGTAAAAAGGAAGGTAGACTTTTTACTCTTAAAGTACAAGGGAATGTTGGTCAAGCCTTGATCACACATGGTGATAAAGCATTTATAGAGTTAGACCTCTGGCATAAGAGGTTAGGACATTTTTAATGAAACAGGAATCAAAACTATGGTGGAAAAACAATCCATGAGAGGAATACCAAATATGAAGAATCAACATATGATTCACAAGTGCAAAGCCTGTCAGATGGGAAAAGCCCATAGGTTACCATTTCAGAAGAAAGGGTACAAACACGATGATGTGTTAGAACTCATACATATAGATGTATGGGGACCGACAAAAGAAGGATCTATCAGTGGCTCAAGCTATTACGGTCTTTTTATTGATGATGCAACAAGATGGATAACTCTTTATGTTTTGAAAAAGAAGTCATAAGTATTTGAAGCTTTTAGGCATTTTCATGCATATGCTGAAAGACTTACAAGACAGAAACTCAAAAGACTAAGGTTTGATGGAGAAGGAGAATATTTTTCTCGAGAATTCAATGATTATCTGTGGAATGCAGGTATCAAAAGAGAAATAACTTGCAGGTATACACCGCAACAAAATCGAGTAGCAGAAAGGAGAAACCGAACTCTAGTTGAGTTTGCAAGAGCAATGCTAAAGGAGAAGAATTGTCCAAATTATCTTTGGGCTGAGGCTGTAAATACAACAACATATCTGGTAAATAGATTACCATGTACAACTTTAAATGGGATGACCCCTTATGAAGCTTGGTGGGGCAAGAAACCAACACTTGATCATTGTAAAGTGTTTGGATCAGTTGCTTATGCTTATGTACCATCACAACTGAGACATAAGCTCAAACCAAAAGCTGGAAAATACGTGTTCATTGGGTATGATGAAAAACAGATGGGTTACAGGTTATGGAGTCCTTTAACCAAACAGTTATTGTTTCCAGAGATGTAACATTTGATGAAGGAAAAAGTTGGTATACAGACATAGAGTATAATGAAGAAACAATTAAAGAAGAGATAAGAAGGGAAGAAAAAGGAAAATCACATATGCAGGTGAATGAAGATGAAGATCATATGCAGGCAAGTACGTCAAGGATCGGATTAGGTATGAGAAACGAAGATGGACCAAGATTTGATGAAGATGTGTATTCAGATACACATGAAGAATATGAGCTAAGAAGGTCAAACAGAGTAAGGAAACAACCAACAAGGTATTCCTATGACACTTCTTATTTGACTCATAAAAACTATGCTTACTTAGTAAAGGATGATGAAGAACCTCGAATTACAGTGAAGCAAAAGGTAAGGAAAAATGGGAAGAAGCAATGAAGGAGGAGTTCAATGCTCTTGAAGAGAACAAGACTTGGGAACTTGTTTCGAAACCAAATGGTAAGAAAGTGATTGGAAATAAATGGGTTTACAAAGTTAAGAAACTTGCAGATGGAAGGATAGCCAGATACAAAGCTAGACTGGTGCTCAAAGGCTATGCTCAGACACATGGCATAGATTATGATGAGACGTTTAGTCCGGTGGCAAAGATGTCAACCATAAGGACAGTGATTGCTATAGTAGCATCAAAAGGATGGAAGCTAAGTTAGCTAGATATAAAGAATGCATTTCTGAATGGATATATATCAAATGAAGTGTACATGGAACAGCCTGAAGGATTTGTAAGTTCCAGTTACCCAAATCATGTTTGCATATTAAGAAGAGCGCTCTATGGATTGAAGCAAGCTCCAGGAGCTTGGAATTACAGACTTGTGAAGTATCTCAATGACCTTGGATACCAAAGTTCAAAGGCAGATGCAAGTCTACTCATTAAGAGAACAGATGAAGGTATGATCTACATTTGTATTTATGTAGATGACATTATAATCACAGGTACCTCAGATGAAGGAATCAAGGAGGTAAAGAGATTTCTTGAAAAAGAGTTCAAGATCAGTGATCTAGGAAAGTTATCATACTTTCTTGGAATGAAAGTCACATATACAGATCATGGTGTATATGTTTCACAAGAAAGGTATCTCCTTAACTTACTGAATAAGTTTAACATGGACAATTGCAGAGAAGCTTCAACACCGCTTGAAGTAAATCATAAACTCAGCAAATATGATGGTGCATAGTTTAAGGATATGAGAAAGTATCAATCTTTAGTGGGAAGCTTGATTTATGCTACGCTAACAAGACCAGGTCTTAGTTATGCAGTAGGAGTTCTCTCACAGTTCATGCATTGTCCGAAGGATCAACATTGGGTTGCAGGACAAAAAGTTCTTAGATATATCAAAAGAACTATAAAGGAAGGATTATATTATCCTTTTACATCAGATATAAAACTGTGAGAGTACAGTGACTCAAACTGGGCTGGAAGTCAAGATGACAGAAGGTCAACACATGGGTATATGATATACCTAGGAGATAAGCTTGTGAGCTTGTGTTCAAAGAAGAAGCATACAGTGGCTTTATCGTCAACTGAAGCTGAATATAAAGGACTTGTGGAAGCAGCTAAAGAAGTGATATGGATGTAGACCTTCTTCAAAAGCATGAGATAATATGAGTTCGTTGTATCTTGCAGCAAATCTAGTATTTCATGCAAGAACAAAGCACATAGAGATTCAATATCATTTCCTGAGGGAAAAGGTAATGGAGAAGGATATTGAAATAGTATTCACTCCTACAAAAGATCAGAGTGCAGATATTCTGACAAAGAGCTTGGATGGAGTAAAGACAAGCAGATTCAAAGAAATGGCAGGAATAAAAGAAAAGAGGAATATATGAAAGACCCGAAGATGCTAATTAGTGATTGAGGGGGAGCTGTTGGATAAAAGCCTTAGTGAAGGGACAAATTCACACCTGTAATATACAGTGTAGAAACTTCCAGAATTACGAATTTTTTGAATCTCAGATCAAACGTGTATATAAGAGAGTTAGACGGAGAGTCTATGAGAGCAGATAAGAGTGATATAGAAGACGCCAGAGATTGCGTATGTAGAGATGAATAATAGAACCTGAACTGTTGGGTATTCATCTGAAAGAGATGGTAAGGTATAACTACTTAGAGTAGGAGAGTTTTCCATAGCTATGAGCAAAGTGATGCCAAGCTATTTTTGTACACATCTTCTCTAATAGAAAACACATGTTCATGTGGAAGTTTGAGCGCATTCTTCGTATGTGAAGAAATCTGAGTAATTTCATGTTAGAGTGAAATGGACCCCCATTGCGATGAAGACGGTTATGATATATCCATCTTCACTGTAAACCTTGTAGGGGAAGAAACACGAAAGGATAAACTTGAAGGTGAGATCTCGGAACGGAGTAAGCAACTGAACGAGGAAGAATGGGAAGTAGGCTCGAACATACCCAATTGTTCATCAGAAGAGGAATTTTTAGGTTGGGTAGAATCCATGTCCCCAGAACTCACAACCCGTAAGAAGGAAAAGGATAATTCAAGTCCTAGTCAATGAAATCAAAAGACAAGGAAGAAAAAAATGTGAAACCAGAGGAAGAAGAACCATTGATAGAAAGATAGATAGATAGATAGATAGATAGATAGATAGATAGATAGATAGATAGATAGATAGATAGATAGATAGATAGATAGATAGATAGATAGATAGATAGATAGATAGATAGATAGATAGATAGATAGATAGATAGATAGATAGATAGATAGATAGCTAGATACATAGATAGATAGATAGATAGATAGATAGATAGATAGATAGATAGATAGATAGATAGATAGATAGATAGATAGATAGATAGATAGATAGATAGATAGATAGATAGATAGATAGATAGATAGATAGATAGATAGATAAATAGATAGATAGATGGATGGATGGACGGATGGATGGATGGATGGATAGATACATAGATGGATAGATAGACAGACAGATAGATAGATAGATAGATAGATAGATAGATAGATAGATAGATAGATAGGT
>CM035408.1:91995981-92000981 GCA_020310875.1 Ceratopteris richardii | reverse complement strand
TCACATATGAATGTTCCTACACTTAATTCACTCAGCCTGATTACAATTGGAAGCTAAAACTTTGCACAGAGGTCAAGCAACTCTCAACTTAGACTTGTACAAAAGCATTTCACAATTGATCTACTGTAGAAGGAGAACACGCAGAAACATCGGGCGCAAAATTTTTCATTTACTCAGAAGAAATACAACTGAGTGATGAGAGCTAACTCAAATTCACTTTCCTCTATCTTATGACTTCTATCTCCCTCATTCTTGACTTCTAACTAATGTCACATAAGCTCTCATCTGCTCTCCTCTTCATGCCCCGACTTTTCTCAAGGTATTTATAGATAATTTGTACATAATTCTTACTGAACAAAATGATTTAAGTCATCTATGACTATGCTAATGTACATATGTGTACACTTCTCTTGTCCTCTGATTGTAATCTTCTTCCACACTTTAGGAATTGATTCTTCCTTCATCATTTGATCTTCCAAGCCTTCAATTGGTGATTGGCATGCACCAACAGCTCCCCCTCAATCATCAATTGAGGTCTTCTCTGTCTTCTTGATACTTGCCATGTCTTTGAACCTTTGTAACTTAGGTCCATCCAGACTCTTTGTCATCATATCTGCCACTTGTTCTTTTGTTGGAGTGTACATCACTTCAATCTCTTTATCAAGTACCTTTTCCCTCAAGAAATGATACTGAATCTCTATATGCTTAGTCCTGGCATGAAAAACAGGGTTAGCTGCCAAATACAAAGAACTCATGTTGTCTCCAAAAATTATTGGAGTACTATGATCAAACTCAAAACTCTTCATCAAGGTCTTCAACCATATGACTTCTTTTGCAGCTTCTACCATTCCCTTATACTCAGCTTCTGTGGATGATAAAGCAACTGTGTGTTGCTTCTTTGAACACCAAGACACTAACTTGTCTCCAACATAACATAGATATCCATGAGTAGACCTTCTATCATCTGAGTCACCTGCCCAATCTGCATCACTAAACACTTTGATTCTTGTGTCAGAAGTGAAACCATAATACAAACCTTCACTTAGGGTTCCCTTGATATATCTGAGTACCCTTTGGGCTGCAATCCAATGAGTCTTCTTTGGACAATGCATGAATTGTGACAACACACCTACTGCATATGATAGATCTGGCCTTGTCAAGGTAGCATAGATTAGACTACCTACCAAACTCTGATATTTCTTCATATCATTGAACTCTTCACCTCCATACCTGCTTAACTTATGATTTACCTCCAATGGTGTAGTTGAGGTCCTGCAATCTTCCATGTTAAACTTGACTAGAAGATTCTTCAAGTATCTCTCTTGTGAAACATATACTCCATGTTGAGTATACACAATCTGCATTCCTAGAAAATAAGATAAGTTTCCCAAGTCACTTATCTTAAACTCCTTCTCTATTTGCTTCTTGAGTTCATTGATTCCTTGAGCATCTGTTCCTGTAACAATAATATCATCAACATGTAAATGTATCCATTTTCACTTGCCTTCACTAGCAAGCTACTATCTGCCTTTGATGCTTGAAATCCACATTCATTCAAGAACTTGACCAATCTGTAATTCCAAGCTCTTGGGGCTTGCTTCAACCCATATAAAGCTCTCTTGAGCTTACACACATAATCTGATCCAATTGATTCCATAAAGCCTTCTGGTTGCTCCATATATACTTCATCTGCAATGTAACCATTAAGAAATGCATTCTTCACATCCAATTGTGATAATTTCCATCCCTTGCAAGTAGCAATAGCAATCAATGTCCTTATTGTAGACATCTTAGCAACAGGACTAAAGGTCTCATCATAATCTACCCCATAAGTTTGGGCATAACCTTTAACCACAAGTCTAGCCTTATATCTAGACACCTTACCATCTGCAAACCTCTTTGTTTTATATACCCACTTGCATCCAATGACTTTCTGATTCTTTGGTCTTGGTACTAATTCCCAAGTTTCATTTTCAAGTAGAGCATCATACTCTTCTTGCATTGCCTTCTCCCAATTCTGTTTACCTTTGGCTTCTTCATAAGTGGTTGGATCTTCTTCTGTTTTCACAATGTAAGCATAATCTTTTGTTGTTAGGAAAGATGTATCATAACTATACCTTATAGGTTCTTTCCTTTCTCTTGTAGATCTCCTGATTTCTGCACTTCTTGAAGTTTCAGCCTCATTTGATTCTGGATCAAATCTTGGCCCTTCTTCTACATGATCCTGCACTCTACATCTAGAGTCAATTTCATCAACAATTTCTTCACATACTTTTACCTTTGCCTTTCCTTTTCTCTGTATTTCTTCAACACCTGTATACTCATTTGGTGATCCTGTATACCACATGTTTTGCTCATCAAATGTTACATCTTTAGTAACAAGAAATTGCTTTGTGGATGGACTCCACAACCTGTAACCCATCTGTCTATCATCATATCCAATAAACACATACTTCTCTGCTTTTGGTTCTAACTTATGTCTTAATTGTGAAGGAACATAAGCATATGCAATACATCCAAACACTTTGCAATGATCAAGACTAGGCTTCTTACCCCACCATGCTTCATAAGGGGTTTCTCCATCCAAAGCTTTACAAGGCAACCTATTCACAAGGTATGTTGCAGTGTTAATGGCCTCTGCCCATAAGTAATTTGGACAATTCTTTTCCTTCATCATGGCTCTTGCAAACTCTACAAGAGTCCTATTCCTCCTTTCTGCTACTCCATTTTGTTGAGGGGAGTACCTGCAAGTCACTTCTCTTTTGATACCTGCATTCCACAAGTAATCATCAAACTCTTTTGAGAAATACTCTCCCCCTCCATCTGATCTTAACCTCTTTAGCTTTTGTCCTGTGATCCTTTCTGCATAAGCATGGAAATGTTTGAATGTCTTGAAGACTTCTGATTTATCCTTGATTACATACAAAGTAATCCACCTGGTTGCATCATCAACAAACAACACATAATATCTGGATCCATTTATGCTATAGTCCCTTGAGGGACCCCATACATCTGTATGAACCAATTCAAGCATGTTTGAATACTTGTACCCTGATTTGTTATAAGAACCTTTATGTGCTTTACCTAATTGACAAGCTTCACACTTGTACACCATATGTTGCCCTTCAATGTTTGGCAATCCAAGCACCACCTGATTCTTTGACATCTCCTTTATAGCTCTCTCATTGAAATGACCTAGCCTCTTATGCCATAGGTCTAATTCAGATACCTTTTGACCTCCATAGGTAAACAATGCATGTCCCACATTACCTTGGACTTTGAGAGTAAACAATCTTCCTTCCTTTTTACCTGCAATTATGTTTCTATACCCCTGATTTGGATCTTGTACATAGACACCATCATTTGTGAATCTTACTTCATATCCTTTCTCCACAATTTGCCCTACACTTATCAAATTTTTAGGAATAGTAGGAACATAAAGTACCTTACTCAGAAGTGTACTTCCACTCTTTGTCTTCACTGATCCAATGCTCTCCACTTTATGTTTGGTATTGTCACCTGTTTGGACTGTATGTCCATTCACCCTTGCTTCCATATCAGTCATCAAAGATAAGTTCCCACTCAGATGGTTGCTACACCCTGAGTCAATATAAAACACTCTTTGATCTTCTCCCATTGATTCATGAGTTGCATTCAAGATAAGAGTCATGTCATCCTTCTGATCTGATGCATAATTGTAATAATTATTGTTGTAGGACTGAGATTGGAAGTTCCTTCCACCTCCTCTACCATATGATGTCCTGCCACCTCTTCCTCTGAAATTGCCTCTTTGGTTTCTGCCTCCTCTACCTCTTTGATTATAACTCTGATTATTGTATCCTCCACTTTGATTGTTATACCAACAATCATTTGCCAAATGATTTGTTCTGCCACAAATCCAACAAGCTTTAGCATTATCTTTATTCTTACCTCCTCTTCCTTTACCTCTGAAATTTGTCTTCCCTTTTGTGAAGTTGGCTTGATTTGAATTCCCTTCATCCTCATTTGATTGCTTTCCCTTGCCATTCTTTTTCTTGTCTTTGGAGTACATAGCTTGACTTGTACTTCTATCATTATCTCCTTTAAGATCCTGCTCAAAGGTTAGCATATGTCCTAGCAATTGATTAAGGTCAGGAGTAAAGTGATCAAGTGACAACTCTATGGACAAGATAAAAGGCTTCCACTTCTCATCACCTCTTAGACCTGTAAGTATTTGTCTTACCAACTTTTCCTCTTCAATGTCTTCATCCATTGCTCCCAAGCTATCTGCAATATCTTTCATCCTTGCCACATAATCTGAAATTGATTGTGAGCTCTTCTTCTTGAAGGTTGTGAACTCAGCCCATAGTGAGGACTTCCTTGACTTAGTTGTATTTTGGAAATGCTCTTCCAAGGCATTCCAAACATCTGTAGCACTTTCTAAACCTCTGATGTGAGGTAGAAGATAATCATTTACAGCCATGTAGATGATGCTCCTTGCTTGAGCATCCTTTCTCATCCAAGTCTTCAACATTGCAAGTTCTTCCCTAGTAGGAATACTTGGATCTGCAAACTCTGGTTTTTCTTCATCTCCTGTAATAAATGATATAAGATCTTTGCTCATGAGGTGTGCTTCCATCCTCATGGACCATGCTGGATAGTTCTCCCTATCTAGCTTATCAATCTGCAAGCTTTCTCCCATCTTGTATCCACCTGTGTATTGAAATCTTCAACCTTTACAAACAATGTATGTACCTTTACTTCGAATTGAACTCCTTTTGCCTTTCTTGATGTCAATTAGTCTTTTCCCCAAGCTTTGACTCCAAGCTTTCACTTCTTGATCCTTCAAATGTTGAATCTCTTGAATCTGCAGCAGTCGGGATCCTCCTTTTCTTCAAATTGATGTCTCCTGCTCTGATACCACTGATGGAGAATGTTAATCTCCAAAAGAACAACTTACTCTTGTGATTAGAGCACCTCTATACCAAGAGTAAGTCAAACACTTCACTAATTTAGAGGAT
>CM035408.1:91988481-91990981 GCA_020310875.1 Ceratopteris richardii | reverse complement strand
CAATAGGAGCATAGAACTATTTTGGAATAAGGAGACCGATGAAGCTTTTTGGAGATATAGGCCAGAGCACCCTACGGCTATAGGAGCAAACATGATTTATGTACTAAAGGACCCAAAGGTTCCAAGGAAAGTAGTAAACTTAGATAACACCTCAGAATGAGTGTATAAGGTCACAGAACATGGTCGTCACGCGTATACGTGGGGAGGAGAATTAGTTTTTCCACTACTAAGGTCACAAGTATCTAAGGAAAGTTTGGGTATCGGCACATCTCACGGACAGAGAGAAAAGAACAAGGAAGGTGCGGAGTGTAGTTTTATCCATCGTGTAGGAAGGGAAAGGGCCCCTACCGAAGGTGGGAGAGTTGAAAGAGAACCAATTAGGGATCATAGAGCTCACAGGGGTGGGGACGATTTTCCCCTACCTAGACCTAGAGACCACCCTCGAGCTTTGAGGGCTACTCAACTAGTGAAGGCCATGAAGAATTGTTTTGACGGATCTGGAGATCCCTACGAGCACGTAGCAGAATTCAAATAGGTGTTATAGGCTGAACAAGTCGAAGACATGTTCACACAATTTAATGCCTTTGGGCTCACTCTAAAGGGTGATGCGTTGGATTGGTTTTGACCTTTACACCAGCATCAATTTAGAGACATCGACCACATGATGGAGTCCTTCATTATGGATTTTTCCAAGAGTGGAATCAGACACAACACATCTTCCTTAATACACACATTCAAACAAACCCCTCAAGAGACAGTGAGGATGGCCGGTCGAAGATTCAAATGTTACATAAAGAGATGCCCCCCCCCCATTGGAAGTACCCACTCAAGCCAAACTAATAGTTTTGTTCATAGACGGCCTATTGAGTGCTAAGCTTAGGTCATACGTGTTCCTGAAGGAACCAAGAACCTTGGATCAATGTTTACGTATCTGTGTCGACATAGAATATAACTTAGGAGCAGAGCTAGAACTTCCCAAGGTTCACAAAGATTCAGATAGCACTACAAAGACCTCATCCATATGTTCCAATTTGATAGAGGACTTGGCGGAACAAGTGGCCAAACGATTGGGATTCTCTAGCAAACGAGACATCAAATTAGCCCTCCCTCGAAGGTGTTACACTTGTGGAGGTGATCATATGGCGAATATGTGCCCACATGCAATGCAACCCATAAGAAACTCCAATGGAATGTATTGTACGATATAGCGTAGATACACTAACTACACAGCTCATGATTGTCCATATAATAAACAGGTGGTTAGGCAGAGTTACCCTCAACAAAATCAGCCAGGTAGATATTAAGGGCAGTACCATCCACAACAATACTACCGTGCCCCCCCTCACTATCAAGTTCCTTATCAAGCACAGCCTAGGCCTCAACCTGTCCTAGGACAACAACCCCCACCCCCTGCTAATGTAGTTTCTGTGAAGCATGCCACACCAAAGGAGAATTCAAATATGATGTTAGTACCCACAACCCCTTTGATCACAGATGATGACCCTAATGTAAACAGTTTTGACTCCACCCATGTAGATAGCCCACCAACCTACTACGCAGAGTCACTAGAAAACTTAGAACCTTACTATGAGAATCCTGTGTATGAGCAAAATTGGGAACAGATTACGCTCAGTTCATGTATACAAACTCCAATCCAAGACCACAGGCTAGACAAGTAAAACCACAAGGACCCAAAGGACCATGTTTTAAATGCCAGGGAGGCCACTTCATATGGGATTGTCCACACACCGCAACTACAATGCAGTTGCAATATTTCAATATTCAAGGCTTTTGTCCCAAATGTGGAAAGGATCATTTTATAAGAGATTTCCCTAAGAACCCTACTAATACCTCCACAAAAGTGACCCACATCAACATAACTGGAATTATGCAACACACCGAAGGTTCCATACTCCAGTACATACCCATCTAGGCAGTAACTAGAGCCCAAGCACAAAGGCAAATGCAACTAGAAAACCCTAGAAAAATAGCTGAAACCAGCAAAGTAGGAGAATCAACAGGAAAGAAAATGAGAACTTGGAAAGAGTCACGAGAGCGACATAAGAGAAAATGGAGTAAAAAGATCAATGAGTTAGAGGAAAGCCTAAGGGAAACCAGAGCTAAAATCTTAGAAATGGTATCAAAGCAGGCTGAACCATGGATAATGACCTCGAAACCAGGATTAGTGCTAGCAGATCCTACGATCGAAAACCTTGACATGATGTTCAAAGCTTATCTAGCTAGGATACAAGAAGGACTACAGGTAGGAGAATCCAGCAAAAACTACCCCAGAGCTGATGTAGAGATAGATAGAACCAAGCTGTGCATGAAAATGGTTAA
Organism: Ceratopteris richardii; assembly: GCA_020310875.1. Classification (NCBI taxonomy): domain Eukaryota; kingdom Viridiplantae; phylum Streptophyta; class Polypodiopsida; order Polypodiales; family Pteridaceae; genus Ceratopteris; species Ceratopteris richardii. The sequence goes on along the minus strand of CM035408.1, from coordinate 91,988,641 downwards.
GTTAGCCTAGGCAATGTTTGAAGCATCACATTACCTCAATTGGGAAGTAGTGGCTAGGCTGAGCTACATTTTCAAGGATTACTAAGACTAGGGCAAGTAGCATCTAACACAACAAAAGTCAGCTCCAACACACAAACTAGCCCAAAGAAACCCTTGAAGA
>CM035408.1:91933481-91960981 GCA_020310875.1 Ceratopteris richardii | reverse complement strand
TCAAGATAATGCTCCAGATGATTTGACTAAAGCTCTACCACAGGATAGCTTTGGACATTGTTGTCATCTGATGGGGGTTACTTGATTCTTGATCTTACATAGTCACTTGTATACTGTGTAACATGCCCATCAGGTGGGAGGTATAGTTTGTATACTTACACTCAGGTATTCTTTATCATTCTTTATTTTTTATTTTCCTCCCATAGTTACTTTGGCCATATTGCCCTTTAGTCGGAGATTGTTACCATTACTGTCCATGTGAAAGGCCAAATGGCCACCGGACACTTCTTTGTATATGTTCTTTAATAAAACATATAGTGGCCTGGTCAGCCACGGACTATAAGTTCGACCGAATTTGTAAGACCTAAGAAGTCTGCCTTCTTGCTCCCGAGTACTGTGTTTTCTGTGTATTCTGCAACATCTGTGCGAAGTACTGTGTGCGACCTGAGGAGCTCGGTTTCTACCTCAAGCATATCGTTGTGGAGCTCTCGAAAAGGAGAGCGCACTATGGTGCATCGCCATCAAATTACTTCAGTTAGCAGGTTGTAGAGTGGTTTAGCGATGATTGCATACATGTGTATGAATTGTCGGTAATAACTGCAATGGCCCATAAGTGCTTCTACTTTGTTTATCTTCTTTGGCCTAGGTAATTCATTGATTACATGTATCTTGTCTTCATCCATGGAAATTCCATTTTTTGAAACTATATGACCAAGTATCTTACCTTGCCTTACCATGAAAACACACTTCCCAGGATTTAAACAAACTTGATATTCCTAACACTTAGCAAAGATGCGTTCAAGCTCAGGGATATGATTTGGTCTAAGCACTTAGTGTGCACACAGATCATCTACATACACTTCTAGGTTCTTTCTTAAAAATTCTTTGAACACATGGCACATCAACCTTTGGAAAGTTATTGGTGCATTTGTCAACCCAAAAGGCATCACACAAAATGCAAAGATACCCCATTCAGTGGAAAATGCCGTTTTATGTTGATCCTCAGGGGCAATCGCAACTTGGTTATAGCCTGAGAATCCGTCAAGGAAGCTATACACTTCCCTGTCTGCAACTCTTTCCAACAAGTGTTCTGTAATAGGCACAGGGTAACTGTCCCTAATAGTCACAACATTGACCTTCTTTAAGTTAATATACACTCTCAGCTTATCGTTCTTCTTAGGCACAACTACAATGGGTGACACCCATTTGGTGTGTTTGATTTCGTAGATGAATCCGACTTCTATGAGTCTATCTATCTCTAAGTACAAAGAGTTGGTTCCCCAATCTTCTACTACCTCTAATTGTTGCATGAAAGGCCTACCTAAAAGCATCTCGTATGCTTGATTCTCTCCAAAATCACATATTGCAAAGGTGTAATAAAATTCCACTCCGCAAGTGGACAGGGTAATTCCTTCCAAAAGTCCTAAGGGTCTTTCTATATGTCCATCTCCCATCTGAAACTTCATCCTAGTAAGTCCAAGGGCTGGCTTTCCCCAATGCTTCCACAAAGAAGTGTACACGATAGCCACTCTTGCAATGTGTCTAGGATGGTGTGACCTTTGTAAGTAATGGGCAAATAAGTGTTACCTTCCTCTCCTTCACTTGCATCTCCCACTTTATCTAGGGGTATTTCAGGTACCTTTCCTCGTACACTTGGTTTAGAGGATGTTGTAGCCATCTCTGGGAATTGATTTGCTACATGTTTCCATAGCTCTGGTTTGACCTTCAATAGTTCGTTGAGAGTCAAATGGCATTGAACTTTGGTGTTCCTAATGGCCTCTATGTTCCTAGGAAGAATTGAGTTCTCTCCCCTTACTAGAATAGTGGGGGCTTTCACTTGAATTGATCGATCTTCCCAAGGTCCCATGAAGTGAGGTAATTCTTGCAAAGAGTTAGATTCAAAACTAGTGTGCTCACTAGGCCAATCGTCCACTTGATCTCCATAAATAGCTGGGATATCTATAGGGAATTGTTGTCCTGAGTCATCAATCTCAAGTATAGGTGTTCGTGATTCTTGTTCCTATCTCCACCTTTCCTCTTGAATCTCTCTTAAGATGGCATGTGAATCCATATAGCCCGTCTGATGATTTTCTAAGTCTAACCTAACCCTTTCAAATAGGGTGTTCTTCAAGGGTTTCTTTGGGCTAGTTTGTGTGTTGGAGCTGACTTTTGTTGTGTTAGATGCTACTTGCCCTAGTCTTAGTAATCCTTGAAAATGTAGCTCAGCCTAGCCATTACTTCCCAATTGAGGCACTGTGATGCTTCAAACATTGCCTAGGCTAACTCAACCATTTTCATGCACAACTTGGTTCTTTCTATCTCTACATCAGCTCTAGGGTAGTTTTTGCTGGATTCTCCTACCTATGATCCTTCTTGTATCCTAGCTTGATAAGCTTTGAACATCATGTCAAGGTTTTCGATGGTAGGATCTGCTAGCACTAATCTTGGTTTCGAGGTCATTATCCATGGTTCAGCCTCCTTTGATACCATTTCTAAGATTTTAGCTTCCAGGTTCTAATTTTCTTTCCTGTTGGTTCTCCTACTTTGCTGGTTTCATCTATTTTTCTAGGGTTTTCTAGTTGCATTTGCCTTTGTGCTTAGGCTCTAGTTATTGCCTAGATGGGTATGTATTGGGGTATGGAACCTTCGATGTGTTGCATAATTCCAATTATGTTGATGTGGGTCACTTTTGTGGAGGTATTAGTGAGGTTCTTAGGGCAATCTGTTATAAAAGTATCCTTTCCACATTTGGGACGAAAGCCTTGAATATTGAAATATTGCAACTGCATTGTAGTTGTGGTGTGTGGACAATCCTGTATGAAGTGGTCTCCCTAGCATTTAAAACATGGTCCTTTGGGTCCTTGTGGTCTTAGTTGTCTAGCCTGTGGTCTCACATTGGGGTTTGTATACATGAATTGAGCGTAATCTGGTTCCCAATTTTGCTCATACACAGGATTCTCATAGTAAGGTTCTAAGTTCTCCGGTGACTTCGTGTAGTAGGCTGGTGGGCTATCTACATGGGTGGAGTCAAAACTATTTGCATTAGGGTCATCATCTGTGATGAAAGGGGTTGTGGGTACTCCATGTAGTAAACTGGTTGTGGCTATCTACATGGGTGGAGTCAAAAGTGTTCGCATTAGGGTCATCATCTTTGATCAAAGGGGTTGTGAGTTTCCTATGGGTTGTGTTGCGTGTGGGAACATATTCGCCATATGATCACCTCCACAAGTGTAACACCTTCGAGGGGGGGATAATTTGATGCCTGGTTTGCTAGAGAATCCCAATCGTTTGACCTCTTCTTCCGCCAAGTCCTCTATCGAATTGGAATGTCTCGATGAGGTCTTTGTAGTGCTATCTGAATCTTTGTGAACTTTGGGAAGTTCTAGCTCTCCTCCTAAGTTATATTCTATGTCGACACAGTCACATAAACATTGATCCAAGGTTCATTGTTCCTTCAAGAACACGTATGACCTAAGCTTAGCACTCAATAGGCCGTCTATGAACAAAGCTATCAGTTTGGCTTGAGTGGGTACTTCCAATGGGGGGCATCTCTTTATGTAACATTTGAATCTTCGAACGGCCATCCTGACTGTCTCTTGAGGGGTTTGTTTGAATGTGTGTATTAACGAAGATGTCTTGTGTGTGATTCCACTATGTCTTGTGTGTGATTCCACTCTTGGAAAAATCCATAATGAAGGTTTCCATCATGTGGTCGATGTCTCTAAATTGATGTTGGTGTAAAGGTCGAAACCAATCCAACACATCACCCTTTAGAGTGAGCCCAAAGGCATTAAATTGTGTGAACATGTCTTCGACTTGTTCAGCCTATAACACTTGTTTGAATTCTGTTACGTGCTCATAGGGTTCTCCAGATCTGTCAAAACAATTCTTCATGGCCTTCACTAGTTGAGTAGCCCTCAAAGTTTGAGGGTGGTCTCTAGGTCTAGGTAGGGAAAATCGTCCCCACCCCTGTGAGCTCTATGATCCCTAATTGGTTCTCTTTCAACTCTCCCACCTTCGGTAGGGGCCCTTTCCCTTCCTACACGATGGATAAAACTACACTCTGCACCTTCCTTGTTCTTTTCTCTATGTACCTGAGATGTGCCGATACCCAAACTTTCCTTAGCTTTGTGTATCCACCTTCGGCATGGGAATGCATTAGTGGACTATCCAAAGGGCAACTCGGATGTGCTACTCCATTGAGTACGTGGATGATGTGGCCATGCTACTCGGCGAGGTTGAGATGTCATATCCACACTCTGTTTTGGAGAGGAAGGGAGATCCACTACTAACATGTCCAACCCATTCGGGAACAAGGCATTCTGTACCATAGATCTAGGTGGACACTGTGTTAATGAAGGTGAGCCAATGGGACTGCCTGTTTGAGGGGTTTGTGGGGTTCGGTAGGGCTTGCTCGGAATCTGTGACAATTCACACCCAGCTGGAGGTTGAGTCTTATACTGCCACAATTGTTTGGTTCCTGTCTGCTTGCTCAATCTCATCTCCTAGATGGGTGGTATTTCCTGCTTCTGTTCGGTGGGTTTTGTTGACTCACACAAAGTTGGATGGAGGCTACACGCAGTTGGGGGTTCTTTTGTTACATCCAACACCTCTCTGTACCAACCTCTGAGTGGTAGCATATTGTCTTGCAAGTTCCAACTGAAGCACACTTCTACGAAGATTTAAGTTCACTGAGTAGTGGTATAACCATTCCTAGCCTAGGATCATAGGTTCTATGAGGTCCTCATCATGACAAACTAAAAGTTTTACTATCAAGGTCACATCCTCGATGGAGGTTGGTAACTCGACCTCACCTATGCAAGTGGTTTCTAGTCCACCTAATCCTATGAGGTAGGTTTCAAGAGGCTTCACTTCATATTCCCTACAAAGAGAGAGTCTAATTGTATTCATCGCTGCACCTGAGTCGATTAAAGCCTTAAATTGTGTGCGCATGGGATCATGTCCTAGAGTGATGTTGACAAATGGTGTCCTGTCAACTATACTAGGGATATCCCTTCCTCTAATTTGACACATAGCTATGGGATACCATGGAGCATCCTCCGGTTGAGGGGATCTACCTAGTCCTCTTCTTCATAGATGCATTCGCTTAATGCATTCCAACGCCTCTGCTTAGGCTTCAGCTCTGATTCGTTCCTCCTCTTCCTTTGGCTTCTTGGTGAGAGTTAGCTGTTTAAGCATGTCCTTGGTCAAGGTTTCTTGATAGATCTTAACTCTCCATCCACTGAGATAACTAGGCATTACTTCACCTTCTAGAGTTGCTAGTTGCACCGCACCGCTAGTCGATATCCTATTGATGATCATGGGTCCATATCCTTGTTTCTCTAACTTGTGGGCATGTTGTTTCAAGGTGTAAAATAGCACCAAATCTCCTACTCGTAACACTTTATCTTTGATATGAGCATCAACATAGGCTTTCTGTCTCTTCTTAGCAGCATAAATTCCTAGTGCTGCTTGTGATCTCGTCTCTCCTAATCGTTCTAAGTCAAGTATTCTGAAGGAAAGTTCATGACCGGTTCACTCATCTTCTGAGCGATTTTGAGTGTGGGTATTAAAAAGTCTAAAGACAACATGGCATTTTGACCAAACACCATGTGGAATGGTGTGGCATTGAGCACGGTTTTATATGCTACGCGATAATCCCATAAGGGGTGGTGTAATTGTTGATCCCAATCTGAATGTTTATTGTTCACAATCTTGGTTAGGATATTGCACAAAATCTTATTAGTACTCTTAGCTTGTCTGTTCACTTGTAGATGATATTGTGCCGATTTCTTTTGTATCACCATAAATTCTTGTAATAGATATTCAATAACCTCATTTAAGAAATGAGTGCCCCTATCACTTACAAGCTCGATAGGAAGTCCATATCTTGTGAAGACATTCTCGAACAAGAATTTTGCAGTGGTGCATGCATCATTTTTCCTTGTGGCCTTGGCTTCTACCCATTTCGTAAGATAGTCAGTAGCAACTATGATATACTCGGCATGGGGATTCCTTGCAGGGGGGTTAATAAGTCCCACAAAATCTATTCCCCACTTTGAGAATGCACACCCTCCCATCATGGGTCAAAGGGGCATCTCACCCGTGCATATGGGGTACTGAGTCCTTTGAAATACATCACATCGTTTTACATAGGTGTGGGCATCCATATGCAGAGTGGGCCACCATAATCGTTAAAAGATTATGGTCTTAATAATGCGGTCATGTCCAAAAGGCCTCCTGCTCCACCTTGGTGTGCAACTTCCAAAAGGTTGAGATATTCACTTTGTGCATGCATATCCTCAGATAACATCTTGTCCTCGCTTATATAGATTATCACCAATGAGGTTGTAGTCTAGAGCCTCTTACTCTAGGCTTTGCTCACGTGCTATAGTCATGTCCTCTGGAAAAGTCTTCGTCATTAGGTAAGTGGCTAAAGGTTCAATCTAGTTGGGCATTAGGGTCACCTGGTATAAAGTGGTGTGTTCTATCGGGGGTCTATTACAACATTTTGGTCATTCATTACTCAATCGTTGCACATCTTTTTCCATTGACGACCAATACACACCAAGCCTGTTCAAGTTCGATAACATCACTTGTCTTGAATGGTGTTGCTCTAGCACTCCTACATGTGCAAGTTGCAACCAATTGTTATAGTCCTATTCGTCTACACAACAAGCAAGGATATTTTGATGTTCTTGCCTATAGATAATTCCTGCTAGGATTTGGTATCTCTTTGCTCTCGCTACCTCTTTGTCCTTGGTTCTCACTTGAGGATTCTTAGGTCCATATGTCAATATTGGAACTAAAAACTTGGCCCATTCAGGTACAATCTCAACGTTGAAGAGATAAGCATCTGGTAGCTCATTTGCTACACCAGTAGTTGCTTCTCCGCAAGTTATCCCAGAGAGGTGGTGTGCTCTCAAGTGTGTCTTACCCTTCTTGACTACGACTTCGAAGTCATACTTCATCAATAATAGAAACAACATAGACCATTCCTAGCCCCTCTCTCTCAATAGTGGTGTAATTCCTCTTCGTAGCATTCAACTACCTACTGGTGTATGCAATTGGTAAATCTATATTTCCCTCGTCTGTGGGTTGTGCCAACATACATCCTATGGCATGATTAGAAGCATCTATGTGTACATGAAAAGGTTTATTCCAATTAGGCACATCTAGAATAGGTGCAGAACACAATCGTTGTTTTAGTTCACTAAAGGAATTCTCGCATTCTTCTGTCCACTCAAAGTTTGTTAGTGTTGCCGTTAGTGTCCATGTAAAAGGTCAAATGGCCACATGACACTTCTTTGTATATGTTCTTTAATAAAACATATAGTGGCCTAGTCAGCCACAGACTATAAGTTCGACCGCATTTGTAAGACCTAAGAAGTCTGTCTTCGTGCTCCTTGAGTACTGTGTTTTCTGTGTATTTTGCAGCATATGTGCGAAGTACTGTGTGCAGTCTTAGTAGCTCAATTTTCTACCCCGTGCATATTGTTGTGGAGCTCTAAAAAAGGAGAGCGCATTGTGGTGCATCGCAATTGAATTACTTCACTGGTATCGGAGCAGTTTGATGAGAAAAGCTTTGTTCCTTTTGTGCGAGCAAAGCGAGCACCCCCCCAAGGCTTTCTCCAAGGCGACGACCAAGGCGGGGACCAAGGCATAGGCCTTGGCATACCTTGTCATTCAAGTCACTGAAGTCACCGTTGGCACCGTTGGCTATGCATGAGGGAGGACCTCAATGATCAAGGAATATAGAGGTTCTCGGTACTTCTCGGGAGGTCACCCATCCCAGTACTATTCCCACCGGAGCTCGCTTAACCGTGGCCATCTCTTGCCACTAAGCTACACTCTTGTGGTGTCTGAAGAAAGGGAAAGACTAAGGTTGACATTACCTTGAACATGTTTTGGTCCGTCTAAGCTTCATCCTGTTCTTCAAAGCCTATTTTGGAAGCATTTTTGGGGTGTCTTTTGGAGCCATTTTCGAGTACTTCGACACATAGTTCTCTTCACACATGTCCAAGAACATCAAGAAGAAAGTTCTTTGTACTTCTCTGACAATAAATATCAAACTTTGGGGCTATTTTCAGCCACACTCATAAAACTACAGGTTTCTCGAAAGGTTTTAGTTTTGGTGGGAGCAACTATTGCAAAATTTATGCAAGTTTTTTGAGCCTAAAACATCAGAGTTGAGAGACACTTGCAGGTGTTATTGGCGTGTTTTTGGCCTGTGTATTCAGGCTTTTAGTGTCATTTTACTGCATATATTGAGCACATACACATCATGTATGCTTCTGTGGATACTGCTTATGTATGTCCATGTGGTAATTGATATAGCGGTTACGTTCTTTGCATAAAGCCTTTTATGTTTGATAAAGAGGGTCGTGGTGAGGTTTTCTTAACTGTGAGACACCCAGATGTTGGGGTCTCTTCGGTGATGTAGGTGGAAGACTTACCCAGCCTCGCCATAGGAGATGTATGTTAGTTGTTCATAGGTGCTCGATAAGCCTAGTTGGCTTCTATTGTGTAACTAATTATATGCAGTGGAGTCAGTGATTCACTATGCAGGAAAACATGTCAGTACTTGTAGTTTTATGATATTTTGACACTATTCGTACTTTCATTTTGTAGAGGATACTTTGGCAAAATTTTTCCAGATTTTTGGTTTTTTTGTCAACTATATAGTGGTCAATTTACTCCTTGATACACTTATTTGTTGTTGTTCAGACTCTTCTAGCTCCATTATCATTCTATTCAGTTCTCTACCATCATGGCATCAGAGGTCTCAGGCACATCCGATGGATCAGGGTCTAGCTGGTGTTTCGAGGAGGAGCTATAACTTGTAGGGCAAAGGCCATTTTGAGATCTGAAAATTTGATGGCACAAACTTTGCTCTATGGAAGAATCACATTAAAGATGTGCTGATTCAAAGGAGGCAATGGAAGCCAGTAAATGGAATTTCAAAGAAGCCTGCTGACATGGATGAAGATGATTGGGATGAGTTAGATGAAATGACCAGGTCTACCATTCGCTTGCGCCTGGCAGATAATGTATACTTTACAGTATTAGACTGTGAAAGGGGAGAGGAGCTTTGGAAGAAGTTATGCAATACATATGAAAAAGAGACGGCATCAAATAAAGTCCATCTGATGAGAAAATATATGACCTTTGTATGAAGGACACAGATAGTGTTGCTACTCATCTAAATCAGTTTGATGCTATATTCTCTTAGTTACAGGCTCAGAAAATGGACATGGATAATAAAATGAAAGCAATATTGCTGTTAAGCACCTTCCCATCATCATGGGATACGTTTTGTACAGTTATTAGCAATAGTGCACCTAGTGGTAAACTCGTCTATGATGACATATGTGAAGCACTCTTGAGTAAGGAGATTCGTAGAAAATCTATGGTTGGCAGTCAGAGTGGAGATGTATATAATTGTTTGGGATTCTTATCAAGGAAAGAATCAACAACATGGTAGGAGCAACAACAAGGAAAAGAATGGTCAACAGAATAAGAGTAGAAGTAAATAAAGGAAGAGGGATATTGAATGCCATTATTGTCATAAGAAAGGACACATGAAGAATGACTGTTATGCATTAAAGAATGCTAAAGGTAAAGGACAGAATCTTGATGGCATGTTAAACAGTTACCTGCACCATCTACTTTGACTGTGAAGATTGAAGAAATTAATGCTATTTTTTATGATGCTAATGTGTTGACACTTGATAGTATTGTGCCAACTCTTATGGCTGATTCTCTTTCCCACACTTTGCTACTCGATTTTGGTGCTTCTTTCCATGTGATACCACAGAGAGAATGGTTCTCTAATTATGCAGCAAAGTCTCTTAGTACCGTGAGACTTGGTGACTCTTACCAGTGTGATGTTGTGCGGATTGGAGATGTGGTTATGCAGTTCATTGATGGTTCAAAATTTACTATGCATAATGTATGCCAAGTACCTCATTTATCATGCAGTTTGATGTCAATTGGTCAACTTGATGACCTTGGTTATAGGTGGTCTTCTATGCTCACTCCTTTCGCATATCAAAGGGCAATATGGTTATTGCAAAAGGAAGCAAAGTTGGCTCACTTTATCCTTTATTTGTATCACATAAAGAACACTTGTTAGCTATTACTGAACAACCTATGGCTTGTATTTGGAATGGTTGTTTGGGCCATGTATCACATAGTGGAATGGAAAATATTTCTCGTTCCGGCTACTTACCTGTGTTATCTTTCTTTGATTTTTTTATTTTTTGAGCATTGTCAATATGGAAAGCAAACTAGAAATGTGCATAGAATGCACATTGACTCTTCGATTCAGCCTTTAGATCTCGTTCATACAGATGTGTGTGGTCCTATGCCCACTAGGTCCTTAGGTGGCTCTCTTTACTTTGTCACTTTCATAGATGATGCTACTAGAAAAGTCTGGGTATATCCCATCAAATAGAAGGATGAGGTACTCCCTACTTTCAAAAACTGACTTGCTTCAGTTGAGACTGAAAAAGGAACTAAGCTTAAGGCTTTACGTTCAGATAATGGGGGTGAGTATACCTCACATGAATTCAGCCTTTTCTGTCAGTCTAGAGGGATTTGTAGAGAGTTTACAGCTCCTTATACCCCATTACACAATGGTGTAGCTGAAAGGATGAATAGAACTATTCAAGATAGAGTAGTTTCTATGTTGCATCATGCAAACCTTTCACAAGGCTTTTGGGTAGAAGCAGTATTGACTGCAGTTCATGTGATTTACCTTTCACCTAGTATTGCCAAAGGTCTAAAAGTGGCACAAGAGTTATGGACATGAAAGCCACCATAGTATGATCATCTTCGAGTTTTTGGGTGTGAAGCATATGTTCATATACCCAAGAGTGTTAGACAAAAGTTGGACCATAAGTTAAAGAACTGCATATTTCTTGGATATGGTTGAGAAGGACAATTTGGATATCGCTTATGGGATCCTAAAATATGGTCAGTGATGAGAAGTAGTGATGTCATTTTCAATGAGTCTAAGATGCATAAATACCCATTAAGGAGGTTAAAGTGAGAAGATTGGTGTTTGAGGATACTAGTTTTCCAGCTAGCATGCATAAAAATGTTGCACATAGGCATGTTCAAGAGAATGTCCGATCAAATCAATCTGCACATGTTCTTGTTGAGCAACCATTGAGACTCTCTACACATGTCTCACATCCACCTGATAGATATGTTTCGGGTTTAGATTTTGTTATGCTAGTAGATGCTGGTGAGCCTTCTTGCTACAAAGAGACTATGCAGACATAGGATCATGTCAAGTAGGAGCATGCCATGAAGAGTGAGTTGGATTCTATTCACAAGAATGGTACCTGGGATTTAGTACCCTTGCCAAATGGCAAGAAAGCTTTACCATGTAAATGGGTATATAAGCCGAAATTCACATCAGATAGTGTTTCCCCAAAGCATAGAGCACGACTTGTTGCAAAGGGCTTTAAGCAACAACATGGTGTTGATTTCAAGGAAATCTTCTCTCCAGTGGTCAAGATGACTACCCTGTGCATGTTGCTTGGATTCGTTGCAATGGGGGACTTAGAGTTAGTCCAAATGGATGTGAAAATTTCTTTCTTGCATGGAGATCTTACAGATGAGATCTATATGGAACAACCAGAGGGTTATGTAGTTCTTGGCAAGGAAAGTCTAGTTTGTAAGGTCAAGAAGAGCTTGTATGGACTTAAACAGTCCCCTAGACAATGGTATTAAAAGTTTGATGCTTTGATGAAGTCTCAAGGCTATTCTCGAAGCAATAAGGATAATTGTCTCTACACAAAGAGATGCTCAGATGGCAGCTTGATATGTTTGATACTTTATGTCGATGATATTTTGATTGCTGGGAAGTCCTCTTATGACTTGTCAATTCTCAAAAAGAAGTTGAGTCAAACATTTGATATGAAGGATTTGGGGGATGCCAAACATATTCTTGGCATGCGTATTACTCATGATAGGAGTAAAAGATGCATATATTTGTCTCAAAGTGAGTACATATCCAAAGTACTTCAAAGGTTCAATGTGCAGGGTGGAAAGGCATTGAGTACACCTTTACCCACATATGTGAAATTGAGCAAGGATGATTGCCCCAAATCACATGAGGAAAGGGAATTCATGACCAAAATTCCCTATCAGTGTGTTGTTGGTAGTCTCATGTATGCTATGGTAGCTAAGAGATTAGACATTGCATTTGTAGTGGGAGTTACGAGCATATATATGTCTAATCCTAGCAAGAAACATTGGGAAGCGGTCAAGATGATTTTGAGATATCTGAGTGGCACTAAGGACAAGTGTCTGTGCTTAGGTAGAGGGAAAGCATCCATTATTGGTTACATATATCTGACTATGTTGTTTGTGTAGACAATCGTAAGTCTACATCAGGGTACATTTTTCATTTTGCTGGAGGTGCTATCTCTTAGAGATCTCGTCTTCAAGAATGTATAGTTGCTTCCACCACAGAAGTAGAGTATGTTGCAACAAGTGAGGCATGTAAGGAAGCATTGTGGCTTTCTCGTCTTGCTTGTGATATGGGTTTACCTCAGTATGTACCTCGTTTGCTCAGTGACAGTCAGAGTGCCATTGCTTTGGCTAAGAATCTGGTCTATCATGCAAAGACCAAGCACATTGAGGTGAGATATCACTTCATTAGAGATTGCTTAGCCAATGAGCGCATTATTCTTGAGAATGTTCACACTCGAGATAATGTTGCAGATGCTTTGACTAAAGGTCTACCACAGGATAACTTTCGACACTGTTGTCATCTGATGGGGGTTACTCGATTCTTGAAATGACACAGTGAGAAAAATGAGGAGCTGAGCTTAAACACACTCTCAAAGAATATATGAGATGAGATATGAGAGACAAATAAGTGAGCAATCCTTAAATCAACAAGAATACAAAGTTTAGTAGTAGAAGCTAACTCAAGCTCAAACTACTTAAAAAGAACAAAGCTGATAACACTATCAAATGAGCTCAATGATAAACATGAAGCCAATGTATAAAGGTCAAGAGTGTGTGGTATACACCACTCCACTTCAATCCCTAGGATGCACTCCAAAACTACAAAAAATGACTCGACTGTCTCTCAACTCCAGCCCTCTGTCTGTCTGTAGAAAATGCTCAGAAGCCTCTATCTAAATAGGCATAACTCTCTAATGCGTGGGAGTTTGGTGAAACTCTTTTAGATGGAGATTCTCCATGATATGAGAAACAAGATAGGTGAAGAAATCATTTTGAGATGACGCACGTAGCTCAAGATACAAGCTTCCAAAGTTGGCCTACTAGCCGTTTTCAGCAATCTACCAATTCTCTACCTACCAACTTGCGGCCAGCATAACATGAGTTTGGAGACAAATTTGTGGGAGTTTTTTGGTGTGCTCATACCTGATATTATGGAGAACATTTCAACTTTTGAATCAACCAAAAAGGATGCACGGTTAGCGAGATATGATCCGTGCAAAACTGCCTTTAGAAAAGGTGTGCTGCTGTCCTGCAATTTTTCCTAAATTATAGGAACACTTTTTCAACTTGGCATTGACTTCAAATATGATTTATTCACGACTATGGCTGATGTGGAAAAAATAATAAATCACTCTAAGAATATAATGAACTTTAATAAAGAGTTCAACCTATAATAATACTTTGAGGAGATGATGTGGACTTGCATATTCCAACACCTTCCCTCAAGTCCAACATCGTCAAAATAATAAGAACCTGAAATAAAATGCTTGCTGAAGGCATATGAGGATGAGCCTTCCCTTATTTGTTGAAGATGCATGATGAGCCTTCCCTTACTCATGACTTCCTTCCCTTAAGGGAAGCTCCATCATGCCAAGTCATGATCTATGCTTGATGAACAACTCCTTGCCGAGAGCTTTAGTGAAGAGGTCAGCCACATTTTCCTTTGTGTTGCAATGGTGTAAGATGATATCACCACTTTCTATCTTCTCTCTGATGAAGTGCTCCCTCACTTCAATGTGCTTGGTTTGTTTATGCATGACTGGATTCTTTGCCAAAGATTCAGCTGAGACATTCTCACAATGAATGGTTGTATGTTGGTTTTCACCGAAACCAATCTCATCCAAGTATCTTCTCAGCCAAATAGCTTCACAAGCTGAGGTTGTGAGAGCTTTGTATTCAGCTTCTATAGAGGATAAGCTGATCGTACTTTGCTTTTTGGAAATCCATGAAATAGCTCCATTGCCTAGGAAGAAGGCATTTCCACTTATGCTCTTTCTATCAACCAAGTTTGCTGCATAATCTGAATCACTAAATCCATGAAGATTCAATGTATCTCCTCCATAGAGAATTCCAAGTGAAGAAGTACCTTTCAAATATCTTAGTATCCTCTTGGCTGAATTCCAATGAGATACTTTGGGAGCTTGTAGATATTTGGAGAGAGAGAGTTCACTGCAAAACAAATATCAGGTCTTGTGATGGTCAAATAGAGGAGAGATCCTATGAGTTGTCTATATAGTGTTTCATCATATGGAACACCATTCTCGTCCTTCATGAGTTTGAGAGTTGAATCCATAGGTGTAGAGACCAACTTAGAGTGAGACATCTCAAACCTATCAAGAATGGAAAAAAGATACTTTTGTTGAGAGATAAATATATTTCCCTTCTCTAGTCGAGAGACTTCGATGCCAAGAATGTAGTGTAAGTCACCAAGATCCTTCATTTAAAACTCTTTAGAGAGTTTTCTTTGAACATCTTCAATCATTGCTTCATTGCTTCCTGTCAACATGAGATCATCCACATATAGAAGAACAATAACAATATCTTTTCCCTTGACTTTATAATACAAACTATGATCAGCATTGCTTCTTTGAAAGCCTTGAGAGCAAAGATGCTCATCAATCCTTGCAGCTCGGGGAGCTTGCTTCAAACCATACAAACTTTTGAGAAGTTTGCATACCATGTGCTCTTTACCTTTGATAATGTATCCTTTTGGTTGTTGCATGTAGACTTCTTCCTCAAGTATGCCATTGAGGAAGGCATTGTTAACATCCATTTGCTTCACCTTCCACTTGAATATGGAGGCAAGGGAAAGTAATAACCTAACTGAACTCATCTTTGCTACTAGAGCATATGTTTCATCATAATCCAATCCATATTGTTGAGAATATCCTTTAGCTACTAACCTTGCTTTGTGTCTATCTATCTTCCCTTCCTTGTTGAATTTCAGCTTGTAGATCCATTTGTATCTGATTGCTTTCTTGTTGGGAGGTATGGACATAACTCCCATGTCCCATTTTGATGAAGAGAAGCCATCTCTTTGTCCATAGCTTCTTGCCATTCTTTTTGAGTACTAGTAGCCTTGTATGTTGACGGTTTGTCATGTTGTAAAATAGATCTAAGCAAATCAACATTACTTTGCTCAAAACTTGAGGAATTACCTCGTTGATATGTAAGTCTTTGAGGTTGTGTTCTGATCCTTGAAGACCTTCTAAGAGTTGCATGGTGATCTTCATCTTCTTCCTCTAATTCTTCAATGGTTTCCTCATGTGTAGAAGATGGAACGTCAACTTTAACTATTGTTGAAGAGCTTTTATCCAAATCTGAAATTGATGCTGAACTGAAGCTTGCATTCTCATCAAAAATCACATCCCCTGATAGGAATGCCTCCTTCTTACATGGATCATAAAGTTTGTAAGCTTTGCTTACATCACTATATCCAACAAAGATGCATTTCCTTGACTTGTCATCCAACTTCTTCCTCTTTTCATCTAGAAGGTGAGAAAATGTGAGGCAACCAAAAACTCTTAAATGATGTACCTTAGGCTTGATGTTGTGAAGAGCTTCATAGGGGGTAATGCCCTTCAAGACTTCGGTAGGAGACCTATTCATCAAATAGCATGAAGTGTTGATTGCTTCAAGCCCAAAAGATGTTGCTCAGACCTTTGTCTTTGAGCATGCATCTTGCTGCTTCAAATAATGTCCTATTCTTCCTCTCTGCCACTCCATTTTGTTGTGGAGTGTAGCTGCAAGTAAGTTGCCTTCGAATTCCATTCTCAAGTAGATAATGGCTGAAATCCTTTGACAAGAATTCTCCTCCATTGTCAGACCGTAGAGTCTTTAGTCTTCGTCCTGTCATCTTTTCCACCATAGCATGAAAGTGTTTGAAAATCTGAAATACATCAACCTTGGACTTCATAAAATAAACCCAAGTATATCTAGAGAAATCATTCGTGAAGGTAACAAAATAAATATTCCCTCCAAGTGAGGGAGTGTGGGCTGAATCACATACATCAGCATGCACCACATCAAGTATATCACGTGCCCTTGAGCTGCTCTTTGAGAACTTACTCCTAGCATGATTTCCAAGGGAGCACACTTCACACACTTTTCCAATCCTTTGTAAGGCTGGAATTCCAATGACCATGCCTTTCTCCTTCAACATACACATACTATTGAAGTTCAAGTGACCATACCTCTTGTGCCATAACTCGGTAGGCATAATGGGGGCTGCTTTGTCATTTCCCATTGCTGAAAATGCTGAGACTTCTCCTTCTAACTTGAAAAGCTTTCCTTGCTTTCTTCCTCTAGCAACCACTTTGTAGACATTCTTTGGATCTTTAATGAGGCATTGCTAGCCTTCAAACTCTATTTTGAGTCCTTTCTCAGTCATAGCTCCAATTGAAAGTAGATTCTTGGTAAGCGATGGTACCAAGAGAACATTGCCGAGTGTCTTTTTCTCTCCCGTTCCCAATCGAATGGGTATGTCACCTTTCTCTGCAATGGAATTTGGAGTACTATCTGCTGTAAAGATAGTACCATTATGAGAATCATCAATATTAGAAAAGTATTGAGCATGAGAAGTCATATGAGAACTTGTTCCACTATCGATCCACCATGGTTCCTCTTTGGGATCATGTGTATGGGTTGCTATCTCTTCTAATGATACAAGTGAAGAATCTTCTTCAAAATGAATGGACTCATTTCCACCTTCTCCATCCGTGTAGTGGGCTGATCTTCCTCTCCCATTATCTTGATTACTCCTGCAATCTTTAGCAAAATGACCATCCGTAGAGCAATTGTAACATTGGATAGAGTAATATCTACCTCTATCTTCTCCTCTTCCTCTACCTCTTGAGGAAGGATGTCCTCTTTTTTGGAAAGATTGATTACCTTCATGATCTTGTCGATCTTGGTTGTGAGTGGGCTGATGCCACCCTCTTCCTCTTTGTGTGTTGAATCGTCCTCTTCCCCTTGATGAGAAGAGTGCTTTGTCATTTGATATTGATGCCTTTCCTCAATCATGTATTGACTTCATTGTAGCCTGCCTTTGATCTTCATCTCTGAAAATTTGTTCCATCTCCTCAAGAGATGGCTTCTCCCTCAAGATGATGAGGCCTTGAACTAAGCCTTCATATCCATCTCGCAATCCATGGATGATGATTGTAGAGAGCTCATTGTCAGAAATCTTATCTCCAACAGCCACTAGTTGTTGATGTAGATCCTTGACTCTCTTGATGAAGCTTGAAGCATCCTCTCCTTGATTCCTCGTATAATTGGTAAGTTCAGCCCTCAATGCCACTTGCCTCGAGGTGCTCCTGGACTCGTAGATATTCTTCAATGTCTCCCATGCCTTCTTGGGAGTCTTCACATCAAGGAGATGGCTGAGAATGTCATCTTTGACACTCAACCTTATCATATGAACTGCAAACATGGCCTTCTTATCCCATTTGGACAATTCTTCTTCACTTCCAGTCGGTCTCTCCATCGAAATTAAATCCCAACAATCTTGAAAGAAAAGTAAGGACTCCTTCTTTACCTTCCATGTAGCATAGTTGTTGCCATTGAGCTTCTCAACTCCTTCTAAGTGTAGGTTGTGGAGACTTGGTGCCATCTTCAACTGCAACAAGTTGAATCGAGACTCTTCCCTTTACTCAAATATTCTCACACTAGGCACTTCTAACCTAGGTGCTCTGATACCATGAGAAAAATGAGGAGCTGAGCTTAAACACACTCTCAACGAATATATGAGATGAGATATGAGAGACAAATAAGTGAGCAATCCTTAAATCAGCAAGAATACAAAGTTTAGTAGTAGAAGCTAACTCAAGCTCAAACTACTTGAAAAGAACAAAGCTGATAACACTATCAAATGAGCTCAATGATACACATGAAGCCAATGTATAATGGTCAAGAGTGTGTGGTATACACCACTCCACTTCTGTCCCTAGGATGCACTCCAAAACTACAAAAAATGAGTCGACTGTCTCTCAACTCCAGCCCTCTGTCTGTCTGCAAAAAATGCTCAGAAGCCTCTATTTAAATAGGCATAACTCTCTAATGCGTGGGAGTTTGGTGAAACGTTTTAGATGGAGATTCTCCATGATATGGGGAACAACTTTCCTGAAGAAAACATTTTGAGATGACGCATCTAGCTCAAGATACAAGCTTCCAAAGTTGGCCTACTAGTCGTTTTTAGCAATCTACCAATTCTCTACCTACCTACTCGCGTCCAACATAACTTGAGTTTGGAGACAAATTTGCAAGAGATTTTTAGTGAGCTGATACCTGCTATTATGAAGAACATTTCAGCTTTTGAATCAACCAAAAAGGATGCATGGTTAGCGAGATATGATCCGTGCAAAACTACTTTCAGAAAAGGTGTGCTACTGTCCTAAAATTTTTCCTAAATTATAGGAACACTTTTCCAACTTGGCATTGACTTCAAAATGCTTTATTCACGACTATGGCTGATGTGGAAAACATAATAAATCACTCTAATAATATAATGAACTTTAATAAAGAGTTCAACCTATAATAATACTTTGAGGAGATGATGTGGACTTGCATATTCCAACACACAGTCACTTGTATACTGTGTAACATGCCCATTAGGTGGGAGGTATAGTTTGTATACTTGCACTCAGGTATTCTTTATCATTCTTTATTTTTTATTTTTCTTCCATAGTTACTTTGGCCATATCGGCCTTTAGTGGGAGATTGTTACCGTTAGTGTCCATGTGAGAGGCCAAATGGCCACCGGACACTTCTTTGTATATGTTCTTTAATAAAACATATAGTGGCCTCGTCAGCCACAGACTGTAAGTTCGACTGCATTTGTAAGACCTAAGAAGTATGTCTTCGTGCTCCCTGAGTAATGTGTTTTCTGTGTATTCTATAGCATCTGTGCGAAGTACTGTGTGCGGCCTTAGGAGCTCAGTTTTCTACCCCGAGCATATCGTTGTTGAGCTCTCAAAAAGGAGAGCGCATTACGGTGCATCACCATCAAATTACTTCAGTTAACAAGTTGTAGAGTGCTTTAGCCATGATTGCATACATGTGTATGAATTGTCGGTAATAACTGCAATGGCCCATAAATGCTTCTACTTTGTTTATCTTCTTTGGCCTGGGTAATTCATTGATTACATGTACCTTGTCCTCATCCGTGGAAATTCCAGTTTTTGAAACTATATGACCAAGTATCTTATGTTGCCTTACCATGAAAGACACTTCCCGAGATTTAAAGAAACTTGATAGTCCTAACACTTATCAAAGATGCGTTCAAGCTCAGGGATATGATGTGGTCTAAGGATTTAGTGCACACACAGATCATCTACATACACTTCTAGGTTCTTTCTTGAAAATTCTTTGAACATGTGGCACATCAACCTTTGGAAAGTTTCCGGTGCATTCGTCAACCCAAAAGGCATCACACGAAATGCAAAGATACCCCATTTAGTGGAAAATGTTGTTTTATGTTGATCCTCAGGGGCAATCGCGACTTGGTTATAGCCTCAGAATCCGTCAAGGAAGCTATAGAATTCCCTGCCTGTAACTCTTTCCAACAAGTGTTCTGTAATAGGCAAAGGGTAACTGTCCCTAATAGTTACAACATTGAACTTCTTTAAGTTAATACACACTCTCAGCTTATCGTTCTTCTTAGGCACAAGTACAATGGGTGACACCCATTTGGTGTGTTTGATTTTGTAGATGAATCCGACTTCTATGAGTCTATCTATTTCTTCCTTGATCTTCAATGCGTAATTGTCATTATAAATATAAGGCTTTTGCTTAGTTGGTTTAGCCTCAATGGTCATGGCTATCCTATGGGAACATACATCTAGATCTACCCCTTTTAAGTCCTTGTAACTCCATGTAAACACATCCCTATACCTTTTCAGTAGAGAAATCAAACTTTCTTCCTCTTCATCAGTCAAATCATGTCCTATGTATGTGCATCATTCGTCTCCACCCTTGATTGCTACTACAACTTTCTTTGTGGTCTCTTTATTATCATAAGCTTCTCCCAAGCTTTTGTCTCTCTTTGGCATTCTTATCATGATTTTCATTCTTCCAGTGTGTATATTCTAAAATTTTCTGGCACTTCCATCAATGGTTCTTCTTCCTCTGGTTTCACATTTTTTTCTTCCTTGTCTTTTGATTTCATTGACTAGGACTTGAATTATCCTTTTCCTTCTTATGGGTGGTGAGGTCTGGGGACATGGATTCTACCCAACCTAAAAATTCCTCTTCTGATGAACATTCAGGTATGTCCGAGCCTACTTCCCATTCTTCCTCGTTCAATTGCTTACTCCATTCCGAGATCTCACCTTCAAGTTTATCCTTTTCTGTTTCTTCCCCTACAAGGTTTACAGTGAAGATGGATATATCATAACGGTCTTCATCGCAATGGGGGTTCCATTGTTCTTCATTAATTGCAATATCCAGAGTCGTAAGAATCTCTGCGCCGCCATAGGGTTGGAATTCCTCATCTCGGAACACTACTAACACATACGTTGGGTCCTCAATGGGTCTAAAGGTGTGCCCTACTCCTGACGTTCTTGCTGTTGCACGTTCCTTTTTTTTGCTGCAATTTTGCACATCCAAAGGTGTGTATCCTCATGAAACCATGATGGATCTGATGTTAAGGAAGGTATCGAATCCTTATCATCTTTGTTCCTATGTAGAGTATTCCATTGCAAGGGTGGTACATCCCTATGTGAATAGTATGTGAGATTCACTTTCATAGTCACTCCTAGCTGTTGTAAGTACAAAGAGTTGGTTCCCCAATCTTGTACTACCTCTAATTGTTTCATGAAAGGCCTACCTAAAAGCATCTCGTATGCTTTATTCTTTCCAAAAACACATATTGCAAAGGTGTAATAAAATTCCACCCCGTAAGTGGATAGGGTAATTCCTTCCAAAAGTCCTAAGGGTCTTTCTGTATGTCTGTCTACCATCTGGAACTTCATCCAAGTAAGTCTAAGGGCTCGCTTTCCCCAATGCTTCCACAAAGAAGTGTACGTGATAGCCATTCTTGCATCGGTGTCTAGGATGGTGTGACCTTTGTAAGTAATGGGCAAATAAGTGTTATCTTCCTCTCCTTCACTTGCATCTCCAACTTTATCTAGGGGTATTTCATGTACCTTTCCTCATACACTTGGTCTAGAGGAAGTTGTACCCATCTCTGGGAATTGATTTGCTACATGTTTCCATAGCTCTGGTTTGACCTTCAATAGTTCGTCGAGAGTCAAATGGCATTGAAATTTGGTGTTCCTAATGGCCTCTGTGTTCTTAGGAAGAATTGAGTTCTCTCCCTTTACTAGAATAGTGGGGGCTTTCACTTAAATTGATCGGTCTTCCCAAGGTCCCATGAAGTGAGGTAATTCTTGCAAAGAGTTAGATTCAAAACTAGTGTGCTCACTGGGCAAATCATCCACTTGATCTCCATAAATAGATGGGATATCTGTAGGGAATTGTTCTCCTGAGTCATCAATCTCAAGTACAGGTGGTCCTGATTCTTGTTCCTGTCTCCACCTTTCCTCTTGAATCTCTCTTAAGAGGGCATGTGAATCCATACAACCCGTCTGATGATTTCTTAAGTCTAACCTAGCCCTTTCAAATAGGGTGTTCTTCAAGGGTTTCTTTGGGCTAATTTGTGTGTTGGAGCTAACTTTTGTTGTGTTAGATGCTACTTGCCCTAGTCTTAGTAATCCTTGAAAATGTAGCGCAGCCTAGCCATTACTTCCCAATGGAGGTACTGTGATGCTTCAAACATTGCCTAGGCTAACTCAACCATTTTCATGCACAACTTGGTTCTATCTATCTCTACATCAGCTCTAGGGTAGTTTCTACTGGATTCTCCTACGTGTGGTCCTTCTTGTATCCTCGCTTGATAAACTTTCAACATCATGTCAAGGTTTTCAGTGCTAGGATCTGCTAGCACTAATCCTGGTTTCGAGGTCATTATCCATGGTTCATCCTCCTTTGATACCATTTCTAAGATTTTAGCTCTGGTTTCCCTTAGGCTTTCCTCTTACTCATTGATCTTTTTACTCCATTCTCTCTTATGTTGCTCTCGTGACTCTTTCCAGGTTCTCATTTTCTTTCTTGTTGATTCTCCTACTTTGCTGGTTTCAGCTATATTTCTAGGGTTTTCTAGTTGCATTTGACTTTGTGCTTGGGCTCTAGTTACTGCCTAGATGGGTATGTACTGGTGGTATGGAACCTTCAGTGTGTTGCATAATTCCAATTATGTTGATGTGGGTCACTTTTGTGGAGGTATTAGCGGGGTTCTTAGGGCAATCTCTTATAAAATTATCCTTTCCACATTTGGGACAAAAGCCTTGAATATTGAAATATTGCAACTGCATTGTAGTTGCGGTGTGTGGAAAATCCCGTATGAAATGGTCTCCTTGGCATTTAAAACATGGTCCTTTGGGTCCCTGTGGTCTTAGTTGTCTAGCTTGTGGTCTCGGATTGGGGTTTGTATACATGAATTGAGCGTAATCTGGTTCCCAAATTATGCTCATACACAGGATTCTCATAGTAAGGTTCTAAGTTCTCCGGTGACTCCGTGTAGTAGGCTGGTGGGCTATCTACATGGGTGGATTCAAAACTGTTTGCATTAGGGTTATCATCTGTGATTAGAGGGGTTGTGGGTACTAATGCCATATTTGAATTCTCCTTTGGTGTGGCATACTTCACAAAAACTACATTAGCAGGGGGTGGGGGTTGTTGTCCTAGTCCATGTTGAGGTCTAGGCTGTGCTTGATAAGGAACTTGATAGTGAGGGGGGGCATGGTAGTATTGTTGTGGTTAGTACTGCCCTTGGTATCTACTTGGATGATTTTGTTGAGGGTAACTCTGCATAACCACCTGTTTATTATATGGACAATCATGAGTCGTGTGGTTAGTGTATCTGCACTCTATCGTACAATACATTGCATTGGAGTTTCCTATGGGTTGTGTTGCATGTGGGCACATATTCCCCATATGATCACCTCCACAAGTGTAACACCTTCAAGGGGGGGCTAATTTGATGCTTGGTTTCCTAGAGAATTCCAATTGTTTTGGCCACTTGCTCCACCAAGTCCTCTATCAAATTGGAACGTCAGGATGAGGTCTTTGTAGTGCTATCTGAATCTTTGTGAATCTTGGGAAGTTCTAGCTCTCCTCCTAAGTTATATTCTATGTTAACACAGATACGTAAACATTGATCCAAGGTTCTTGGTTCCTTTAGGAACACGTATGACCTAAGCTTAGCACTCAATAGGCCATCTATGAAAAAAGCTATCAGTTTGGCTTGAGTGGGTACTTCCAATGGGAGGCATCTCTTTATGTAACATTTGAATCTTCGATCGGCCATCCTCACTATCTCTTGAGGGGTGTGTTTGAATGTGTGTATTAACGAAGATGTGTTGTGTCTGATTCCACTCTTGGAAAAATCCATAATGAAGGAATCCATCATGTGGTCGATGTCTCTAAATTGATGTTGGTGTAAAGGTCGAAACCAATCCAATGCATCACCCTGTAGAGTGAGCCCAAAGGCATTAAATTGTGTGAACATGTCTTCGACTTGTTCAACCTATAACACCTGTTTGAATTCTGCTACATGCTCATAGGGATCTCCTGATCCATCAAAACAATTCTTCATGGCCTTCACTAGTTGAGTAGCCCTCAAAGTTCGAGGGTGCTACTCGGCGAGGTTGAGATGTCATATCCACACTCTGTTTTGGAGAAGATGGGAGATCCACTACTAACGTGTCCAACCCATTCGGGAACTATGCATTCTGTACCATAGATCTAGGTGGACACTGTGCTAACGAAGGTGATCCGACGGGACAGCCTGTTTGAGGGGTTTGTGGGGTTCGGTAGGGCTTGCCCAGAATTTGTGACAATTCACACCCAACTGGAGGTTGAGCCTTATGCTGCCACACTTGTTTGGTTCCTGTCTGCTTGCTCAATCTCATCTCCTGGATGGGTGGTGTTTCCTGCTTCTATTCGGTGGGTTTTGTTGACTCACACAAAGTTGGATGGAGGCTGCACGCAATTGGGGGTTCTTTTGTTACATCCAACACCTCTTTGCACCAACCTTTGAGTGGTAGCATACTATCTTACAAGTTCCAACTGAAGCACACTTCTATGAAGATTTAATTTCACTCAGTAGTGGTATAACCATTCCTAGCCTAGGATCATAGGTTCTATGAGGTCGTCGTCATGACAAACTAAAAGTTTTACTATCAAGGTCACATCCTCGATGGAGATTGGTAACTCGACCTCACCTATGCAAGCGGTTTCTAATCCACCTAATCCTATGAGGTAGGTTTCAAGAGGCTTCACTTCATACTCCCTACAAAGAGAGAGTCTAATTGTATTCATCGCTACACCAGAGTCGATTAAAACCTTAAATTGTGTGCACATGGGATCATGTCCTAGAGTGATGTTGACAACTGGTCTCCTGCCAACTATACTAGGGATATCCCTTCCTCTAATTTGACACATAGCTACGGGATACGATGGAGCATCCTCCGGTTGAGGGGATCTACCTAGTCCTCTTCTTCATAGATGCATTCGCTTAATGCATTCCAACACCTCTACTTGGGCTTCAGCTCTGATTCATTCCTCCTCTTCCTTTGGCTTCTTGGTGAGAGTTAGCCGTTTAAGCATGTCCTTGGTTAAGGTTTCTTGATAGATCTTATCTCTGCATCCACTAATATAACTAGGCATTACTTCACCTTCTAGAGTTGCTAGTTGCACCGCACCGCTAGTCGATATCCTATTGATGATCATGGGTCCATATCCTTGTTTCTCTAACTTGTGGGCATGTTGTTTCAAGGTGTAAACTAGCACCAAATCTCCTACTCATAACACTTTATCTTTGATATGGGCATCAACATAGGTGTTGTGTCTCTTCTTAGCAGCGTAAATTCCTGCTGCTGCTTGCAATCTCGTCTCTCCTAATCGTTCTAAGTCAAGTATTCTGAAGGAAAGTTCATGACCAGTCCACTCATCTTCTGAGCGATTTTGAGTGTGGATATTAAAAAGTCTAAAGGCAACATGGCATTTTGACTAAACACCATGTGGAATGGTGTGGCATTGAGCATGGTTTTATATGCTATGCGAT
The DNA here is from genome assembly GCA_020310875.1 of Ceratopteris richardii. NCBI lineage: Eukaryota > Viridiplantae > Streptophyta > Polypodiopsida > Polypodiales > Pteridaceae > Ceratopteris > Ceratopteris richardii. The sequence goes on along the minus strand of CM035408.1, from coordinate 91,935,591 downwards.
AAGCCGATAAGGCGTGGTGTAATTGTTGATCTCAATCCGAATGTTTATTGTTCACAATCTTGGTTAGGATATTGCACAAAATCTTATTAGTACTCTTAGCCTATCTGTTCACTTGTGCATGATACTGTGCCGATTTCTTGTGTATCACCATAAATTCTTGTAATAGATATTCAATAACCTCATTTAAGAACTAAGTGCCCCTATCACTTACAAGCTTGATAGGAAGTCCATATCATGTGAATACATTCTTGAACAAGAATTTTGCAGTGGTGTGTGCATCATTTTTCCTTGTGGCCTTGGCTTCTACCCATTTCGTAAGATAGTCTGTAGCAACTATGATATACTCAGCATGGGAATTCCTTGTAGGGGGGTTAATAAGTCCCACAAAATCTATTCCCCACTTTGAGAATGCACGCCCTCCCATCATGGGTCATAGGGGCATCGCATCCCTGCATATGGGGTACTGAGTCCTTTGAAATACATCACATCGTTTTACATAGGTGTGGGCATCCATATAGAGAGTGGGCCACCATAATTGTGAAAATAGTATGGTCTTAATAATGCGGTCATGTCCAAAATGGCCTCTTGATGCACCCTGGTGTGCAGCTTCCAAAAGGTTGAGATATTCACTTTTGTGCATGCATATCCTGAGATAACCGTCTTGTCCTCCCTTATATAGATTATCACCAATGAGGTTGTAGTCTAGAGCCTCTTACTCTAGGCCTCGCTCACGTGCTATAGTCATGTCCTCTGGAAAAGTCTTCGTCCTTAGGTAAGTGACTAAAGGTTCACTCCAGTTGGGCATTAGGGTCACCTGATATAAAGTGGCGTGTTCTATCGGGGGTCTATTACAACATTTTGGGCATTCATTACTCAATCGTTGGACATCTTTTTCCATTGACGGCCAATACACACCAAGCCTGTTCAAGTTCGATAACATCGCTTGTCTCGAATGGTGTTGCTCTAGCACACCTACATGTGCAAGTTGCAACCAATTTTTATAGTCCTATTCTTCTACACAACAAGCAAGGATATTTTGATGTTCTTGCCTATAGATACTTCCTGTGAGGGTTTGGTATCTCTGTGCTCTCGCTACCTCTTTGTCCTGGGTTCTCACTTGAGGATTCTTTTAACACATGGCACATCAACCTTTGGAAAGTTGCCCGTGCATTTGTCAACCCAAAAGGCATCACACAAAACGCAAAGATATCCCATGCAGTGAAAAATGCCATTTTATGTTGATCCTCAAGGGCAATCGCGACTTGGTTATAGCCTCAGAATCCGTCAAGGAAGCTATACACTTCCCTGCCTGCAACTATTTCCAACAAGTGTTCTGTAATAGGCAGACGGTAACTGTCCCTAATAGTCACATCATTGACCTTCTTTAAGTTAATACACACTCTCAGCTTATCGTTCTTCTTAGGCACAACTACAATGGGTGACACCCATTTGGTGTATTCGATTTTGTAGATGAATCCGACTTCTATGAGTCAATCTATTTCTTCCTTGTTCTTGAATGCGTAATTGTCATTATACATATAAGGCTTTTTCTTAGTGGGTTTATCCTCAGCGGTCATGGCTATCCTTTGGGAACATAAATCTACCCCTTTTAAGTCCTTGTAACTCCATGCAAACACATCCCTATACCTTTTCAGTAGAGCAATCAAACTTTCTTCCTCTTCGTCAGTCAAATCATGTCCTATGTATGTGCATCATTCGTCTCCACCCTTGATTGCTACTCCAACTTTCTTTGTGGTCTCTTTATTATCATAAGCTTCTTCTGAGCTTTTGTCTCTCTTTGGCATTCTTATCATGATTTTTCATTCTTCCACTGTGTATTTTCTAAAATTTTATGGCACCTCCATCAATGGTTCTTCTTCCTCTGCTTTCACATTTTTTTCTTCCTTGTCTTTTGATCTTATTGACTAGGACTTGAATTATCCTTTTCCTTCTTATGGGTGGTGAGGTCTGGGGACATGGATTCTACCGAACCTAAAAATTCCTCTTCTGATGAACATTCAGGTATGTTCGACCCTACTTTCCATTCTTCCTCATTCACTTGCTTACTCCATTCCGAGATCTCACCTTCAAGTTTATCCTTTTCTGTTTC
>CM035408.1:91920981-91925981 GCA_020310875.1 Ceratopteris richardii | reverse complement strand
TAGCCGTTTCCATTGATTAGTCACACTCAAGTAAAGCGTTGTGGGAGCGATTTCTGACGACTGGCGGATCAATTAAGTCGTCTCGCGAACGGCGCACGCAGGGTGCTTAGAGCAAACTCAAGTACAATGAAGGCTCAAGGAATGCTTGTAAAGCATAATACGTATTCAGATATCAGTTTTCCCTTTGGCTATAAGTGCTGTAAAATTATCCTTCAATAAAATTAACTTTTACTTTATACAAAATGAACAGATATTTGTCTCGACAAACCTTGCCAAATATGAAACAGTTAAATTCCATTAGTTTCAACGACTTTTCATTTGGGCGATCTAATACTTCAAGATTATAAAAACATCCGCAAGAAATATATTCAACAAATGTAAAACTCCTTTCTCATAATCTCAAACTTTTTGCATTTTCAAAGAAAATCTATTATCGATTATTGCGCGGAACATTTATAAGGTGATAATCGTGCCACTTTTCAACACATAGAATAAGCAATCATTTGCTCGTGTTCAGTCCAGACATTTGGCAGAGGGTTATTTCAGATGCTTGTGACTTCGTTAGGACGAGCTAAGCACTGTTCTTCTTCTTCTCAGTGTCCTTCACAATCAGTCTTGATTGTGTGTCACATTAGCATAAAGCGTGCAACTTCAGATCAAAACAACTAATTATCATTTCATGACAGATAAGAATGAAGTTTGTTTTCTACCTCGTAACAAAGAAAACAGAAATGGTTTTAGAACAAATCACCAATACGAACAAATATTAGAGAGGAAACAGACATCACAATTTGAATGGATGGATAGTACTACTATCTAAACATCAAAACTCCGCAGTTAAGCGTGCTTGGCCCTGAACAACAATGATATGTCCGCTCATATGATCTAATATTCCTGATCATAACTGCTCTTCTGCACCAATATGATCTGAATTTCCTCCTCTCTACTAGGTCAGCGATGTTTCCCAAGACTCAAAACCAAGTATGAAAAGTTGATGAATGCTGATCTCTAGCAATATTCTCGATATGGAGCTTAGTATATAAGCATGTCAGACACCTTTAGAAGAATTCACAGAATAACAATGTACCGCAACACAAATCCGAATTGTAGCTATCAAAGCTCGTGATCTAAAACAAAGCATAACTGTGAATACTTGCACAAAGAACAACAAATCGCATGACAGAGATTGGCTCATAAAACGCAAAACTCAAAACTTAAACTACTAAAAAACAACTGCATATATGATTTGCTTCTGCATAATGAGATATTGTTTTGCGTATATGAATCAACTGCGTACATAATCTGCTTCTAAATAATATGATCCACGCAACGCACAAAATAATAATTAAACAGAAGTTGCACAATAGATCCAAGCATCAATCTTTGACTGATTACGTAGTCAATTGCAGTAATTAAAAACAAAAACAAATATGACAGAGTTCAGAAACGATTATCTATTCAGCGTTCTTTGACTGATTACGTAGTCAATTGTAATAATTAAAAACAAAAACAAATATGACAGAGTTCAGAAACGATTATCTATTCAGCGTTCGTCACCAATCTTTTGTTTATGTCTTCCATCTGCTTCTCGTTGTGTGAACATTATTACTCCATTTCGTTAAACAGCGCCAGTTTCCATAGTCAGCATCAGAGAACAGATAATGACCAAGATTTGTCAAGCTTCAGTACGTCAGAACTCTTCGTCTCATAGATGTGCGTTAAAAAACAAATTTAAGTAGGAGTTAGATGATCATTAAAATCAGGAAATAAGTAGAGTGCTTTGATTAACATGCACCCAGACGGTTGCACATATGTTCGCATCACTTCTGAATTGTCAAAAAGAACTCCCACATGTCTAAGCGTTAGCGCACCCTGCCTTTTAGAATCAATCTTTGTTTTTTTTTTCTCTCTTCGGCCTCTCATCTACCTTCGCTATAAGGCGTCAGAATTTGTTAGATGGCTTATCAGAACAGCAACAATCGCGCAACGCAATGCATTACTAGTATGAAATCGTAGTTCGCATTCGTCATACAAGCTAAACAGAAGTTAACTCATGTCTATTGGCCTTCTTCCAGATCAAGATTCATCAAAACTCCTTCATATGTCAGATCGTGATTGATATATTTGACCTCCGTCATCATCGTTGCCAGTTCATGTTTCCATCACCGATTTGCACATCCGAGGTAGTTAGAAGAACTTTTGATTAGATGCGGCGCCTGTAAGATTTCATCCAATAAAATTGACCTCCAGCCCCTTCCAATGTTCTGTGCTTCCTCTCTGCCCTCCTTTTGGCCTGTAGCGATGCCCTTCTCTCCCCACCGGACCTGCCTGTAACTACCTCTTGTTATTGTTTTTCAGATCATTCACTTCGACACCCCTTTACATGCATTGCCATACACTTGTCTTCCTTCTGATCAAGAGTACCAAAAAAATCGTTGAGTTGGCCTCTAGTAGCTAGCTGCCGTGTTGCCCCTTTTCTTAAGAGTCTCAGCTTACATGAGTTAACTCTCACGTTCAGTAGCGATCCCCCTCGTTGCATGTGCTTGTGGTCCATCACCAACTTCCCTTTTCTTAAATAAATAAAGATGGTCTCTATTTTTTACAAATCATATGAATTAAACTCTATGTTTAGAGTTCATCAAAAACATTTACGTGACATCTTGAAATAATATGAATCAAAGTTTAGCTCAAGTCTTCATCACTCCCTTGTATTCCACAAGGTGTGAAATCAAAATAATAAACCGAGAGTTTGATGAAGACATACTCATTCTTCATTTATATGTTCATTAGCTATTATATTTTCAATGTTAATTTTAGTTTTGCTTTAAAAGTACCTCTTAAGTTTCATCGCCTCATAGCATCGCAAAAAGAGTAATGTAAATACTTCTAATCAATTCTTTCAACATGAAAAGCAAAAGAATTAAAACCATTAAGCATCAAACTTTTGCTGATTCTCATGAACTAACAAGGAGAGAGAATCTCTCCGACAGCGTGCATTTAGGAAAGGATTCAACTCATGCAATGTTTTTGTCAATGTCATCAATGATTATACTCATACACTTCATGATGCATATAAACCTTTCATGAGTACTTATGAGGATTGTTTTATGTCTAAGTATCCCTCTGAACTACCACCATCTCGAGGATCCTTTGACCATAGCATAGACTTAGTCCCTGGTAGTTCTCCTCCTCATAAAGCACCTTATAGACATGGCCCACTACATCAAAAGGAAATAGAAAATCAAGTAACAGACCTACTACAAAAAGGACTTATAAGGCGTAGTTCTTCCCCATTTGGAGCACCAATTCTCTTAGTAGAGAAGAGGAATAACACTTATCGAATGTGCATTGATTATAGAGCCCTTAACAAGATCACGATCAAGAATAGATACCCTATTCCTCGAATAGATGATCTCTTAGATAAGTTACGAGGAGCTTGTGTCTTTAGTAAAATTGATCTTAAATCGGGTTACCATCAGCTTCGTATGACACAAAGTGATATTTTCAAGACTGCATTTAGAACTCAAACTGACCATTATGAATTTATGGTAATGCCCTTTGGACTTACTAATGCCCCTGCTACATTTGCGCGAATGATGAACAATATTTTTCTTGATTCTCAAGCTTTTGTTCTTGTCCTCTTTGATTATATACTTGTTTACAGTAAGAATGATAGTGAACATGAAAAGCATCTTGAAACAGTTTTTCATTTGTTACGAGAGAACACACTTTATGCTAATCCTGAAAAGAGTTACTTCTTTCAACGTAAGCTAGACTATTTAAGACAAATTATTTCAAGTGAAGGTGTGCATGTGGATCCGAAAAAAAAATTAGAGTTATAGTAGAATGGCTTACACCACAATCAGTCAATGATGTTCGTTCTTTTCTTGGGTTGGCTAGTTTCTATAGGAAGTTTGTTCAAAATTTTTCTTATTTAGCATTGCCTCTTACCTTGTTGTTGAAAAAGAAAATAAAATTTGCATGGGGGCTTACCCAACAACAGTCCTTTGACAAACTGAAACAAGCACTTTCACATGCACCTATTTTCCAGTTACCGGACTTTTCACAACCCTTTCGTTATTCATTAGATAATCCTAATAACTGGGATGAAAAGTTGCCATTGCTTCAATTTGCTTACAATAACACAACACACACCACTCCAGGTCATGAACCTTTTGAAATTGTTTTTCGTAAAAAGTAATAGCTCCATGAACATTTCCATGCATGTGTTTTTACATGGCACATGCCCATTTTTTTTTATTCAGTGATGAAACATGTGACTGGCCATCCATGTTTATTATTTTATCAACTAAGGTCAGTTGCTTTTTCAACTGAGGGGCATGTTATAACTTATGGAATATGTTGAAAAATGCATTGTTGGATGGTAACATGGAATATGTTGGCCAATGCATTGTTGGATTGTAACATGAAATATGTTAGCCAATGCATTGTTGGATGGTAACATGGAATATGTTGGCCAATGCATTGTTGGATTGTAACATGGAATATGTTGGCCAATGCATTGTTGGATTGTAACATGGAATATGTTGGCCAATGCATTGTTGGATTGTAACAGTAACATGGAATATGTTGAACAATGCTTGTCAACTGAGAGGAATGTTGTATATTATTGAACAATGCATTGTTAAAGTGTTATATTATTAATGTATTAATATGTTTCTGATATAGCAGCTGAAGGTTCGTGAGGAGCGTGCAAGGCGTGAAAGGGCGGATATCAATAATCTGAATAATTATTATTTAGCTTGTAAATAAACCTGCGTAGAAGGTTCTATTGTTAGAAAAGTAATGGTCAGAATAAGCGTCGTTGTAGATCGCAATTTCTGTTATTCAAAGCAATGGCTTTCTGTAAAAGTTACCAACTTTTAGTTTCACGCCTGCTTTTTGAAGCCGCCCTCATGTAACCACTATTTTCGATGTAATCAAAACTCCTATAAATACATGCACTCTCTGAATTGTCAGAACAGAGTGCATGGGGGGAG
>CM035408.1:91910981-91913481 GCA_020310875.1 Ceratopteris richardii | reverse complement strand
ATATATATATATATATATATATATATATATATATATATATATATATATATATATATATATATATATATATATATATATATATATATATATGTATAATTTCTTTTATTTCTAATCCATTTTTTTATATGTATAGATATTATGGATCACAATAGAGAGAGAAAGGTGAAACTCACTCTCAGAAAGAATCTTATGAGAGGGAAAGTTCTGCTTGATTTTTTAGGGGCTGTCATGCACGAGTATGCAGACATACCCGATGAGGAATTAGATTTTACCATACAGATGCTTACCTAACGCCCAGAGGAAGGCTCCTCTGTGGCTCCATTTCCAAGAAGAGATTTATCTGCCCATAGGTATGTTTTTTCATAAATTAATATTTTTAATGATATTATAACACATGTTTTTATTTATTTTTATCTATTTATTTTCATTACACCTATACCAATTCCAACTCATGCGAGCACAACAGAGGCACCTATGAGGACATGCATAGGTAGCCTAGGGTTGGAGTGGGACATAGAGCCTGAGGGAAATATAGTATATATGAGGCATGGGTTGGCGGTTAAAAGAAGAATGAGAGCTTTATGTGACTCCTACCTGTGTTTTGTTCACTTGAATGGGAAGTAAATATAAGTTTACATATAAATTGAGATAAATATTTTATGTTTTACTTATATGATTTTTTTGTTTTGGAGTGAGTTTGATGAGAGAGATAAAAAATATGTATTTAGTTCATTGGAGACAGAATTTGGCACTGGGTGGTCGCATAAATGGTGTTTGAAACAGATGCATATACTTATGGCACATCGTCGTGATAATGCATAGTATGCATTGCTTTTATTTGTTATATTTATGTGTGTATCTATATAGATAACACATAGAATACAGTAAATGGACTTGAGTCTTGAGTTTGTCATGTTTTTTGTATGGTTGAAGTATATATAGATGTTGCATCTAGTCCTCACAGCACCTACTAGAGAGATGTCTCTCCTCCCAACCTTATGCCTCTATATATAACTGCTCAAATCAATGAGGACCATAATACATATAAAGGTCTATATAGATCATGTATATACACATATATATATATATAACACATATTTAAATACATACACATCACACATACATGCCTACATGCACACATATATACATGTACATGGATACACAATTATAGACACACTTTGCATATGTCACAGAAATACACATGCATACATACATGTGTGCATACTAAAACATGCATACATATATCATACACATGCATATACATACATACACATGAAACACACATATGTGCATATTAACACATGTATATAAATAACACACATGAATACACATACATATATATACATATATGAGAGGATTTCATCCTCGAAAATAGAGCTATATATAAAATTTTAGGCATACCCCTCAGCTTCATGTTCTAACTTAAAAGAACATGTTTTCATCTCTCTTGTTGGATTCACCTATATTCACCTTGTTCTGCAATGTGTAATTGTCATTATACATATAAGGCTTTTGCTTAGTGGGTTTATCCTCAGTGGTCATGGCTATCCTATGGGAACATACATCTAGATCTACCGCTCTTAAGTCCTTGTAACTCCATGCAAACACATCCCTATACCTTTTTAGTAGAGCAATCAAACTTTCTTCCTCTTTGTTAGTCAAATCATGTCCTATGTATGTGCATCATTGGTCTCCATCCTTGATTGCTACTACAACTTTCTTTGTGGTCTCTTTATTATCATAAGCTTCTCCCAAGCTTTTGTCTCTCTTTGGCATTCTTATCATGATTTTTCATTCTTCCACTTTGTATTTTCTAAAATTTTTTGGCACTTCCATCAATGGTTCTTCTTCCTCTGCTTTCACATTTTTTTCTTCCTTGTCTTTTGATTTCATTGACTAGGACTTGAATTATCCTTTTCCTTCTTATGGGTGGTGAGGTCTGGGGACATGGTTTCTACCCAACCTAAAAATTCCTCTTCTGATGAACATTCAGGTATGTTCGACCCTACTTCCCATTCTTCCTCATTCACTTGCTTACTCCATTCCGAGATCTCACCTTCAAGTTTATCCTTTTCTGTTTCTTCCCCTACAAGGTTTACAAAGAAGGTGTAATAACAAGGTTTCCAAAATCACATATTGCAAAGGTGTAATAAAATTCCACTCCGCAAGTGGACAAGGTAATTCCTTCCAAAAGTCCTAAGGGTCTTTCTATATGTCTGTCTACCATCTGGACCTTCATCCAAGTAAGTCTAACGGCTCGCTTTCCCCAATGCTTCCACAAAGAAGTGTACGTGGTAGCCATTCCTGCATCGGTGTCTAGGATGGTGTGACCTTTGTAAGTAATGGGAAAATAAGTGTTATCTTCCTCTCCTTCACTTGCATCTCCCACTTTATCTAGGGGTATTTCACGTACCTTTCCTCGTACACTTGGTCTAGAGGAAGTTGTACCCATCTCTGGGAATTGATTTGCTACATGTTTCGATAGGTCTGGTTTGACCTT
>CM035408.1:91883481-91905981 GCA_020310875.1 Ceratopteris richardii | reverse complement strand
AATAAAATCTTTTTTTACCCGTTTGCACCTCTTTTGTTGTAAGTATCCAAGGAGCAAGTGCATAAGTCGATTTCTATCAAAACTTGGCCATAAGAAGTCCCTCTTGATGATATTATTTCAATAAGTTGATTTTTGTCTCTGAACGCCAACATCTCATCAAGGTGAATGCATGGCATCTAGAATAATGCATATCAGCTAACATAGTTGGAGGGATAGAAGAGAAAAACTTAGAGACAAATGGATGAAAAACAAAAGTAACGAAAACAAGAAGAACATGAGAGACGATAAGACACCTGAGAAACTCGAAATACAAGAAGGAAACTCACTTACGCCTCAGACACAAGAACTAAACAAGCCAGGATCAATCTGAGCAGACCCAAAACTAGATGATTTGGATATGTGGCCGAAAGCCTACCAAGCCAGAATCACGACTGGACCAAACATAGAGCAACACGAGAAACTTTACCCACAAGGGGAGTTAGAAAAGGAGAGATTGGCGATATGTAGAAAGCTCATAGAGGTAGCTCAGGCCACTCTAGAAAAGACTATTCTAGTCCTCCCAGAGACGAGAGTATCTGAGAATCAATACTATGAGTGTTTTATAGAGAATGACCAAAAACCAAAAGAGAAAGATAATAAGGAAGAATTACTTAACACTCAGAACAAATCAATTTCTGTAATCCCTGAACTAGAGACTGATTGAACAAGAGAGTTGTGGGCCAGGATTCAAGAAGATTGATGGAAAAAGAATGGAATTTCAAGACCACCCTTTGAGGAATTAGATGTTGGGGACGATCAACCAACTCCAAATTTGGAAGAAATATATGAAGAGGTTTCCATGCTAGTCCAAAATAGGGAGGAGTCACACAACATGTCTACCCTACCAAACTACATGGGAGAATATGAGAAGGAATCCATAATCTTCCATGCTCTCAAAATATGAGGAAAGGAAAATGATTCTTCAGGCAAGACCTCTCACAATCTAACTGAAGTCAAGAAGACCGAAGTACAATGTCGGTTGACTGTGGAAGAATTACTATGTGCTAAGCCACAGATATGGAACCAGTTAACTAGACAATTGAAGTTAGAGCATGAGGAGAATAAGAAGGAAAGTAAAGAAATCGAAGTCCCTTCTACTATACAAATTCTTGTGGATAAAGTTGGAGAATTTAGTGAAGGAGATGAGGGCAACACATGTTTACCCATCACATATAATGGATACATGACCAAAGCCATTCTGGACACAGGGGAAGGTGTAGGCATTGCCACCAAAGAGATTTGGGAGAAATGGAGAAAGCCATCCTTGCGACCAATACGTATGCAGCTTCAATTAGAAGATGGTCATGTAGAGAGACCCCTTGGAATACTAGAGAAAATCAAGCTAGCCACCTGCGGAGTGGAGTTTGAGCAGACATTAGCTATATGTCAATTTGGAAAAGTGAATAACTATGAAATGATATTAGGACGACCATTCATGAGACAACTTAGGGTAGTGCATGATTGGGCGAGAGACGTGTTATACCTACAACATCAAGGAACTACTACCAAGATAAATTTGCATACATTTGCATATAGGGATGTGCCCCCACTACAATGGAATCCCATACACAAGGAAGAGGATGATTTGTCAATTCATAGTGCCAGCTCAATTGACCAATCATGGATGCACAAAGATGCCCAATTATGGATGTGTAAGGAAGCAATTTGGAATTAATACATAGCATGTCCAACCAAAGACTCCCAAGTGTGAAACAACTTGCTTCCTATTATATCAAGATTTGTAAGGTGTAGTAGTATGTATAACTGATGTGGGAGATCTTTTCATGGCATATAAAGCTATAATTAAAGCATCATCCCAATAAAAGTTTGGCATATCCATCACCTTCATCATTTCCCTAGAATATTTTGCAATATACCTATTCTTTCTCTCTTCCACATTATTTTGTTGTGGTGTCTACATGCATGTGATTTGTCTTTCGATATTGTTAGTTTCCAAAAATTTACAAAACTCATGGGAGAAGTATTGTTTCCCTCCATTTGACCTTATACACTTGATGTAACGTTCACGTTTTCTTTCAACCATATCCATGAACGTTTTGAAACAGTAAAACACATTTGACTTATGCTTTATATAGTAGAGCCAAGTCATCCTTGTACAACCAGTAGTGAAACTTACAAAATACCTATTACCTACAATTGGATTTTCATTTGTTGGTCCCCAAAAATCCATATGAATGAGGACAAGTGGATGATAGCTCACCTAATTCTTCATCTTGAATGGTAATCTTGTATTCTTTCCCACTTGACAAGCTTCATAGGAAATTCTGATATTTTGATTATAGAGATTTGGTAACCCTACTACTATCCTCTTCTTCTTCATGTCCTTCAATCTTTGAGTATTTCTATGTCCATACCTTTTGAGCCATAGATCCATCTCTACCTTCCTTGTTGTTTCTAAATGTGAACTAAGTCATTTGGTTGGGTTTAGGCTTCACATCCAAAGTGAACAATCATCCTTCTTTTCTGTGTTTGGCTATCGATCTCTACCCTTTGTTAGAGTTTTCCAAAAAAGCAAATTTTCTTATTGAAGTTGATCTACAATCCTCTCTCAACCATTTCTCCCACATAAACTAGATTCTTTGTGATTTTCAAAACATGAAAAACATTTGTTAAGCACTCTGCTTTATGAGAACCTTACAACATAACATTACCTATATGTGTAATAGCAGAAGGAGTGTCATCACCTCTTTCGACATGTCCTATGGCACTTGCATGTTTGAGAAGAGCTCCTTGTTACAACTCATGTGGTTACTACACCCACTATCAATGTACCATGTACTTCATCCTTGTGTCTTGTAGTCACTCATCTCCATCATTTCTAGCATACTTTCATTTTCATTTGAAGTAGATGCATAATTACCTTGAACTTTATAGATTGAATTTGTCTTCTTCCTTTGATAGCAATCTCTTGCATAATGGCCATGTTGGTGCAATTCACAAGCCTACACATTTGGCTTGAAGTCCATACACATATGAAGATGCATAGGAATCAATGCTAGTGGTTAATTACCATTTTATCTCTTTGTAAAAGTCATATTTGACTTGGAATCTTTGTAATCATCTACTCAAAGGAGTCGTGAACTTTATTAGTTGTAAAGCATCAATAAATTAAGAGAATATCTCCTAGGATGTAGGAGTATGACTATAGAGAGCCAAAAGTTTGAATTCAAATTCAAATTTTGAACTCAACTACTATAAAAGTGATCATGGAAAAGTCACGGGTAAGACTCATCAATCCCGAGCCATTCATTGTACTTTCTGAGTGTGTGTGAGGCCTACACTCTAGCCCACACCTGTGTACACCATTAGGCAATGATCTTCATGCCTATGGCATTGTACAACATTGTTGATTAATACATATATCTACATTGTTCATTTCTGAGTTCTCTCTCATGGTGTCTGAAAGTCTGTCAACTTGTGGAGATCATATCTCACTCATTTCGTGACCAAATTCAAACATCTATAGCTTGTTGGAACCAGATCAAAGTCATCTACATGCTGTTAAAATTTGAAGGATTTACGTTCAGCCATTTCAGAAAAAAGTTAGTCGAAGTGATCACTAGTCGAAGTCTGCAACAGTCCTAAAATATCGGGGGTAAAGGTTTACTTGATAAATTGATTTCTCTAAGCATAATTAATCTTTTTAAGTGATTCCACTTGGAATAGTTATCTTGCTAAGCTAATTAGATACCCCTAAAATTAAGTTTTTCAATTCCTACTGTGTTGGTCATACTGAGCAAAAGATAGATGTCTAGTAAAAAATAGAAGGTTTTCTTGAAGCCTTGAAGTTCAAAGTTATCTGTTTGATTCTATCTTTTCATACATCATTTCCAAAGTACATAGGCCATTTTATGGTGTCATTGGAAAGCTAAAAGAGTCCACTTATCAACTCTGAAGCATCAAAGGGCTGGTACAAAGTAGGATTTGGCAGTACCTACTCATCCTCCTGAAGTGTCCATCCATCATTCCCAACAGGCCATACTTGACACAAATGAAGCATCCCTTTGAATTTTGGTTGTCTTTATTTTGGTTGGACCTTCCTCCTCTATATTTGAAATTGCCTCTTCCTCTTAATGAACAGTATTTTCATCCTTGATCTTGGTCAGAATCACAATTAGATCCTCTACCTTTATTCCTTCATCTCCCCCCTCTTATACCTTTGCGAGCATAGCTTGGCCTTCATTGTGCTTTCATTTTGACCCTCCAATATTCATCTTCTAGCTAACCATCAAGGCCACCAACAAAACCTAGAAGAGTATCTCTGACATACATAGATGTTGCAAAAGCCTTCCTCTTCTCATCATCCTTAAACCCATTTAAGGTATGTGCACTAGGTCATCATCATCTATGTGACAAACTATAGAGCCCAATCCATCACTCACCATTTTTATCTTCAGTCATTTATGTTGCTGCTAGTGGTTTCCTCAAGTTTTTAAGTTCATTCTTCAACTAAATTGTCCTAGCTTTAGTTGAAGTAGAGTAGAGTCTCTATAAAGTTTCACATACTTTCATGGAGGTATCTAAATCTTGCATATGCCTAGTCATGGAAATTCTAATGTACTCAGAAAGTATATAGATAACTCTCTAATCCCTTTCATTCCAATCTCTAAAGTTTCTTAATTGATCAAGTGCTGGATTCTCTCCTAATCTAGGTCTACCATCTGTGCCAATAATGGGACCCCACAATCCTTTTCCCATGAAATAACAAGATATCATAAACTTCCATGGCTGATAATTATTCTTCTCTAACTTCTCAATTTGAGCATTCTATTCTGACATGGTGGGTTCTAATGCACTTTTCTATATCCCTTTTATGCAAATGAAATGACTAATAATAAGATTTGTACGTCTAGCCTGAAAGAACTTGGAGAAGCTTGTAGAAGGTAGAAAAATGCGTTTTGAAGTGACGAAGTTTGGTCTAGCCAACCAGCACAAGACCAGCCCTTGAGCTTATGGAGACTCAAATAGACCTTATAAAAATGTGATAAGTGCAAAGAAACACAATATGTACTTTGTAGCATCAAGGAGAATGAGTCGATACAAAACAGATAGGTTTGTAGGTCGACTAGCTCAAAAAACTTACTATCTATGGAAGAGACAATGAACTTCAAATGCCCATAGCGACCAGCGTGATTACAATTAGAAATAATAATTTTATGTGAGTGATAAAAGTAGGGTTGAGTGTATAGAATGCACAAAAGTATAAGGAATAAGCAAAATATGCTATAGAAATGAATGAGACATTCACCGGTGGTACTTCCTATTTTTCAGGAATATGCAGAGATTGACCCTGAGACATAAAAAATTAGATTTCTCCCAATCTACTGAACCAAATCTATGAAAATTTATAGGCATAAACTAGACACTAATAAATTTCCATTGAGCCATCTTGCACTCAATTTGGAGCTCTAGGGAGAGAGCAGCACCCTCTGCAAGGTTACTGTTGGCGAAGAAGATGATGCAGAGAATTGAAGGAGCAAGACAATGATGGTCACAAGTGTATGTATATTGCTTCCATGTATTGTACAAGTCTAGGAGTGTTCCATGAATTCTACAAGTGAATTTTGAATTCAAATGAAGGTGGGAATGGTTGTTGGAGGGAATCAATTCACTTTCCTACAATCTAGGAAAAGTGAAGATCTAGTTTGATCTACTTTTAGGTGATTGATTGCTTGATTGAATGCAACTTCAACCACCACAAATTCGTGGGATTTGCGCTTTTTCTTTCTACCTTTACATGTGTGAAGCTCAAGTCTTTTACAACGGTAAATGAACCATCAAAAATGTCTCAAAAAATACAATAAATGAGCATAACAAAAAGAACTCTCCAACGGATATTCTTTCGATGCGATAGCCTTTGATGTAGATCAAATCCACCTCAAGCATAGTGTAAGCTTGATGTTCCAACAGATCCATCCCCCTCAAGCTAAAGTATGCTTGAGTCTTCATTCTCTGATAGGTTGAATACCTGCCATAGCTTTGAATCTACAAAGCTTTATTCCATCAAGTGCCTTCGTCATCATATCTGCTACTTGCTTTTCAGTTGGAACAAAAGAAATGTCGATCTCCTTTTCCATGAGCTTCTCCCTGATGAAGTGGTAATGGACTTCTTTGTGCTTGGTTCTCGCATGGAAAATAGGATTCTCCGCTAGATGCATGGAAGTTACATTATCTCCAAATATGTAAGGTTTGGAACTCACAAGTCCCAAATTTGTATACAATGCTTTTAACCATATTGCCTCTTGAGTTGCTATGGTCAAGCCTCTCTACTCTGCTTCAGTTGAGGATAAAGCAACTGCTGGTTGCTTCTTGGAACTCCATGACACTAGCTTCGAACCTGCAAATGCTAAGTAACCAGATGTACTTTTTCTATCATCCTTAGCTCTTGCCCAATCTGCATCTGAGTAGATTTTGATATCCAAATCTGAAGAGTAAGGATAGAATATACCTTCATTGATTGTACTTTTGAGATACTTAGGTACTCTCTTAGCCACATGCATGTGTGATCTTCTCGGTGAGTGCATGAACTAACTAAGCACTCCCACACTATATGAGATGTCTGCCCTTGTATGAGTAGCATATATCAAGCTACCTACCAAGCTTTGTTATTCTTTTAGGTCTTCAATTTTCTCACCTTCATAAACACTTAGTTTATGATTCATCTCCAAAGGTGTACCTGTAGGTTTAGTGTTCTCCATTTTGAACTTGAGAAGAAGATCTTGAATGTATCTTCTTTGAGTCAAATACATTCCTTCATCTATATATATCACCTGCATACCTAGGAAATATGTGAGCTCACCTAGGTCACTGATTTTGAACTCCTCTTGCATGTGTCTCTTGATCCTTTGAATGCCATTTAGATAATCACCTATCACAATAATATCATCTACATATACACATAGATAGATAACCTCATTGTGATCCCTTTTGATGAATAGAGAAGGATTTGAGCTGCTAGCTTTGAACCCTTGATCTTGAAGATATGTAACCAACCTGTAATTCCAAGCTCTAGTAGCTTGTTTCAATCCATATAATGCTTTCTTAAGTCTACAAACATAAGACAGATGATTAGGGTTTTCAAAACCTGGTGGTTGTGACATGTATACCTCTTCACTTATCCAACCATTTAAGAATGCATTTTTCACATCAAGTTGGAGGAGTCTCCAATTCCTTACAGCAACTACACTTATCAATGTCTTGATTGTAGTCATCTTTGCAACTGGTGAGAATGTTTCCTTATAGTCTATACCATGAGTTTGTGAGCATCCTTTGGCAACTAATCTTGCCTTGTACCTGCAAACTGATCCATCTGAATTTCTTTTAACTTTATATACCCATCAGCAACCAATTAGCTTTTGATTCGGCGATATTGGAACCAAATCCCAAGTGTCCATCTCCTTCAATGCATCTAATTCTTCTTTCATGGCCTTTTCCCAATTAGGGTTTCCTTTTTCCTCTTCATAGGTTGAGGGTTCCTTTGAAATAGAGTCCTATGCCAAGTATATTGAATGCTTCGTAACAAATGTGGAATCATATCCATACCTTTCTGGTTGTTTCTTCTCTCTTGCTGATCTTCTAGGTACTTGTTTGGAGCATTCTCCAACCTCTTGCATCTTTGCTTTGCCTCTTGACTTCCATAGCTTGTAATCCTTTTCTCTTTCATCTTGGTCATCGTCTATATCACTTCTTGGATCCTAGACCTGTGTATCATGCTTGGTTCCTAATTGATCAAAGTCAGAATCAAGATCATATGGTAGTGTTACCTTTTGTTTGTCTTCATCATACCAAGATCTATGTTCTTCAAACACAACATCTCTACTTGTAGTCTTTCATCTAGCTTACCTCTTATTTGTGATGGTGCATGAACATAAGCTAAACAACCAAAAACCTTGCAATGTCCAAGACTACATTTTCTTCCATGCCATGCTTCATAAGGAGTCATACCTTGAAGTGATTTGGATGGTAGTCTATTGACAAGGTACACAACAGTTGAAATAGCTTCTGCCCATAGATAATGTGGCAACTTCTTCTCTTCAAGCATTGTTCGGGTTGATCCAACCAATGTCTTGTTTCTCCTCTCTGCAATTCCATTTAGTTGAGGAGAGTACCTAGTAGTCACTTCCCTTTTGATACCTTTGTCCTACAAGAACTCATCAAACTCTTTGGAGAAGTATTCTCCCCCTCCATCAGATCTGAGCTTCTTTAGTGATCTACCTGTATGGTTCTCCACATGTGCAAGATACTTCTTGAAGCAATCAAGCACTTCATTCTTACTCTTGATAAAGTATAGAACAGACTATCTACTATGGTCTTCAATAAATGAGACATAATACCTTGATCCTACCAATGAAGGTTCTTGAATTGGTCCCCATACATCTATATGTACTAAGTCCAATAAGTTGTTTTCGATGTAGCCTTTTTGGTCGAATGGTTGTCTTTGTGCCTTCCCAATCTGACATGCATCACACGTGTTGATCATGTGTTGCTTTGATATGTTCGGTAGTCCTAGAACACTTTGATCCCTGCATATATCCTTCAAGATTCTTTAATTCACATGAGCAAGTCTGTTATGCCACACTTGAAGCTCACTTAGGGTTTGAGACCCAAACTTGAATAGAGCTATGTTCTTGGTTTCTCCTACTTCAAAAGTAAAGAGCCTACCATGCTTCTCACCTCGGGCTATCTTTTTGAAGCCTTGACATGCATCTTCCACAAAAGCTCCATGTTGGGTGAACCTAACTTTCAAGCATTTTTCAACTATTTGGCCTACACTTATTAGGTTTTTAGTGATAGTGGGTACATAGAGAACCTTACTTGGAATGTTTGTTCTACCATTGGAAGCTTTGACATTACCAATCTTCTCCACATTGTGCTTTGTGTCATCCCCTGTTTGCACTTCATGTCTATGCTTTGGACTTTCCAAATCAGATAGAAGAGCAATGTTGCCTACAACATGATTCGAACATCCTGAATCTATGTAGAACAAATGATAATCTTCTTTACCTTCTTTGTGGCCTAGATTCATGAGAAGCAATGAATCTTCATGTGGTTGATCTTCTGAATAATTGCTGTAGTCCCTTCTATTATAGCCTCTATTGTTATTGTCGAAGTTGATTATTATCACTATATCATGGCTCAATGCTCACGAATATGTAGTAGAGAGTAGGACAAGAGAGTGTATCACTTCACATAATATAAAGCAAAAAAATGTTCTTACATATGAAAGCTTCATCTCCATAGCTTTTCCAATGCACACTCCATGGGCTCATAGCTCAAGCTTTCCTTTTCCATCTCTGAATCTTCTTCAAGCTCTCTTTGTGGATCCATGGGCTCCACTCCCAATGCTCTACGACCAAATCTCTGATACCAAAATGTGGAGAAATTTCACTCCAATAAACTACAATACACGCAACGAAAGTTAGAGAACCTCTTCTAGAATCTGCCCTATAAGACACATGCTTATTAAAACCTAATTCAGTCACAATGCAGAGATCCAATGGCTCTAAAACTTTGTCCACACATAGTAGACTCTCTTAGCTTTCTAACAAGATAAAGAAAACTCCATTTGTAGTTCATATGACCAGGTAACCGACTGCACAAAGTTAGACTACCTGTCATCTTAGGTTATGCAAAAAACTGAGGTTCACAAGAAATGCTCCAAGTAACTACTGGAGAATAATATGACAGCGTCATTTGAGATACTGAGAGTATGAGAGATGAGCTTTCCAAGAAGATATCATATGCATTATTTGGACAAGTACATAGAGAGATATCACCTTCCCAAGGTGGCTGTGTATAGAAAAGGTATGCAGCTGAAATACCTTTGTGCCTTCTAGCATCCAAATGAGGTACCTTCTGATATCCATTGGTGAGAGATTGACCAGCATATTCTTCTGCACCATCTCCTTGTCATCTCCACAAATTTTCACGTTCAAATGAGCTCTTTATATAGAGCTTTAGGCCTAGGACTTTTCACCTACCCTTGCATCTTCTCTCACCTCTTGACTTTTATATATTTTGGCTTTGATATAGGCCTTCAATACATTAGCCCTTTTTAATTCAACACTCTACTCTAAGGTTATGAGTGTGCCCTTTATATTTTTCGGGTTTAGCTTCATTTTGGTCTTACATGAAATACATAAATGATGAAGAGGTACATAATGAAGGGTGAGTATGTGTCAAGCCTCACAATTGGAGCTTGCACATGATCCATATTTTTCAACATCCACAAGTTCACGTAATGACAATCTCTTGATGATGCACATGAATGGGAATTCAAGCAAAGTAGACAATACTTGGTATATTGATAGTGGATGTAGCAACCATATGAGTTGCAATGCTTCTTGCTTTACTAATCTACATGCTCCTAAAGGTAAAGGACATGTGGAAACAGGTGATGATACAGTCCATGAGATCTCCCATGTTGGAGATGTAGCTTTGGATGACAAGGAGGAAGGAAGATGTCTCAAGGATGTTTTGCATGTACCTACCATCACAAAGAACTTGGTGTCTGTTGGGCAAATGGTTGAAAGAGGCTATCAGGTAAGGTTCAACAAAGGTGGATGCTTTATGGAGAACCCTAAGCAAGGTTACAAGGTCATAGCAAGAGGAAAGAAGCAAGGGAGACTCTTCACTTTGGAGGTAAATTCTCATTCCACTCAACATGTCTACTTCACATATGGAAACAAGAGGATTTCGGAGTTGGACTTGTGGCACAAGAGGAAAGGTCACATCAACATACAAAGAATGAAGGAAATGCAATTCAAGAGGTTGGTTGAAGGTCTTCCAAACTTCCAAGGACCAAGTATGAAGCATTTATGTGAATCTTGTCAACTAGGGAAGCAAGCGAGACTTCCATTCAAGAAGAGTGGCTACGTAAGCCAACATCCATTGGATTTGATACATACAGATGTGTGGGGGCCAACCAAAGAGCAATCCATTAGAGGTAACAAGTACTTTGTCACTTTTATAGATGATTGCACAAGGATGGTTTGGGTTTTTTTCATGAAAAACAAATAAAATGTATTTACATGTTTCAAAGCATTCAAGGCAATGGTAGAGAAGG
Organism: Ceratopteris richardii; assembly: GCA_020310875.1. Taxonomy (NCBI): domain Eukaryota; kingdom Viridiplantae; phylum Streptophyta; class Polypodiopsida; order Polypodiales; family Pteridaceae; genus Ceratopteris; species Ceratopteris richardii. Next base: position 91,894,856 of record CM035408.1, on the reverse strand, counting down.
AAACAGGTACATCAAATCCCATGGAAGTTAATGTAAAGCTAAGCTCCATTGATGGATAACCATTAGAGGATGTAACTTTGTATCGATCTATTATAGGCTCTTTCAATTATGCCACAATAACTAAGCCCAACATAGCATATGGAGTTGGAGTCTCATCATAATTTATGCATAGTCCAAGGACTACACACTTGCAAGCTGCAAGAAGAATGTTGCGATATCTCAAGGCCACTATAAATGAAGGATTTTTCTACTCATTTGATGATGTATGCAGGCCAAAGCTTATTCTGATGTCGATTGGGTCGGTTTGAAGGAAGATAGAAGGAGTACAAGTGGTTACCTCATCATACCAAGTAGCAAGATCATCTCATGGATTTCAAAGAAGCAACCCACGGTGGCATTATCTTCCATCGAGGCCGAGTATAGAGCTTTGGCTCAACTCACATGTGCGCTAATGTGGATTAAGAAGTTATTTATGGAGATTAATTTGCAGGTTGACACATGTCCATTTTTTTGTAACAATATGAGTAGCATTCATCTAGCATCGAATCCTATCTATCATGCTAGAACCAAGCATATTGAAGTGCACTATCACTTCATAAGGGAAAAGGTGATATCCAAGAAAGTTTAAGTACATCATGTTGGTACCAAGGACCAAGTTGCGGACATGTTTACAAAGGCTTTGGATGGGATGAAGATTTCAAAATTCAAGCAATGCATCAACATGAAGGAGCTTGGATGAGGATGAAGAATTGAAGGTTGAGGGGGAGTGTTAAAAAGTCAAGCTTCAAGCTACAAATTCGTCGGGAATCTTTTATGTACATGTGGAGCAATCAAAGGAAGCCAAAAGCCACAAGATTCCATCAAGAAAAGTCACTCAACCACTCTCCAACTCATCTCAATTAAGTCCTCCAAATTAGGAGGCTGATTTGGAAAGGTAGTTCCTAGATTTTAGGGACACACTTCTCACTATAAAAGGAGCATGTATCCCGACTTTGTTTGGGCCATCTTCTTGGAGTTTTAGCTCATGTAAAGTGAGCAATAAGTGCTGAGAGTTGTGATAAGCAAGACCCTTGCTTAAGCGAGCCCCTTGCTTGCTTGTTTGTTTTCTTTTAGTAGGCATATCTATGTGTGTGTGCAGGTAATGTTGCGACTCTCTACCCCTGAGTTGTTAGCATTGGCTCTCCCTCATATTGTATCCATGTGATGTAACTTTTGTCTCATTGGATAGCTATTAGAGTCTATTTTATGCTCACCAATTCTTTGGAGCAGTCTCTAAGTATTCTGAGAGCACCATTCATTTTAGTGAAGTTGTGTGATTGATATCTCTCTCTATGTGTAGGCTCTGCTGGAAATATTTTGCTCTCTGTTGTAAGGATTGGTTATCCTTAACTATTTATCCATTTTCTATGATTTTGGTGTCATTGGGTAGCTATTAGAGTGCTTTAAAGGTGACTCATTTTTGAGGTTCCTTCTGTGTATAGTCTTTGAGAAAAGCTTGCTAGAGTGAAGTGAGGTCTCTGTTTGACTAGAAGTTGTGAGCATTCAACTAGCTCATGTTGTAGACATTGTTTTTCTTTGTGTAAGCATCCATTTGGAGTGGAATTTGTTTTTTGGAAAGATCTTAGTATCTACTACAAGTCTAGAAAAGCTCACTAGAGTTACGCGCATATGCTCTGAGAAAGAGCATTTCTGGTGTGTAGAGGTCGAAGAAGGCTACCTGTGGAGGTCATTTGCGCTTTGTCATTGCATAGGGGTTGAGATACTTCCCCCATCACCTTAAAGATCATTCAAAAGCATGCTTCTAATATATTGGATACAATTTATAATATTATCATGACTTATTACACAGGATGGTTGACCAAGCATGCTTAGGTTGTATCTAAAAGATTTTGTACAATTTATGTTGTAAAAAAAAAAAGGAATTTTTTTGGTTTTCTAAAGTTGCAACCTTTCAAAAGAAATTCAATTTGCAACTCTCAGGCACTTCAAGATTTTTCTTTTAGTGGAATTTGGATGCCAAAATGTGTTTAAAAGATACTTTGGGCACTCTTTGATTCGATAGAAATGGGGAACGTTTACATCACATTCTCCTCATATCACATATAGAAAAATTTATAACTTAGATTAAAAATTATAAAAACATAAATATGGGACATTGGCTTCATTTTCGGTAAATAACAACCAATGTGTGCCATGGATTGTGATATTATTCAACAAGAAATTGATAATAAAAAATAATTAATCCTCTTTAGAAATAAGAACTTCCAATTTAAAACATTTAGAAATTTAATATCTACTCACTACTTGGTCAATGCATGTCATTCATAATTGGAGAGCATGGGCACTAGGCAACCTTCAAAGTTCTTTAACCATTGCACAATAAATAAATAAATGATACATTGTTATATGCTATATGGGGAATCACAACTCAATATATCCAAAATCATCTACTTGGGATAATAGGAACATGGGGAGAAACACTCTATAATATATATGGAAAATAGTCAGTCTATAACATGAATGATTGGAAAATAGTCACTCTATAATATCATGACCAGAATGGCAATTATGCAAGTTCTTATCCAACTTACTAACCTATAGGTGTGGATTAGGAGAGTTGTGAAGTCATGGACAATGAGGCTCACAAGTGGTACTACAATGAGTTCTAAATGTTCTCACTCAATGTGCAAAGAGGCAAGTTCAATTTTGAAGTGTCTGGGCTAAATTCGTTACCAAAATAGAAATGATTCACTAGAATTATGCCCTAGAGAATTAGAAAAGAATATCCTTAAGGTCTACTTTCTGTAAAAATCATTAATGCTAAGAGCCCAGAATGTATATAGAAAGAATGATTGCGTGTCACATCCCCAAATTCAAATCCCACTATCAAAAGGCAAGAACATTGGCACAATGGCTACAACTACTCACAACTTTGGTATACATATACACACCCATATATATATAGGGATGCCCGGGTCCTCAACATGGGCATCCTTTAAGATGCCCAAACCCCCTTTGATGCCCATTTTGGACATCAAATTTAAACACTCGATGGTAGTGACTCGTAAAGAAGTTCATTTTCATGGTGTTCTTTTACGTTGTGCGCCCAAATGTTTCTCTAGATTGATCATGAAGTCAAAACACATGTTCCTCAAAGAGAATCCATTTCTGTTACACAAATACAGCATGCGATTGTATATGACTGCTCAGCGATCGTGCATGACTGCTCAGGAGCTACCGTCAAGCTGGAAATCGATGATCTTTGAACTTCAAACGAGTTAGACGTACTAACCAGTGACGATTTGAGCCATAAGATTAGTTGCTGCTTCACCGCAACCTTAACCATAAAAAGGACATTCAATTCAATTTGCTTTGGATGCAATCTATGTTAGAGCAAACAAAGAGAAATATAGGAAAGGGGTTGGAGTAGGCAAATTATACGAGAAATATAGGAAAGAGGTTGCAGTACCTCTCAGGTTTTATTGATTTCCTAACGTGAACGACGGAGCTTGCCAGGTTTTTCTGATCCCCCCCCCATGATTTATACCATGGTTGCCTTCAAAGTGGGCTTGTTAGGGGACATCTCTCCGTCAATCAACTACTAGATCTTACAAACCCCGCTCTCTGATGTCTTTTGTTACCTCTCTCTCTCTCTCTCTCTCTCTCTCTCTCTCTCTCTCTGGCATATATTTTGAACGGAACGGATCTGATAACGCAGTTGAAGGTTCTCCATCCGTCACTACCTTGTAGGCGACCACGTCGAACCCTCAACACTCAAGTTCCAACTCCATTAACCTTTTACTTTCTGTCTTTGTCTCTTAGAAAGAAACCTTTGCTCATGGTCTCAAAGAAATATACCGTGGCCACCAGTGACCACCATATTATAGAGCTATTGGCATGTGTGCATTTGTCTTGACAGACTGCGCATTCCAATTTTACTGGCTTGAGCGTGCACGCAAGACTGCGTAGGAAGGCACAGAGAGAGAGAGAGAGGGGCCAGTTTAGCGCGCAGATATGGCGGAGAAGGGTGCTGATGTGAAGCAGCTGCCAGGAGTGGAGGACGCAGCATGGCTCCGTGTTATAGAACTGGGTTCGTTGTGCTGCCTCCCAATGGCCGTAAAAGCTGCCATTCAGCTGAACGTAATGGAGATCCTGAGAAGGGCGGAAGAAACCGGCGAAACGCCAATGTCAGCTCAAGAGATTGTGGCGCACATGAATGTCGTCCCAGCAACTGCGGCCCGTACTGCCGCCTGCCTCGACCGCATTCTCCGCCTTCTCGCTGGTCACGGGGTTCTGGCCGCTACTCTCAAGCAAGATGACAAAGGTGCTGCCCCCCGCATGGTGAGAGCCTACTCCCTCGACGAGGTAAGCAAGCTTCTTGCCAAAAACGAGGATGGTGTATCCCTCGCCTCCATGGTCCTCATGAACCAGGACAAGGTCCTCATGGATACTTGGCAGTACCTTCACGAGGCCGTCCGCGACGGCATAGAACCATTCACACGAGTCCATGGAAAGGATGCATTTTCATATGGGCAAGAAGATGGGCGGTATGACAAGGTCTTCAACACAGCCATGGATCACCACACCAAGATCCTGGTTAAATCACTCCTGGATAGCTATAAAGGATTTGAAGGTGTATCCACTCTTGTGGATGTTGGTGGTGGACTAGGGACTTGCATCAGGATGATTGTCTCGAAGTATCCTCACATAAAAGGCATTAACTTCGATCAACCTCATGTGATTGAATGCGCAGTCTCACACCCTGGTATGTTCTTCTAATGGTCTTTCAGAAAAACTGGCTTGCTTCTCGGATCTACATTAAAAGAACATTATGTTTCCTTTCAATATTGTTTCAAATATTGTTATTTTTCTCCCATCATCATTTATAACAAATTGTACGCTTTTTCTAGTACAGGAAGTTCGATCATTGATATACTTTCGTCCGGATTAACTTGAATTGAAGTTCGATCATTGGTATACTTTCGTCCGGATTAACTTGAATTGTATGATTGTCCAGCCATCTTTTATAACAATTAGGAATCGCTGTATGCAATCAATGATAGGCTTCTCTAATCATCGTTTATAATCACCTCAAAAGGTAGAAAATGAATCTCATTATATTGAAAATACACTGATGAAACATGGCTTGTCCTCTCTTATCAGAGTAATAACCTCTGAACTTTTCAACGATTCATATGAAAGCCTTAGCCTTGATCGAAATAGGGAACGTTCTCTAAGGATGAATGCAAGTCGAACAGACAAAGATGGAGAGTGTCTCCATATCACTGCGTTTACAATTCTACGAGTGCGCCCTAACAGCGTTCTTCTGCATGTAGGAATCGAGAATCTAGGAGGAGATATGTTCGAGAGCATCCCCCAAGCGGATGCCATCTTCATGAAGGTATGCTATTAAAGAAATAGACTGATTCTTTGTCGATTTGTGAATGCCTGGTCTCCATTGGAACGTTCATGAAAGTGGTTTCTGATTTGTGATACTCGAATGAAACAGTGGATATTGCATGACTGGAGTGATGACCACTGTGTAAAGATCTTGAAGAACTGTTATAAGGCATTGCCGGACAAAGGCGGGAAGGTGATCGTCGTTGATGCAGTCCTTCCTACTGCAGTAGAAACTAATACGCGAGCTCGTGTAGGATACCACTTGGATGTCCTAATGTTGGCATATAACCCAGGCGGTCGAGAACGTACTGAGCTCGAGTTTCAAGAGCTTTGCAAGCTTTCCGGATTCACAGGTGTGAGAGTTGTGTCTAAACTCAATGAGTGTAGCGTCCTCGAACTATACAAATGCTAAGATCGTCCGATCCGATATAATGAAGTCGCTACATCTTCACATGTTTCCGTAACAAAATATTTGTATGACACTACATCAATGTTCAACAACCGATCCGATATAATGAAGTCGCTACATCTTCACATGTTTCCGTAACAAAATATTTGTATGACACTACATCAATGTTGAACAAGCAGGTATTTGTATGGCATCAGTCCCTTTGTTTCTGTAACAAAATAGTTGTATGAGTTTGTCTTTTTCCCTTTGTTACATTGTTCCTTTTCCGGGACTGACACTGCATCAATGTTCCACAAGCAGATATCTGATCAATAACATCAGAAGTCCTTGAGAATTCTACGCCCATTAATAATTTTCTTTTCTCCAAATACTTATTAAATGTACCACAACTGAAAATAATGAACTGTTTAAATAAACGTGTACTATAGTTTTCAACCGGGTAAATTTTAGAACTCAGGACATTTTAGCCTAAATCTCATACTGTAAAGAACATCTTTGTAATGTGTAACTCTCACTCGGGAGAAACTGTCCTCGAGTATTTGGAGGTGCGTTTTAGTCCATTTTCACAAAAAATGGTTTCATCATGGAAAGGGGAGAGAACGAGCAAAGAAAGAAAAGTATCATGACAACAAGAGGAGACACTTCAGTCATTCATCTCTTAAATTGTTATTTCTTACTTCGCATAGTAATAAAATCCCAAGTTATTGGAGCTGCTAGCACCCATCTAAAATTAGAGCTAGCCGCAATTAATGTGGTCCAGAATTTTATATATATATATATAAATATATATATATATATATATATATATATATATATATATATATATATATATATATATATATATATATATATATATATATATATATATAGAGAGAGAGAGAGAGAGAGAGAGAGAGAGAGAGATTTCTCAATTGTATAATAGAAAAGGATACAGCCGAAGTCCTGTAATCAGCAAAAAAACAATCGAACTTAACAATCGAGCTTACTTCTCACGTTATGAAGTTAGGCATTGTGAGATAGTGCGGAAGCGAATATCTTTTTTCCATATTAAATATAGAGGTTCGACAAGCATCTACTCTCTCGAGTTTTAGCTTTTAAAGTATAACCGTAGAAGTGAATGAGCATAGTAATCCCAAGATTCTGATATTCCACAAAGCAAGAGTTAGACGAAATTTCAATTGATTATAATTGATTTAGATTGGCCAAAGACACTCCATGTTCAATTACAGGGTTAGATAAGATTTCAATTGATTACAACTGGTTTAGACTCTCCAAAGCTATTACATGTCCAACTCAGAAGTTGAACACAAGATCTGCGCACCAAAAGACTAGCACCAAATCAACCCTCCGCACCAAGAGACTAGCACCAAATCAACCCACCTACGACTTATGAACAACCCTCCGCACCAAGAGACTAGTACCAAATCAACCCACCTACGACGTATGAACATTTTTCTTTTTGCTTTTGTTTCTACCCACTGTACGGACACTATCTTCATTTTGATTGTTTTTGCTTTCCTTTTTTCACCCACCATACTCACAGTGTCGCCGTTGCTTTTGCTTTTCTTTTTCCGCCCACTCTAGTCACACCGGAAGTGAATCTCTTCATTTTCGTCGTTTTTGCTTTTCTTTTTCCACCAACCGTACTCACACTGTCGCCGATTCCTTCCTCAATATTTTTCATGCTCTTTCCCCACCTACAATTTTATCCCCTCTCCAAGTGCCTCTGCAAATGCTTGGTGCACGCTATATACGCATGCGTTGTACTCAGTATGAATGTTGTAGGTGATGTGAACTCATTCACGACAAGTACCGCGAGCATGTGTAAACTTTTCTCATGTGCTGAAGATTTTTCTATTCAATGTGGATTGCTTACTTCAGGCCATCCCTCTGCAAGCATCTTTTGTTTTGACGCCTACATTCAGGGAGAGAGATTGTCTTTACGGTGATGCAAGGTATGACCAAAAGCACAATAGTTTCTTGCATTTCCAATACTTCAAAGTGCCATATGCTTGAAGATATTTCAGAAACAGGCATCTAAAACATTGTACTCTCAAAGAGAATTCACCTGTGAGTCGAAGGGTTTCATGCAATGCGGGATTTGGATGTATTATCCTAAAAGTGAACAAAAACTATACTGAGTTGTACTTCAATGTGAACCAATAGAAACATGATCATCTGGTGGAGCAAACTTTGGACCTTTTTATTAAGCTTACATAAAATACAAAACAGTACGCACATTGAATCGAAGCTAAAATGATTGATCTTACAAGCTTCGTGACATATAGGACCTTGTAGATCTTATGAATATGCTTCCTACAATTATCATATATTAAAGCAATATTTGCCAAGACGTCGTTCAAGACGTGATTTTTTCTCGCATATTGTTTGTCAAGTACTGAACATTTGAGGTAATACATTCGAAGATGAAGTCTGTTAGCGAATGCAACGCTTTAAATGTCCGTTTCTGAAATATTATCAAGCATATGAGACTTTCTAGATGACTTAGACCCGAGACTTAGAGTTACCCCCGAGGAATGGACTCTTCTTCAAGGTAGGTGTTTAGCGTGGGACTGCTCAACTATCCGCCTTCTCTCTCGACAGGATCTTCATTGCATGGAGGGCCTCAAATGGAGCAATGGTAAGAAACTATCCAGGATCTTCCTTGCTAGGAACTTCCTTGCCAAGATCTTCGTAGAAGACTTAGACCCCGAGACTTAGAGTTACCCTCGAGGAATGGACTCTTCTTCAAGGCAGGTGTTTAGCATGGGACCGCTCAACTATCCGCCTTCTCTGTGGACAGGATTTCCTTGCCTAGAATGCCTCAAATGGAGCAATGGTAAGAAACTATCGAGAATCCCCAACTTCAAAGAGAACATAGATGGTCATCACAACATTAACAAGGTGTCGTGCCTTTCTTGGAACAAACTTCAATGGGAACTAAAGTTCATGTCTATTTGGCACCCCCTAATTGTGATAAAAAAGTCTCTTCTGATGTGGCAGATCTTGCATAAGGGTATCTGGTTCAATGCAATGGCTAACAAAATTTGTGGTGTACCTCCATGGTGCAAGCACTGCAATCGATGCATTGAAGATTTAGTTCACCTTTTCTTCGATTGCCCCAAGTCTCGTGTTATCTGGCATCATCATGTGATGAGGATATTGAGACTCACGAACCAAATCATTTGGCAACAGACGTTGTTGGGTGAGGTGGTTGGTTGCTCATCAAGGCTATGGAATGCCATCAGGGGTGAGACTCTTTGGAAGATTTGGAGGGAGCGATGTGCTCTCAATTTTGGCCAAACCCCAAAGGAATGGTCAATTGAAAAATCCTTGTTTCTTCTAGGTAAAAGAGTCTCCCAAGATAAGAGATCTCCACTATTTAGGCATCACTATATTATCTCCTCGAAGATAACAAGTTGAAACCGAAATGGGTCCCACATGAGGGAGATGATAGATTTGTCCACCTCATTTGTAATGACCTCTAGTTTACCGAACTTGTCCCCTACATTGTGGGATTTGGGGGGTCCCATGGGCACTAGTCCCATTCACTTGTAACTTTTGTTTTTTATTTTAATTAAAGTCCGGGAGAATAGGAAAAGGCCAAACTTCCTTTATTAAAAAAAAAAAACAAAATGAAACTTCCAAATATTTGAAACTAAAGAAACTATTTTGGTCATATCTTGCATCACCGTCAAGACAATCTCTCCCCCTGAAGGTGTGCGTCAGGACGAAGGATGCTTGCAGGGGGATGGCCTGAAGTAAGCAATCCGCACTGAATAGAAAAGTCTTCAGAGCAAGTCGAAAGTATACACATGCTCGCGGTACTTGTCGTCTACACCATTCAAACATAATAAAATGCACAATGTGTATAGCGTGCAGGCAAGCATTTGCAGATGCCTACTTGGAGAGGGGAAAAAATCTAGGTGGGGAAAAAGCATGAAAATGTTGAGGAAGTTCTTGTTCAAGCCCGCATAGCGTAGTGGTTGATGCTTTGAATCTCAAGGAGAAAGTTCTGAGTTTAAATCTTGGCTGGACATATCCATGAGTTTCCAAAGATGGGTGTCCATGAGTTCCTCAAGATGGGTGCCTCTACCTTACGAGGTCGGCTCTGTGTGTCTTTCCAATTCATTATTGTTATTTCTTACTTCATATGGTAATAAAATCCCTGGTTATTGGAGCCGCTAGCTCTCATCTAAAATTGGAGCTGAGAGCAATTAATGAGGTCCAGAATTTGAGAGAGAGAGAGTGAGAGAGAGATTCCTCAATTCTATAATAAAAAGGGATACAGACCAAGTCCTGTAATGTGGTAAAACCTCAATTGACCTTACTGCCAGCATGTGTATACCTTTGTCTTGTGCTGAAGGGTTTTCTATTCAATGTCGATTGCTTACTTCAGGCCCTGCCTCTCCAAGCCTCTTTTGTTCTTACGCGTACATTCAGGGAGAGAGATTGTCTTTACAGTGATGCAAGCTATGACTAAAACCACAATAGTTTCTTTTCATTTCAAATATTTGAAACTGCCATATGCTGGAAGATGTTTCAGAAACAGACATCTAAAACATTGTACTGTCGAAGAGACTTCACCTTTGAATTGAAGCGGTTCATGGAATGCATGCAGGATTTGGATGTATTATCCTAAAAGTAAACAAAAAATATGCTGAGTTCTACTTCAATGTGAACCAATAGAAAGTGATCATCTGGTGGAGCAAATTCTAAACCTTTTATTAATCTTACATAGAATACAAAACAGTACGCACATTGAATTGAGACTAGAGACTAGAATTATTGATCTTAGAAGCTTCGTAACATATAGGACCCTGTAGATCTTAAGAATATGCTTCCTATAATTATCATATATTAAAGCATCTAGAATGATGTGAAAGGTAACTTCCAGGTATAAAAGGAAGTAGATTGCAAGACTCACTCAAGACGTTCTTTTTTCTTTTACACTGTTTGTCAAATACTGAACACTTGAGATAATACATACAAATCCCACATTGCATGAACCCTTTCGATTCAAAGGTGAAGTCTCTTCGAGAATGCAATGCTTTAAATGTTTGTTTCTTCAAGCGTATGACAATTTCAAATATTTGAAATGAAAGAAACTATTGTGCTTTTAGTCATACCTTGCATCACCGTAAAGACAATCTTTCTCCCTGAAGTAAGCAATCCACACTGAATAGAAAAATCTTCAGTACAAGACAAAAGTATATACATGCTCGCGGTGCTTGTCGTGAATGGATAAAATGAATAACGTGTATAATGTTCACGCAAGCATTTGCAGATGCAGACTTGGAGTGGGGAAAAACTGTAGGTGGGCAAAGAGCATGAAAATGTTGAGGAAGGATATTGGGAAGGAAACGGCGACAGTGTTGAGTATGATAGAGGGAAAAGGAAAAGCAAATAACAAGGATAATGAAGACGGTCACCTGCGTACTATCTCACAATGCCTGACTTGATAACACGAGCAGTAAGGTCGATTGATGTTTTCTCAACCTCTCGGTGAGTGCTTGGATATGAGATATGTCCTCGTCTGGATGCGGATGGGACCTATGACCGAAAT
>CM035408.1:91803481-91878481 GCA_020310875.1 Ceratopteris richardii | reverse complement strand
GCACAAGAGCAAGGCTAAGTGGTTCAAGATCTTGGGTGTTCTGTCGGGTATGATCGCCGTTGGGAGGTGGTTTTCTGATATTTGCAGATGGAAGAACCCTATCCCCACAGTTCTCGTCCATTTCCTTTTCGCTGCTAATGCTCCCTTGTATATGCTTTCTGTCAATGGTGCACACTGACATCTCACCCGTATGCGTGCCTACATGTAAAAAAAACCTCATTACACCTCAAACAGTGATCTAGTGTAATATCAGAGATTATTAAATCTAAGCAAAGAACCTGAGCTGAAAAACGTGTCTTCTGCTTCCCATCAGTCCAGGCATATGGATTGATGTTCATCTCTCCATAGCTATCTGCCTCAGAAATACCATGCAACTTTTTATCAATGTAATTAAACAAAAAAAGTGGCATCCCTGGTCGGACATTCTTTACATAGATGATATGAGAAGCTCGAAGGCTTAGACATGCAGAAAAGCTAATGATCAAGCTATTGTTCATGCATATGGTTTAAAGGGAGAGACGTATATCTGTGATAGAAAGTAAGAGGATAGATAAAGTATACCAAACAGAAGTTGTGTGACGCATTCATTGTAAGTCGCATGGTCACAGCCGAAAATCACAGCAGCAAGCTCCTCCGTCGGAAGGTTCAAGAACGGGAGCGGTGAAGGAGAATGGCTAGCCCAAGAGGAAGGAGAATGAAGGCCTTTGTATGTTTTGGTCTTACGTCCAGCTCCCATGACAGAAGCACTTTGCTGGCGATGAGACTTGTAAGAGTAATTTTAGAGTTTGTTGGAAAACGTTAATTACAAATTTATGTAATGAGATCATATGCTACGTGTGTATTAATTACAATAATACTTTCATAATAATATTTTTTATGAATGAAGGCATTCTGTGGGTAGAATATTGACACCAATGGATGAAGATATGAAAGATATTGACACCAGCATTCACGAGTTCACAGTCAAGGATGTAGTTGACAATGATGTGGATAGCAATCTGTGGAGCATGCACAAAAGCAAGGCTAAGTGGTTCAGGATCTTGGGTGTTCTGTCAGGTATGATCGCCATTGGGAGGTGGTTTTCTGATATTTGCAGATGGAAGAACCCTATCACCATAGTTCTTGAATATCAAACATCATATTCATACTAGCTAATGACACCCAATATGTTGATTTTTTTTAATTTCAACATTTTTAAAAATTCTCTTTGGAGTTCTCCAAATATCATGTCACCTATATCCATGTAAGCAACTACTCATGAATTATGAACCACTCTAGTAAATTGTGGATGATTGAAATCTTAACCAATAATAGCGCAATAAATATACCGATGCAACGTTGCATGTATGTAGTGTTATTTTCTCCTTGCTTTCGTTCATGTTGTATTCTTAAGATGTAGATATATAGATGTTGGCAAACTTGAACTTTTATAACATTTCAAGAACAAGAGTCAACAATTAGGAGAACAAGAGAGAGAGTCAACAAAGCGAGAGAGAGACAGAGAGAGAGAGAATTCAAAGCGAAAAAGATGTAGAAAGAGAGAAACAGAGACCTGCATATACTTGCTTTAGCTCGTAAGCGCAACGCAACTGCGAACGTTGGAGAGCTCTTCGATCAGATGCGTGAAAATGCCGATCGAAGAGCCTCCAACGTTTTAATTTTTTCCCGTCAAGAGACCGTCGTGTAAGGGATGCTAGATGCGTCGCATAAACGACGTCCAGACAGTGTCGCTTATGCGACGTACAAAGCGTCACTTAAGCGACGCTTTTTGAACCCACGTATAAGCGACGCTACAGGCAAGCGTCACAGGTCTTGTCGCAATACAAGTCGCAAAATGCATCGTTCACTTCGTCGTTTAATCGACGGTCTGCGTGCGACGCTCATTACGACGCATGTTGCAATTTTATAGCGACGAATTTGTGTCGCCTTAATCGTCGCTATACGCCCGTATTCCTTGTAGTGTCTCCTTCTCAATGTATCTTGTGCGAGGGGATGACCATGGAACTCCCGTAGCCACGATTTTCTGTGAGGTAGCACAAGTGCACACTGAAGGAAACTCCCTCTTTCTTTTCATGGTCAAAACTCAACTACAGGTAGCTACAAGAACTTGGTTTGAGGGCAATACCCTCAGCGCCTTCCATTTTTTATACCCATTTAGAAATGTCTCCCCCGAGTAACTCACTCCATGGTGGGAATGAGTGCCCCGACAAGGTTGGTTTGAGGTATTGGCCTCCCTTCCACGGGCATAGTGTCTAGTGCAATTGCATGAATCCCCTTCGAGGAATGGGAACCCAAGGCATGCAAACCCTCGCCCCCATCTATGAGACTAGTGCACTAGATGGCTGTGCTCAACTTATCTCCATCAAACCAACTTGTACTGAGATTTTCATTATCTACCAACATGAGTGGATGCCTACCAAGAGGCATAGCCCCTCAGCTTTGGCCGTGCTTCTTGTACAACACAACTTGGGTGTGACCCTTCTACATGGAGGGACCCTCATCAAGATGACCCTCAACTTCGACCGCTTAGCATCACACTCCCATGTACGTGGTGTCACTACAAGAAATAGGAGGGTGTAGCGATGCCCCCCGAATTGAAAAACAAAACAAACACCATCGCTTATGCGATGCTGCTATTTTTGGATTTTTTTTCGAGCATTCGTCACATAAATGATGCCTGCGTCGCTTATGCGACGCTAAAATTCATGCATCGCAAATACTGTTGCTAACTAGCGACGCTATTTGCGATGTTGGCAAACTGCACAGCGTCGCATATGCGACGCTTTGGAATGTAAAAAAGAAAAAGGATTTCCCCCGACACATTTGTGCCAGGATTTGGACGCGAGAGAGAGAGAGAGAGAGAGAGAGAGAGAGAGAGAGAGAGAGAGAGAGAGAGACATCTCATTGAAGCAAGGTATGCACACACACACACACTTACACACACATACATATGCATACACACACACATATACACACATAGACCCACACACACACACATACACACAAATACACACACATACACACATGCACACATAATGCATACACATGCACACACATATACACATACATATACACACACATACACACATACACACACACATACACACACACACACACAACATAATGCATATGCATATGCGTACATACATACATACATACTTACATGCATACACACACATATGCATACGTAATGCACATGCATACATACACATACATAATGCATATGCATACATAATGCACATGCATACATACACATACATGATGCATACACACACATATGCATACATAATGCATACACACACATACGCACACATACATGCATACACATACACACATAGACACATACACACACATAGACACATACACACACATAAACACATACACACTCATAGACACACACACATACACATAGACACACACACACATACACACACATATATACACACACACATACACACATAGACACATACACACATAATGATGCATTCACACACATACACATGCATACACACATACACACACATATACACACACATACACACATATATGCATACACACACACATAGAGAGACATATACACACATACACATACATGCATACATAATGCATATGCATATGCATACATACATACTTACATGCATACATACACATACATAATGCATACACACACATATGCATACATAATGCATACACACGCATATACATACATAATGCATACACACACATACACACACCTATGCATACATACATGCATACACATACACACATAGACACATACACACACATAGACACATACACACACATAAACACATACACACTCATAGACGCGTAGCGACACATACACATAGACACACACACACACATATACACAAACACATACACACATAATGATGCATACACACACAAACACATGCATACACATACATATGCATACATACATGCATACACATACACACATAGACACATATACACACATACACACATAGACACATAGACACATATACACACATACACACAGAAACACATACACACTCATAGATACACACACATACACATAGACACAGACACACATACACACACACATACACACACATACACACACATACACACACATACACACATACACACATACACACATAATGATGCATACACACACATACACATGCATACACACATACAGACACATATACACACACATACACACACATATATGCATACACACACATAGGGAGACATACACACATATATACATACAGGCATACATATGCATACATAATGCATATGCATACATAATGCATATGCATACATACATACTTACATGTATACATAATGCACATGCATAGATACATACACACACATAGACACATACACACATAGACACATACACACACATAAACACATACACACTCATAGATACACACACATACACATACACACACACACATACACACACATATACACACACATACACACATAGACACATACACACATAATGATGCATACACACACATACACATGCATACACACACATATGCATACATACATGCATACACATACACACATAGACACATACACACACATAGATACATACATACACATAAACACATACACACTCATAGACACACACACATACACATAGACACACACACACACACACATATACACACACACATACACACATAGACACATACACACATAATGACGCATACACACACATACACATGCATACACACATACAAACACATATACGCACACACATACGCACATACACACACATATATGCATACACACACATAGAGAGACATACTCACACATACACATACATGCATACATATACATACATAATGCATATGCATATGCATACATACATACATACATACATACATACATACATGCATACATACACATACATAATGCATACACACATATATGCATACATAATGCATACACACATATGATGGAGAGTGTTAATCTCCAAAAGAACAAATTAACCTTGAAGTTAGATCACCTCTATATCAAGGTTAACCTTAGACTCCACCAAACTTAGAGATCATTCACCAAATTATCAGAAATATTGAAAGTTCTGAAAAATTCAACTTCTCTGAAAAGTCTGCTGTAGATTAGTCACTCATTGACTAATCAATCCTGTAAAGTTTTTGATAAAACTTTGCACAACACTTCGCCTTAAGGTTGCGCAACTTTGCCAAGTTAAATCTCTCAAAAAGATTAAGTACACTCTGAGAAATGTGTGAAACACTTTACCTATGTCTGAAAGTGCTTCTCTGCAATGGCGACTTTGACACCTGCAACTTCTTAGCATTGGTTCTCCCAACTCTGAACCCGTTTGATCAAGATCTTCTAGCCATAGATGGCTTACCTTCCAACTTAAATTTTAAGCTCTCATTTGTGTAAAACTTTACACTGTGGACTGAGCACTGACCATTTCTTTGAAGATGAAATGTGCGCCAGATTTCTCGACTCTTATAACATTTTCACATATGAATGTTCCTAAGCAAAATTCTCACAACCTGATTGAAATTAAACTCTCAAATTCTAGCCATAGATAGATTAGCTATGGACTTAGATACGTGCAGAAAGATTCTTCAAAAGATTAAGCACAGAAGGAGAATGGGAGAGAAGATCGACGCGCAGAATTCTACTCAATTTTCTTCTTCATTACTTTTCACACATATGGTTGATGATACATACAATGTTCATCACTTCTTCACCTATTCTTCTCTATCTGATCTATATCACTCTCTCTATTTATGAATACGTATCTGTAGATATATATACGAGTCTAACTCGTCATCCTTTTTCAAAATACATTGAACTATTTACAAGAGTAATATACAAAAGAAACATTTCTGATTCCATTTTCTTCCTCTGAAAGTAATCTTCATTCTTCCATATGTCTTCTCACTTTGATCTTCATAGAATCACTATTGATGATTGTTCTGCTCCAACAGCTCCCCCTCAATCTTCAATTGTGATTACCTGTATCTTCTTTATTCCTGCCATATCTTTAAACCTCTGCAATTTAGGTCCATCCAAACTTTTAGTCATCATATCTGCAAGTTGATCTTTTGTAGGAGTGTGTATGACTTCAATTTCCTTCTCAATGACCTTCTCTCTCAGAAAATGATACTCTTTTGCAGCTTCCACCATATCTTTATATTCTGCCTCTGTGGATGACAAAGCAACTGTATGTTGCTTCTTAGAACACCATGAAATCAATTTGTCTCCTACATAGCACAAGTATCCATGTGTTGATCTTCTATCATCAACATTACCTGCCCAATCTGCATCACTATATATCTTAATTCTTGTATCTGAAGTAAACCCATAGTACAACCCTTCTTTGAGTGTACCCTTGATGTACCTAAGTACTCTTTGTCCTGCAATCCAATGTTTCTTTCTAGGACAATGCATGAATTGTGAAAGCACACCAACTGCATATGATAAGTCAGGCCTTGTCAATGTAGCATAAATCAAGCTACCAACCAAACTTTGATAGAGTTTCATATCTCTGAACTCTTCTCCTCCAAACCTAGACAATTTATGGTTCACTTCCAAAGGTGTAGGTGCAACCCTGCAATCTTCCATTTTAAACTTGGTTAGCAAATTTTTAAGATACCTTTCTTGGGTCACATATACTCCATGTTGAGTATAAGAGATCTCCATTCCCAAGAAGAATGATAGGTTCCCCAAATCACTGATTTTGAACTCTTTCTCCATCTGCTTTTTGATCATTTGTATCCCCTTATCATCTGTTCCTGTAAGTATTATGTCATCAACATAAATACACACATAAATGAACCCATCTTCACTTGCTTTGACTAGCAAGCTACTATCTGCCTTTGATGCTTGAAAACCAAGATCATTCAAGAATTTTACAAGCCTATAATTCCAAGCCCTTGGGGCTTGCTTCAACCCATACAAAGCTCTCTTGAGCTTACATACATAATTTGGACTCACTTGATCTTTGAACCCATCTGGTTGCTCCATGTAGACTTCATCTGAAATGTAACCATTCAAGAAAGCATTTTTAACATCTAATTGAGACAACTTCCAACCTTTACAAGCAGCAATTGCAATGAGTGTCCTGATGGTTGTCATCTTTGCCACAGGACTATAGGTCTCATCATAGTCCACTCCATATGTCTGTGCATACCCTTTCACAACAAGTCTAGCTTTGTACCTAGACACACTTCCATCTGCAAATCTCTTTGTTTTGTAAACCCACTTACATCCAATAATCTTTTGACTATTAGGTTTAGGAACCAAATCCCATGTTTGATTCTCTATCAATGCATCATACTCCTCTTGCATAGCATCTTCCCAATTCTTCTTCCCTTTGGCTTCTTCATATGTAGAAGGGTCTTCATCTGCTTTTACCAAATAAGCATAATCTTTAGTAGTCAAGAATGAAGTGTCATAGCTATACCTTGTAGGTTGCCATTTGTGCCTAGATGATCTCCTAACTTCTGCACTTCTTGAGGTCTCTGGTTCATCACATTCTGGATCAAACCTTGGCCTCTCTTCAACTTCAATCTGCACTTCATTACTCTCACTTTCATCAAGTAATTGAATCTTTGCTTTACCTTTCCTTTGTTCCACTACTTCTTCATCATCTGCATGTACATTATATTTACCTGCATACCAAGTACCTTGCTCATCAAATGTAACATCCTTGGATACAATAAATTGCTTTGTGGATGGACTCCACAACCTGTATCCCATTTGCTTATCATCATAACCAATGAATACATACTTCTCTGCCTTAGGCTCCAACTTATGCCTCAATTGAGATGGCACATATGCATATGCCAAGCATCCAAATATTTTGCAATGATCCAAGGTAGGTTTCTTACCCCACCAAGCTTCATATGGTGTCATGCCCTGCAAAGCTTTACAAGGCAATCTATTGACCAAATATGTAGCTGTATTAACAGCCTCAGCCCACAAATAATTTGGGCAATTCTTCTCTTTCATCATGGACCTTGCAAATTCAACAAGAGTCCTATTTCTTCTTTCTGCTACCCCATTTTGTTGAGGAGAGTACCTACAAGTAACTTCTCTCTTTATACCTGCATTCCACAAATAATCATTGAACTCATTTGAAAAATACTCTCCCCCTCCATCTGACCTTAGTCTCTTCAATTTTTGTCCTGTAATCCTTTCTGCATATGCATGATAGTGTTTAAATGTATTAAACACTTCTGATTTTTCCTTAATCACATAAATTGTGATCCACCTGGTAGCATCATCAACATATATGACATAATATCTTGAACCATTTATACTAAAGTCCTTTGAAGGACCCCACACATCTGTATGCACCAATTCAAGTCTTTCTGAATACATAAATCCATCCTTAGAATAGGACTGCTTATGAGCCTTACCTAATTGACATGCCTCACATCTGTATGTCATGTGTTGACCTGCAATGTTAGGCATTCCAAGCACTGAATCATTGTTAATCATTTCTTTGATACCTCTTTCATTAAAGTGTCCAAGTCTTTTGTGCCAAAGATCCAATTCTGACACCTTCTGCTCTCCATATGTGAACATAGCATGTCCAACATTTCCTTGTACCTTCAATGTGAAAAGCCTTCCTTCTTTCTTTCCTGCAATAACTTGTTTATACCCTTGACTAGGGTCTTCCACATAAACTCCATCATTGGTAAACCTTACCTCATAACCTTTTTCCACAATTTGACCTACACTAATCAAATTCTTTGGAATTGTGGGAACATAAAGTACCTTACTCAGAAGAGTGCTCCCATCCTTAGCTTTGACTGAACCAATTGACTTTACCTTATGCTTTGTATTATCACCTGTCTGCACTGTATGATTAATTGCATTGTGATCTAGGTCAGTCATCAAAGCAATATTTCCACTCAAATGATTACTACATCCTGAATCAATATAAAACACTCTCATGTCCTCATGTGAGGTTTCACATGTATTCATAATGAGAGTTGAATCCTCCTTCTGATCTGATGCATAGTTGTAGTAGGTGTTATTATAGGATTGACTTTGGAAGCTTCTTCCACCACCTCTTCCAAAAGAATTCCTACCACCTCTACCTCTGAAATTTCCTCTCTGAAATCTACCACCTCTTGCTCTTTGATTAAAGTTCTGATAATTACCATTGCTTTGATTATTGTGCCAACAATCATGAGATAGATGATTGGTCTTACCACATATCCAACAAGCTCTTGCATTATCTTTGTTGTTTCTGCCTCTTCCTCTACTTCTGCCATTTCCTCTTCCTCTTATGAAGTTTGCTTGGTTTGATGTACCTTCTTCTTCACCTGATTGTTGCTTTCCTTTGTTGGCTTTCTTCTTGTCTTTAGAATACATTGCATGACCTGCACTCTTATCAACATCTCCTTTGATATCATTCTCAAAAGTTAGCATATGACCTAACAATTGATTCAAATCAGGAGTAAAGTGATCTAATGAAAGTTCTGTAGATAAAATGAAAGGCTTCCATTTCTCATCTCCTCTTAGTCCTGTGAGTATTTGTCTTACCAATTTGTCTTCTTCAATATCTTCATCAACTGCACCTAAAGAATCTGCAATGTCCTTCATCTTTGTCACATAATCAGAAATTGATTGTGAGGCCTTCTTCTTGAAGGTAGTAAACTCTGCCCATAGTGAAGCCTTCCTTGATTTGGTTGTATTTTGGAAATGCTCTTCCAAAGCATTCCAAATGTCACAAGCACTTTCAAGTCCTCTAATGTGAGGAAGCAAATAGTCATTGACTGCCATGTAGATGATGCTTCTTGCTTGAGCATCCTTCTTCATCCAATTCTTCAAATCTGCAAGCTCCTCCCTAGTTGGAACACTAGGATCTCTGAATTCTGGCTTTTCTTCATCTCCTGTGATATATCCTATCAAATCTTTGCTCATAAGGTGAGCTTCCATCCTCATAGACCAAGCAGGATAGTTCTCTCTATCCAGCTTCTCAATTTGGAGACTATCTCCCATCTTTACTTCACCTGTAGCTTCAAATCTTTAACCTTTACAGATAATGAATGTACCTTTACTTCGAATGTTGCTCCTTCTGATCCTTTTGATACTCTTTGTATGTCTTCCTTTAATCTTTCTTCACACTTTGACCTTTTGCACCTTCGAAATGTAAAGTTTTGTATTTCTGCAATAGTCGGAGTCTCCTTCACTTTAATTTTGACACAACCTGCTCTGATACCACTGATGGAGAGTGTTAATCTCCAAAAGAACAAATTAACCTTGAAGTTAGATCACCTCTATATCAAGGTTAACCTTAGACTCCACCAAACTTAGAGATCATTCACCAAATTATCAGAAATATTGAAAGTTCTGAAAAATTCAACTTCTCTGAAAAGTCTGCTGTAGATTAGTCACTCATTGACTAATCAATCCTGTAAAGTTTTTGATAAAACTTTGCACAACACTTCGCCTTAAGGTTGCGCAACTTTGCCAAGTTAAATCTCTCAAAAAGATTAAGTACACTCTGAGAAATGTGTGAAACACTTTACCTATGTCTGAAAGTGCTTCTCTGCAATGGCGACTTTGACACCTGCAACTTCTTAGCATTGGTTCTCCCAACTCTGAACCCGTTTGATCAAGATCTTCTAGCCATAGATGGCTTACCTTCCAACTTAAATTTTAAGCTCTCATTTGTGTAAAACTTTACACTGTGGACTGAGCACTGACCATTTCTTTGAAGATGAAATGTGCGCCAGATTTCTCGACTCTTATAACATTTTCACATATGAATGTTCCTAAGCAAAATTCTCACAACCTGATTGAAATTAAACTCTCAAATTCTAGCCATAGATAGATTAGCTATGGACTTAGATACGTGCAGAAAGATTCTTCAAAAGATTAAGCACAGAAGGAGAATGGGAGAGAAGATCGACGCGCAGAATTCTACTCAATTTTCTTCTTCATTACTTTTCACACATATGGTTGATGATACATACAATGTTCATCACTTCTTCACCTATTCTTCTCTATCTGATCTATATCACTCTCTCTATTTATGAATACGTATCTGTAGATATATATACGAGTCTAACTCGTCATCCTTTTTCAAAATACATTGAACTATTTACAAGAGTAATATACAAAAGAAACATTTCTGATTCCATTTTCTTCCTCTGAAAGTAATCTTCATTCTTCCATATGTCTTCTCACTTTGATCTTCATAGAATCACTATTGATGATTGTTCTGCTCCAACAACATACACACATGTATGCATACATACATGCATACACATACACACATACACACACATAGACACATACACACACATAAACACATACACACTCATAGATGCACACACATACACATAGACACACACACACATACACACACATATACACACACATACACACATAGACACATACACACATAATGATGCATACACACATAATGATGCATACACACACATACACATGCATACAAACATACACGCACATACATACACACACACATGCATACATACACATACTTAATGCATACACACATACATATATACACGTATATATATGGATTTCTAACCATTTTTTTTATATGTTAGGTATTATGGATCCTAGTAGAGAGAGAAAGGTGAAACTCACTCTCATAAAAAGTCTTATGAGAGCAAGAGTTTCGTCTGATACTCTAGGGGCCATCATGCGTGATTACTCAGAGATATCTGATGAGGAGCTGGACTGTACGATCACGATGTTTACCCAGCGATCAAAGGAGGGCTCTTCTGTGGCTCCACATGCAGGAAGAGAGCTATCTGCTCATAGGTATGTTTTTTCTTCATAAACTTTTTTAATGATATATAACACATATTTTTATTTATTTTTATCTATCTATTTTTAGGACACCTATACCACCTCGAAATCATGATAGCAGAGCAGAGTTCCCTATGAGGAGATGCATAGGCACCTTAGGACTAGAGTGCGGTATAGAGCCAAAGGGGAGCATTGTGTACATAGGGAATGGATTGGAGTTCAAGAGAAGAATGCGAGCACTATGCGACTCTTACATGGGCTTTGTCCACTTACCGTGGAAGTAAGTAAAAATTTTACATATAAATTGAAAATAAATATCTTATGTTTTATTTACATTATTTTTTTTATTTTTGTAGTGATCATGATGAGAGGGATAAAAAATACGTACTTAGTTCACTTGAGACAGAGTTTGGGACAAGATGGTCCCTTAAGTGGTTTCTAAAAGTGATGCGGACACTTATGGCTCATCGTCATGATAATGCACGGTATGCACTGCTTTTATGTATATATATGTGGATATGAGTATGTGTGTTTATCCATGTATGTATGTATATGAGAGAGAGAGAGAGAAAAGAGTGAGACTAGAGGTATAAATACACACATACACACACATGTACATCATACATGCACATTTATACACATATACACATACATGCACATTTATACATACACATACATGCACATTTTTACACACACATACACATGCATGCAGTTACACACATATAATGAATACACATAGACGCATACACATACTCACATACACGTACACATACTCACATACACATACACATGCATAATCATATGTACACACACATAGACTCATATAATCATATTTACATGCATATATACATATACACATGCATATATACACACACACAACACATGCATATGCACATATAGATACATATACATAGACAACACATGCATACGCATAAATAAATAAATAAATCCTATTTCAAAAATCCTAAATTGAAAACACTAATTTCGATATTAGGGTTTTAAAACCCCTAATTTAAAAACTCTAATTCAACCCTTTAGCCATTTGTTTGAAGTATATGTACACATTGCATCTATTCCTCCGACGTCCTACTAGAGAGATGTCTCTCCTCCCAACCTTATGCCTCTATACATAGCTACTTGAATCAACAAGGATCATAATATATATAAAGATATATACACATCATGAAGATACACATACATAAATATAAAATGGAGTAGATATATTATGCATCACACATACATGCCTAAATGCATATATATATATATATATATATATATATATATATATATATATATATATATATATATATATATATATATATATATGCATACATATTTACATGTACACATTTACACATAGACATATATACAGTGGGTATGAATTTACAAATGAGGATCGGGGGGCTTATTACACGTTTTGGGTTGCCAAACAAACAGAATGGCTGTTGGTCTTGATATTGTGGAGACTCTGGAGGGCTTTATAAGAGTGTCTTCTTGGAAATGAGGCTTTTTAGGGACCCATTTACAAGTGATTCTACTTGTGCCCATGGAAGAATATGTGTTCGTGCGTGATGTATAAGAATGGGTATCAGATGTTCGAGTGAGTGAACCATGTTGTACAGAGTGTGGCCTCTATGTAGCTATTTGAGCCCGCAAGCAAGCCTTAGGCACCCAAATTTGTCTTGATTGTGGGCTAGCCTTCATCGACTTCTTGGGTACCCAGATAGACTTCATTTTCGTAGAAGAATTTCTGATAGACTTCTTATTAGTGTCATGTTGTTGATTACTAATAAGAATCTTTGCCCGTGTGGTTGACTTGATCACAACAAGCTGTTCGCCTTTCAGCACCCACACTTGTTTCAATGGCTGAGACACCCTACTTCTCACGTTCTTTTGGCCTCCCGCATAGGTAGTCTTCTATATTTGATCTGTCATTGGTTGCTGCATCCCTCTGGCCTTTGAAAAAGAAGGGAGTTCCGTTGTGTCCTTGACTTCTTTATTGAGATCATCATTCCTCTGCATCACATAGTTTTGGACAAGAACAGCATGGTCATCTTCATGTGTACTCCTGGAAGGACCAGGAGTGTGTGCCTTGCCTAATTCCTTGAGTGCTTCACTTTCTAACTCAGTTGTAATGCGTTTCTCATTGACCCAAACCTGAAGAAGTCCACTTCTTAGGTTTAAATTGACTGCATGGTCATAGATCCAGTCTTGACCCAAGACCAGAGGCTCAGTGAGGTCCTCATCTTGACACACTAGTACTTTCACTGTCATTAAGACATCTTGAATGTGGAGGGGAAGCTCCACCTCGCCCATGCAAGGGGTTTCCACACCTCCCAATCCTATGAGATATGCCTCTATAGGATTGACTTTTAATTTTAACTTTTGAGAGTAAGAAAATTTAACAGCACTAGTGGCTACACCTGAGTCAATCAAGGCTCGCACAGTTTTTGCACTTATTCCTTGTCCTATCTCTAAGGTCACAAATGGGCGTCGATCGATTATTCTATGGGCACTTATTCCAGAGACTTCACACATTGCCATATGATATCCTAGGTCCGCATAGTCATCTACCCTAGGCTGATCCCTACCCTGTCGTCTCAACTTCATCCTTCTGATGCATTCTAAAGGTTCTGCTTGAGCTTCTTCTCGAATTCGCTTTTCTTCCTCTTTGCATTTCTTGGCAATGTTGAGTCGATTTAGCATCTCTTCAGTCAGAGGTTCCTGATATAACTTGACTCTGCACCCGCTTATGTAGCTAGGTAGAATATCGCCTTCTAATGTGGCTAGTTGTACTGCTCCACTCGTTGAGATCCTATTTATGATCATAGGTCCATAGCCATGCTTCTCTAATTTTCTCTCATGTTGCTTCACGGTGTAGACTAAAACTAAATCTCCGGCCTCAATCCTTTATCCTTAACATGGGCATCAAAGTAAGCCTTCTCTCGTTTTTTAGCTGCATATATTCTTGCGGCAGCCCTCAGTCTTGTTTCTCCTAATTGCTCAAGGTCAAAGATCCTAGAGGAGAGCTCATGGCCCGTCCACTCATGCTCTTGTGCTACCTTTAGTGTAGGTATCAAGAAGTCGAATGGTAGCACTGCATTTTGGCCAAATACCATCTGAAAGGGTGTGGCTTGGAGTATCGTTTTATAGGCAACTTTGTATGCCCAAACATCATGGTGTAGTTGTTTGTCCCAATCAGAGCATTTATTATTTACTAACTTGGTAAGCACGTTGCATAGAATCTTATTTGTGCTTTCGGCTTGCCCATTAGCTTGTGAATGGTAGGGGGCAGACTTTTTGTGTATAACCAAGAACTCTTGGAGAAGATTTTCGATAACTTCATTCAAGAAGTGAGTCCCTCTATCGCTGACTAGCTCTATGGGTAGCCCGTATCTTGTGAATACATTCTCAAATAAGAACTTAGCCGTCGTTTGAGCATCGTTCTTCGTGGTAGCTTTCACTTCTACCCACTTGGTTAGATAGTCTATGTCCACAATGATATATTCAGCATGTGAACCCTTAGCTGGGGGATTAATAGGACCAACAAAGTCTATTCCCCACTTAGAGAATGCACGTCCACCCATCATAGGTTTCAAAGGCATCTCATATTTTCGTATAGGATACTGAGTCCGCTGACAGACATCACACCTCTTCACATAGGTATGTGCATCCATGTGAAGGTTCGACCACCAAAGACCTGCAAATAATATTGCCTTGATCACCCGATCTGGTCCAAAATGTCCTTCCGCTACACCTTGGTGAGCAGTTTCCAAGATCTTAAGATATTCGCTCTCATGGACACATAATATGAGGTAACCATCTTTACCACGCTTATATAGATTATCACCAATGAGTGAGTAATCTAGGGCTTCTTGTTCTAGACTTCTTTGTCTGGCCAACGTCATCTTGAGGGAATGTTCTCATCCTCAGGAAGGCTACTAATGGTTCACTCCAATCTGGCACTATGGACACTTGATAAAGAGTGGCATGCTCCACCGGTGGTTTAGTGCAACAGATTGGGCATTCCTTGCACAGCTTATGGACATGTGCTTCCATAGTAGACCAATGCACTCCGAGTCTCCTTAGTGTCTGTAAGGTTCGATGCCTTGAGTAGTGTTGCTCTAATGCACCTACATGTGCTAATTGCAACTATTTAGCGTACTCATCCTCTTCCACACAACAAGCTAGGATCCCTTGATCTGTATGCTTGTGCATACTTCCTGCCATGATCTGGTACTTTTGGGCTTTTACTACCTCCCTATCTTGAGTGTTTATGACTGGGTGGTTAGGCCCGTATGTCAACACTGGCACTAATGGCTTAACCCACTGAGGTACAACTTCCAAATTAAACAAGTAAGCATCAGGAAGTGTTGGAGCAAGTCTATGACAAGCCTAAGTATTGGCTTGAGTCTCACAAAGTCTTAGAAGAAGCTTTAAAAAGAAGACTATGTAAAGTTCACTTGTGAACTACCTCTTGTAACTTTTGAAGAGTTTACTTAATGTAAAAGTAAGAGAATCTTAAGTGGTTGAGTCCACTTGATCAAGAATGGAAAGAGGAGCCACGAATTTGTGATTTGTGGTAGGTAGAGAATCAAATCAATCATTGATTGATTGGAGAGTGATTGAGGGAAGTTAGCCTCCCAAACTCAACTATAAATAGATGGCAGTTTTAGTCGTGGTTAGAGAGACCTATGTGAAGACCTCCAAGAGCTGAGCTTTATGCCATATCAAGGTGTGATTACAAGGCACACATATGTATCAGTAAGTCATTGTATTGTACAAGCAATATACTTTCATTTTCATGATTATTTGAGTTCATCTTTCCATGTTCTTGTGAAGTGTACTACTCACTGCCATTACTCTCAGTTTTCTCAGTCAGCTTGCAGAGATGTTTTCTCTGAGCTTGGTGCATCATTTTCAGTGATTTAACTTGGTAAAGTTAGCTCTATAAATCTACTATATGCTCACAAATTTTCATGTCATTTGGATGTTGCAATCTTCAGTTATGTTCATTTGAAGTCAACAGGGTCTGTTCATCTTCACTTCTCTGTCAGGTACCCGACTTTTTCACTCATCTTGTCAGAGCCATTTCTCAGTGGTTACTTATCCACATTCAGTGATTTAAAGCTTTTTGCATTCCGCTTACTGTCTAGTATAACCATACAAATTTTCATAATCATTGGATTTCTAAATTTTGAGTTATGTTGATGTTTTTGCTCACTGGTCTATTTCTGTAGCAGCCCGTGAAAATCGGGATGATGTCATCACTTGTTAAAACTCATTCTCAGTGTGTGGTTCATTATTTTTTATGAGATTACTCTTGAAAGTTATCTCTTTAAGTTCCCTAGACTTCCCCAAGAGGAATTGAGCTAATTGCTGCTGTGCTCAGAGAATTATGTAAAACACTGGACAGGTGTATGAACCAAGAATAGCAAGTTTTCACCTCTGAGCTAACTCCAACTTATCTATTTTGATCTATCTTTTTGAGAGTGATCTTCCAAGGTACATAGGGTATCTAATACATCCATTAGCAAGCTAAAAGGGCCCACCATATACTCCTGGAGTTCATTTGGCTGGTGTAGATCAAGGATTTTGCAACACCTCTTCATCTTCAAGCACATACCTATCCATCTCTTCACAGTGGTATCAGAGCAAGGTTGGACAACATGGCAGATGGATTTCCTTCATCAATTGACAAATTAGACAGAGGTAACTACTCAGCTTGGTCATTAAGAATGGAAGCCTATCTCGAAGGTAGAAGTTTATATGGTTATGTGGCTGGAGATGAAGTTATGCCAAGTTTCAGGAGCAAAAGTCAACCAACACAAGAAGAGAAAGAAAGATTGAGCACATGGTGCTCCAAGGATGCACTTGCAAGGTCTTATCTCCTCAACTCTATCTCAGATTTTTTGTTGCCTCA
This sequence comes from Ceratopteris richardii, assembly GCA_020310875.1. Taxonomy (NCBI): domain Eukaryota; kingdom Viridiplantae; phylum Streptophyta; class Polypodiopsida; order Polypodiales; family Pteridaceae; genus Ceratopteris; species Ceratopteris richardii. Next base: position 91,860,777 of record CM035408.1, on the reverse strand, counting down.
CATTAGAAGTTGTAAGACATCTCAGGAAGTGTGGGATGCACTTGAAGCTTTCTTTTCTTCAAGTACCAAAGCTAGGAAGCATCAACTATGGCTGGAGTTCACAACTCTCAAGAAGGCTCCCAAACAAAATGTGACTGATTTTGTCACAAAGCTCAAGGACATAGCGGATCAGTTGGGAAGCATTGGAGAGGTAATAGATGAAGAGCAAATTGTCAGGCAGGTCATCAATGGCTTGAAGGCAGATGATAAGTGGGAAGCATTCACCACAGCTATGGATTTGTACATGGACATGCATGTACCTGATTTCAACACACTCATTGGACAACTACTTACTCAAGAGGCAAAGCTTATCAAAAATGGAGAAAGCTCTAAAGGTAATCAATCTTCAGCTTTATACACGGATAAAAGCAAGTCTAAAGATAACAAAGGAAAGGCAAAGAAAGTGGATGATGAAGCAGGTACATATCAAGCTAACTATGCAGGTAGAGGAAGACATGGCAGAGGTAGAGGAAGAGGAGGTAGACAAGGCAGGGGGAGATCCCAAGACTCCAACTCATGTTCTATTTGTGGATTAACTAATCATACAACTGAAAATTGCTTTAGGAATTCCAGGAATCAAAGAGGCAGAGGATACAATAGAGGAAGTTATGGCTACTCAAGAGGAAGGTTCAACAACTACCATGGCAACTACAACAACTACAATCATTCAAACTATCAAGGAGGCTACAAAGGAAGGAGAGACTACAATAACTACACAGAAGACTCAAACAAAGAGGATTCATTATTGATCATGAACATGGCTATGCCACAAGGTAAATCTGATGAGCATATTTTCTACATAGATTCAGGTTGTTCAAATCATGTGGCAGGAAATGTGGCACTCCTATCAGATTTAGAAGATCCAAGGAATAAGCATGAGGTACAAACAAGAGATGATACAAAACATCCTCTGGAGAAAATAGGCAATGTCAAAGCACCTGATGGAAACATCAACCTACTCAGTAAGGTACTCTATGTCCCTACCATTACAAAGAATTTGATAAGTGTTGGGTAGATAGTAGAGAAAGGGTTGCAAGTCAGGTTCACAAAAGCAGGAGCATTTGTTGAAGATCCAAGTCAAGGATTCAGAAGAATTGCAAAAGGTGAAAAGACAGGTAGATTGTTCACATTTGAATTAGAGGACACTAGAAACATTGCTCTCTTTAATTATGGTAGTCAGACACTCACAGAATTGGAAGTATGGCACAAAAGGTTAGCACATATTGGTGAAAGGTCATTAAAGCAAATCTGCAGGGACCAAAGTGTACTTGGACTTCCTAATTTGTCAAAACAACATATGATTTATAAGTGTAGTGCATGTCAATATGGAAAGTCTCACAGGTTACCATTCATGAAGAAAGGTTATATGCATGGAGATCTCTTGGAGTTGGTTCATATAGATGTATGGGGACCTAGCAAGGAAGCTTCAATATCTGGATCAAGGTATTATGTTTCCTTTATTGATGATTGCAGCAGATGGACTATCCTATTCTTTATGAAACACAAAGATGAAGTTTTTTCATGTTTCAAAAGATATTTGGCTCTTGTGGAGAATCAAACAGGTAAATCACTAAAAAGGCTAAGGTCAGATGGAGGGGGAGAATACTTCTCCCATGATTTTGATTCTTTTCTTCAAGAAAGAGGAATCAAAAGAGAGGTAACTACAAGGTACACTCCTGAGCAAAATGGAGTGGCAGAAAGGAGGAATAGGACAATTGTTGAAGCTGCAAGGTCTATGTTAAATGAAAAGCATTTACCTTATTACTTATGGGCTGAGGCTGTATCTACAGCCACTTACTTGATTAACAGGTTGCCTTCAAAATCCCTTGATGGGATGACTCCATATGAGGCTTGGAATGGAAGAAGACCAAGCTTAGATCATTGTAAAATTTTTGGATGTATTGCTTTTGCTCATGTTCCTTCACAGGTTAGAGGCAAGATGGATCCAAAGGCAGAAAGGTGTGTATTTATTGGATATGACAACAATCAAAAGGGCTACAGGTTATACAACCCTACCAACAAAGGATTCTTGGTAAGCAAAGATGTAGTTTTTGATGAGAACAATTCATGGTATGAAGATTCATGTAGGAAGGTCAATTTACCATATAATCTTGAAGAAGATTTTCCAAAGCTTGGTAGAGAACAACCGAAGATTGAAGAACAAGACACCTCAGAGGATGATGAAGAATCTCAGATGGAAAAGATCAAAGCATGGAAGTCTAAAGGTAAAGAAAAATTGCAGGAACTTGGACATGAGGCAGAATCATCACATCATGGCCTAAGAAGATCTATGAGGGAAAAGAAAAAACCAGAAAGGTATGGGTTTGACACCTCATTAGTAACTAAACATTCTATCTACATAGCATAGGACATAAACCAAGAGGAGCCATCATCATTTGAAGAGGCCAAAGCGAAAACAGAATGGAAGCATGCAATGAAGGAAGAGATTGAAGCACTTGAGGAAAACAACACTTGGGATTTGGTGCCCAAGACTTCATCCATGAAGGTAATAGGCTCAAGATGGGTCTATAAACTCAAGAAGAATTCTGATGGTTCCATTAACAGGTATAAGGCAAGGCTCAGGGAATTGATTATGAGGAGACCTTCTCTCCTGTGGTAAAGATGCCTACTATTAGGGTTTTGCTTAGTATTGCCTCTTCCAAGAATTGGAAGATACTTCAACTAGATGTAAAGAATGCATTCTTGAATGGTTGGATAAGAGAATAGGTATATATGGCACAACCACCTGGTTTTGAGAATCAAGTTTATCCTGATTATGTGTGTAAACTTAACAAAGCATTGTATGGTCTCAAGCAAGCTCCAAGAGCTTGGAATTTCAGGCTTGTTTCATTCTTGCAGGACAAAGGCTTTCAACCAAGCAAGGCAGATCCTTCACTCTTTATTAAAAAGAGTAATTCTGAGGTCATCTACCTATGTGTATATGTAGATGATATTATATTGACAGGGAATGATGCATATGGTATGAAGAAGATCAAAGATCAGATGAGAGAAGAGTTCAAGATAAGTGATTTGGGTTCACTTGCCTACTTCCTAGGTTTAGAAGTTGTCTACAAAGATCATGGTTTGTTTCTCACTCAAAGAAAGTACATTAAGGACATGTTGGCAAAATTCAAGATGCAAGATTGTAAGATTGCAGGTACTCCAATGGAGGTCAATCACAAATTGAGCTCACATGAAGGTGAACTCATAGAGGACATCACATCATATCAAAGTCTAGTGGGTAGTCTCAACTATGCCACATTGACAAGAGTAGATATATGTTACAGTGTGAGTGTGCTAAGTCAATTTAGGCACACACCAAGGAAACCACATATGGATGCTGCCAAAAGGATTCTCAAGTATCTGAAAGGAACCATAAATGAAGGACTTTATTATCCTTATGTATCTGATTTAGGTTTGAAGCTATTTTCTGATGCAGATTGGGCTGGCTCCAAGGAAGATAGAAGGAGCACTTCAGGTTATCTTACCTTTGCAGGTTCAAAGCTTATTTCATGGTCATCCAAGAAGCAACCCATAGTTGCTCTCTCTTCTACTGAAGCTGAATATAGAGGTCTTGCCATAGCTACACAAGAAGCTATGTGGATGAAGACATTATTCAAAGATCTTGGATTGGAGTTTGGAACTCCAACTATTTTTTGTGACAATATGAGTTCTATTCACTTGGCTGCTAATCCTATTTTTCATGCAAGGACTAAACATATTGAAGTTCATTATCACTATGTACGAGAGAAGGTTCTAAGCAAAGAGATTCAAATATCATATGTGTCCACTCATCAACAATGTGCAGATATTCTAACCAAAGCATTGGATGGTACAAAGCTTTGCAAATTCAAGGCTATGATTGGTTTGCAGGTAATCTTGGAAGATTGAAGACCTCAAGCATACTTAGCTTGAGGGGGAGCTCTTGGAGCAAGTCTATGACAAGCCTAAGTATTGGCTTGAGTCTCACAAAGTCTTAGAAGAAGCTTTAAAAAGAAGACTATGTAAAGTTCACTTGTGAACTACCTCTTGTAACTTTTGAAGAGTTTACTTAATGTAAAAGTAAGAGAATCTTAAGTGGTTGAGTGCACTTGATCAAGAATGGAAAGAGGAGCCACGAATTTGTGATTTGTGGTAGGTAGAGAATCAAATCAATCATTGATTGATTGGAGAGTGATTGAGGGAAGTTAGCCTCCCAAACTCAACTATAAATAGATGGCAGTTTTAGTCGTGGTTAGAGAGACCTATGTGAAGACCTCCAAGAGCTGAGCTTTATGCCATATCAAGGTGTGATTACAAGGCACACATATGTATCAGTAAGTCATTGTATTGTACAAGCAATATACTTTCATTTTCATGATTATTTGAGTTCATCTTTCCATGTTCTTGTGAAGTGTACTACTCACTGCCATTACTCTTAGTTTTCTCAGTCAGCTTGCAGAGATGTTTTCTCTGAGCTTGGTGCATCATTTTCAGTGATTTAACTTGGTAAAGTTAGCTCTATAAGTCTAATATATGCTCACAAATTTTCATGTCCTTTGGATGTTGCAATCTTCAGTTATGTTCATTTGAAGTCAACAGGGTCTGTTCATCTTCACTTCTCTGTCAGGTACCCGACTTTTTCACTCATCTTGTCAGAGCCATTTCTCAGTGGTTACTTATCCAAATTCAGTGATTTAAAGCTTTTTGGATTCAGCTTACTGTCTAGTATAACCATACAAATGTTCATAATCATTGGACGTCTACATTTTGCGTTATGTTTATTTTTTTGCTCACTGGTCTATTTTTGTAGCAGCCCGTGAAAATCGGGATTATGTCATCACTTGTTAAAACTCATTCTCAATGTGTGGCTCATTATTTTTGATGAGATTACTCTTGAAAGTTAGCTCTTTAAGTTGCCTAGACTTCCCAAAGAGGAATTGAGCTAATTGCTGTTGTGCTCAGAGAATTATGTAAAACACTAGACAGGTGTATGAACCAAGAATAGCAAGTTTTCACCTCTGAGCTAACTCCAACTTATCTGTTTTGATCTATCTTTTTGAGAGTGATCTTCCAAGGTACATAGGGTATCTAATACATCCATTGGCAAGCTAAAAGGGCCCACCATATACTCCTGGAGTTCATTTGGCTGGTGTAGATCAAGGATTTTGCAACACCTCTTCATCTTCAAGCACATACCTATCCATCTCTTCACAGGAAGGTCATCTGATACGCCTTGTGCAGCTTCTCCAGATGTGAGCCTAGAGAGATGGTCTGCTCTCAAGTGAGTCTTCCCTTTCCTCACCACCACTTCAAAGTCATATTCCATTAGTAGGAGAAACCATCTTACTAGTCGGCCTGTATTGCATGGTTTGTTTACCAAGTACAATAATGCCTAATGATCGGTAAAAAATTTAAATTTATTTGCAAGCAAAGAGTTTCTAAACTTTTTAACTGCATATACCATGCTTAATCCCTCTCGTTCAGTGGTGGTATAATTCCGTTTAGCTGCATTCAACTGTCTACTAGCATAGGCAATCGGAAGATCCATATTACCTTCGCCCGTAGGTTGCGCAAGCACACATCCAATGGCATAATTGGATGCATTCACGTGAACATGAAATGGCTTATTCCAATCTGGTGTGGTCAAGATTGGTGCTGAACACAATCTTCTTTTGAGCTCATTGAAGGAGTCCTCACATTCATTAGTCCACTCAAAGTTAGTCAAAAGCCCATACAGAGGCTTTGCTATGATGGCATACATGTGTATAAACCGTCGGTAATAACCACAATGCCCCATGAAAGCTTGTACTTCCTTGACATTCTTTGGCCTAGGTAGCTCGGCTATGGCTCTTACTTTCTCTTCATCAGTGGATATGTCATTCTTTGACACTATGTGTCCTAGAATCTTGCCTTGCCTGACCATGAAAACACACTTTTCTGGGTTCAGGCAGACTTGATACTCTCTACATTTGTCAAAGATTTGCCTGAGTTCTAGTATATGTGTCTGTATAATGTTGGAATGAGCACAGAAATCATCAACATAGACCTCTAAATTCTTCCTCAAGAACTCTTTAAACACGTGACACATCAATCTCTGGAAAGTTGTAGGAGCATTGGTAAGCCCAAATGGCATTACTCTAAAGGCAAATATGCCCCACTCTATGGCAAAAGTTGTCTTATGCTGATCTTCTGGAGCTATGGCTACTTGATTGTGACCTGAAAATCCATCAAGGAAGCTGTACACTTCCTTGCCTGCTACTCTTTCTAGCAGATGCTTAGTGATAGGAAGCGGATAGTTGTCTCGAGTAGTGGCTGCATTAACCTTCTTCAAGTTAATGCACACACGTAGCTTTCCATTCTTCTTGGGCACCACTACAATGGGGGACACCCACTCGATGTGCTCAATTTCATAGATGAATCCAGCTTCTACCAATCTATCTATCTCCTCTTTGATCTTAGCAGCATAATTATCGTTATATGTATATGGCTTCTGTTTAGAGGGTTTCACGTCTGAGGTCATGGGAATTGTATGTGAGCATATGTCTGGGTCAACATCTTTCAAATTCTTGTAACTCCAAGCGAATACATCTCTGTATTCTCTTAGCAAGGCTATTAACGCATGCTCTTCTTCCTCTGTTAGGTCATGGCCTATGTACGTGCATCTCTCCTCTCCTTCTTCTAGGGCTACCACTATTTTCTTGGTGGTTTCTTTGCTATCATAGGCCTCTCCTGATTGTGCCTCTCGTTTAGGCATTCTTATCATGACTCTCCTGTCATCTATCTCATACTTTTTAAAGTTTTTAGGGACCTCAAACAAAGATTCTTCCTCTTCTGGTGTGACTTCTCTCTTCTTTCTTTTCTTTCCTTCATCCTTAGGGGTCACTTGTGTGGCTAGCCTTACATCATTTGTAAGCTCTCCGTGCTTCTGGGGTTGAAATTCTACTTCATAGAAGTATTCTTCATCTGATGCAAAAGGTGGGTCCATAATGATTGACTCTAGATCGGAGTCTCTTGCATCCTCAAATGCATCAGGACTAGGTTCACATTCTTCTAGAACTGCCTCTCCCATGATTGGCTCTATGGAGAAGACTGAAATGTCATATCCATCCTCGTCACAGTGAGGTGTCCATTGTTCTTCATTGATGGCTACATCCATTGTTGCTAAAATTTCTGCCCAATCGTGAGGCCCAAATTCTTCATCAGGGAATACAACAGGTGCATAGGCTGGGTCTTGAATTGATCTATGTGTCTCTTTCGCACCTACTTCTCTTGCTTTTTCTCTCTTCTCTTCTTCTAATGCTACTTTGCACATCCATAAGTGGGTGTCTTCATGCATCCATGAGGATCCTGATCCTATGGAATGCACAGACTCGGTATCATCTTTAGCTCTATGGATGAGATTCCATTGGATAGGAGGGACATCTCTATGAGAGTAGTCTTTGAGATTAACCTTGGTCGTGAAACCTAAGTGTTGCAAATACAAGGAATTGGTTCCCCAATCCTGTACCACTTGCAACTGGCGCATAAATGGTCTTCCCAAAATCATCTCATAGGCATGGTTCTTGCTAAAATCACAGATATCAAATGTATGCTCAAACTCTACACCACATGTAGTGAGATTTATTCCTTCTAGCAAGGCTAAGGGTCTTTCTATGTGACCATCAGCCATTTGCAATTTCATCCTCGTGGGCCTGAGTGATGGCTTGCCCCAACTTTTCCATAAGGAGGTGGTAGCAATTGCAACTCCTGCACCCGAGTCGAGAATTGCCTTGGTTGTGTATCCTTGATGTGTGATGGGAAGATAGGTGTTTCCTTCTTCACCTTCACTCATATCTCCTATCTTGTCTAGAGGAATTTTTGGCACTGTCCTATGAGAACCTACCTGAGAACGCGGTTTGGCTATCTCTGGTACTTGTTTGGCTACATGTTTCCATAGTTTCGGCCTTACTTTGAGTAGCTCTTCTAAAGTGAGGTTACACTGCACTTTAGTGTTTTTCAGTACCTCTGTGTTCCTAGGTATGACCGAGTCTTCATTTCTTACCATGACTGTGGGTGCTCTCATACACGTGGACTTTGCTTCCCATGGGCCTGTGAAATGGGGTAGTTCTTGTAAGGAATTAGATTCAAAGTCTAATCTCTCCTAAGATTGAGTGCTCTCCTGCTCTTCATAAATGGATGGGATGTCTTGTGGGAATTGGTCGTGTGCATCATCCATAAGTTCAATGGGAGGAGGGACTTCACTTTCTTTAGCCCATTTGTCTTCTTGAATCTCTCGTAGGAATTCTGGTGTGAACCGATTCATAGAAGAAGATGTGTCTGGCTCCGTAGAGTTAGGCACATAGGCTTCCTAGGCAGGTAGGCTTTCTCTTTCACTTGCCTTGCCCTCATTTTGAGAGACAGGTTCCTTTTCTGATTGTGCTATTAGCCTCTCCAACCTTTCTAGCAGTCCATCAAAGTGCAACTGCGTCTTAGCTGAACTAGAGATGTTAAAGAGGCGATTGGCTTCAAACATGGTTTGAGCCAATTCCACCATCTTACCACAAATTTTGGTTCGTTCAAGCTCTAGTTCTGCTCTAGGGTAACACTTTTCATGCTCGGTTACGTTTGTCCCTTCTTGGATTCTGGCCTGATATGCTTTGAGCATCATATTTAGGTCCTCAGGAGTGGGATCTGCTAGGACTGATCCTACTCTAGGGGGTGGTGGAGTAGCATGAGGCGGGTTGGAAGGTGGTGGGTCGGATGTAGATGGGAATGGTGGAGGTGGGGTAGTGTGGAGAGGGAGTTTAAGATGTAAGTTCAACCATCCTAGCTTTTGTTTCTCTTAGGCTTTCCTCGAGTTCGCTCATCTTCTTAGCCCATTGCCTCTTCATTCTTTCTCTACTATCTCTCCAGGCTCTAGTCCTCTTCTTGGTTATGCTCTTAGTTTCACTAGCCTCATCATTTTTTTCCTGGACTAAACTTTGGTTTTGCTGCAAGGCTTAAGCTCTAGTGACTACCTGTACCGGCGTAGTGGAAGTCACACTTCCTGTAGAGTCTACAACTAACCCAATAACATTGATAGGAGTGATTTTTGGCATATTATTGGGATTCTTTGGGCAATCTCGTAAGAGATGCTCCTTTCCACAATCTTGACAAAAGCCTTGGATTGTCACTGACTGGGGTTGTGTAGATGAAGGTAAGGGGCAATCAGGAATGAGGTGATCTCCCTGACATCTGTAGCATGGTCTTCTAGGGAATGGGGGTCTTACTTGCCTAGGTTGAGGTCTGGGGTTGGGGTTTGTATACATGATGTTTGTGTAATCAGGCTCCCAACTAGGTTCACTTGGTTCTTCACTATAGTATGACTCACCATGTTCAGGAGACTGCATGTAGTAAGCCTGTGGACTATCTATGTGAGTGGAATCAAAACTATGATCACTCGGGTCACTTTCTGACAGCAATGGTGTTACTGGCACTATGGCTCTATTCAGGTTCTCTTCTGCAGCTGCGTACTTTACAGGGATCACATTGGCTGGAGTAGGAGGTTGTTGGGCTAGCACTGGTTGAGGTCTTTGCTGGGGCTGATATTGTGGTTGGTAGGTTTGTTGAGGCCTAGCATACTGTTGTGGTGGATATTGGTTTTGATATCTTCCCTGTTGTGGATATGGCTGAGGGTAATTTTGCCTGACAGTTTGTTTGTTATAAGGGCAGTCTTGTGCGGTGTGGTTAGTGTACCTCCGTTCTATGGTGTAGTATTGGCTATTGGGATTCACTTGCGGTTGGGCCATAATAGGGCATACGTTCGCCATGTGGTCACCGCCGCAAGTATAGCACCTCTTACTGGGGCAAATCTAGGAATTTGTTTACTAGAGACACCTAGTTTTTGAGCTACTTTCTCAGCGAGTTCCTCAATTGATGTAGATTGTGAGGAAGAGAGGCTAGAAGCACTATCGGAATCTTTGTAGATTTTTGAAAGCTCTAGTTCCTCCCCTAGGTTATCCTCAATGTCAATGCACATGCATACACACTCTTCTATGGTCCTAGGGTCCTTTAAGTACACATAGGATCGCAACTTTGCACTTAGCAATCCATCCAAGAATAAGGCCACTTGTTTGGCTGGTGTGGGTAACTCAGGAATAGGGCATCTCTCAAGATATTGCCTAAACCTTCTTCTTGCAAGTCTCACAGTCTCTTGAGGGGTCTGCTTGAAGCTATGTATCAATGAGGAAGTATTATGCCTTATGCCACTTTTAGAGAATTCAGTGATGAAAGCCTCTAAGAGTTGTTCTATGCTCCTAAACTGCCTCTCATTCAATGGTTGAAACCACGTTAGGGCTGTGTTCCTAAGGGTTAGACCAAAGGCATTATACTGCGTCAATAGGTCCTCAACTTGCTCAGCTCTCAAGACTTGCCTAAACTCAGCCACATGATCATATGGGTCTCCTGTGCCATCGAAGTAGTTCTTCATGGACTCAACTAGCTGAGTTGGTCTCAAAGTCCTCATGTGCTCTCTAGGTCTTGGTAGAGGGAATTCATCCGCATTCCTTTGGTTCCTTGGGGCTCTAAGTCCCTCAGGTTCCACTCTATTTGCTTCCGTTCTCGTTCTTTCTCTTCCCACTAGGTTGGCAAAGCTTACCTCTGGTCCATCTCTATGTCTCTCTCTTTGAGCTCCGTGAGCTTGGGATGTTCCAGCTCTTGGGTGACCAAAGGACACATTCGATCTTGGTTGGGGGAAAATAAATTCACCTTTCCAAGTGTAAGCATGCCTATCATTTTCTGTAACCACAAAGATCCTCTCTGAAGCGTGATCTAAGTAGGTCACTCTGCCTGGGCTATCAGGATCTTTGAACTCATATATCATGATTGTTCCTACCTCATTTGGCTGATCAGATCTATACCTCCAAAAGGCCTCATCAGTTTCTCGGTTCAGGAGTAGATCTATGCTCTTATTGTCTTGGCAAATCCACTCTGGTGTGATAATCCTAGTGAGAACAGATTTGCCTCAGGGGGTTCTAGGTTCTACACCCATGTTTCCTTGCTCCAGGTCACCTAAATCCATTTCCGGGATCATGTTTCCAAATTCGTCTGTCCTATCTGGATGACTGGTGACTACATATATGGTTCCTTCTTTGTCCAAGTATGCTCCATTTTCAAACTTGGCAGCTGGGTGTTCTAGTCCAATGGATTGGTCAGGGTTTTTAATCTGGACCACTGATCTTCCTAGGCCGTCCTCATAGATGCTAGCACCTAGTCGGTTGGTCCTAAGGTATTCCAGCTGCATCTTGTAGGGGCCTTCTACCCTATGTAAGTATGGCACACCTGAACTTCCTGTAGGTCTCTCCATACCGTAGGACATCTCTCACTCACTAGTTTCAGAGCTAGGGTAGTACGAATAATGGCTCAACTGCTGGGCCCAAGACCTAGCAGTATAATTAACACTAGCCTCTAAAGACCTAAGACTGTGTCTATCTCTTCCTAGGTGTCATCCTGATCTAAGGTTCATATGCCTATTTGAGCAATCCCAATTTTTACCCAAGGTACAACCTTGTTGCTGAGTTCTTTTGTATCAGTCACTTGATTCTTTTTAGTTGATTATTGTGGTTATGATCTTGTCTGATATCACGTCGTCAAGAACACTTGAGTTAATTTCCACACTTGAATGTTGATCGTCTCACATTAGGTTCTTTCCCTTTAAAGTTGTCGGTCACACACAAGTTATCTCTTGACTTGAACTTGATCTCTTAGATTGTCTTGACTTGTCTCGTGCCTATCATTGCCCTGACTTACTTCTAGCACTACTCGCACTTAGCCTAAGCTAGAAATGGACAGAGGGCATTGAGAATATTCCAACCTCTCTTGCAGATCCCGTGCTCTTTTGGTGCTCAAGAACCCAGTTCTCAAGCTTGCAGATTACCCTTGCTTTGGATGCCTTCTAGTGCTCTCAGTGGACCTAGAAAATTCCCAAAGTTAGCTCAAGACTTAGAGTAAAAAGGACACCAAAAATCACTTTCATTCATGTAATTCATATGTCAATTTGCACCATGTCTCTCTGGAACACAATTCTAGAGATCCCTGAGTGTCCCTCCCCCTAGATATGGATCACTTAAAAATACTATGTCTAATAATCTTGGTATTAATTTTATGGTAACTAGTAGAACTTTTGGTTGTACTCCCCACTAGCTTTCCAACAAAACAAGAATCACAGCAATCGGATTTCGTATGAGGAAGATATGACAGTTCAGGGATCTAGGGTTAAAACAAGGTAGAACAGGTCATCACAGAAGCAAGATTTTCTCTCAAGTTACAAGTGTCGGAGCCTAGAATTTTCCCCAAAATCAAGCAATATAAACCCTAGAAAATTGGCCGAAAAAGCCTGTCAATCGCGATCGACAGGTCTGTCAATCGCAATTGACAGAGGTGTCCGTCGGGGCCTCTCGGTCGCGATCGACAGTGTCAATCGCGATTGACAGAGTCGGTCGTGAGTCTCGATGGTCTCAATCGCGATCGACACTTTTTTCGGGATTTTCACCGTAATTTCAGTCGATCGGGGATGTGTCCATCGCGATGGACACGTGGCAACGCGAGTTTTGGTGTCAATCATCAAATTTCAGTCGGTCGCGATCGACAGTGTCAATCGTGATTGACTGAATCCTACACGGCAGTCTGTCGGTCGTGAGGTCTGTCGGTCGTGAGGTCTGTCGATCGCGATCGACACGTCTGTCGGTCGCGATTGACAGGGTCTGTCAATCGTGGCTGTCAATCACGATCAACGATGTCAATCGCGATTGATAAAAAAACACGGAATTTTTTAGTTTTGTTTAGTGATTTGGAATGTGCTCTACATGTGTATCATTATGGTGTACTTTGTTTTACCAAATAGGCGATTTTTCTGTCGATCGCGATCAATAGATGTCGGTGACACAGAGACAGTTTCGAGCTTGTTCGTACCTACGTAGCCTGCTGGACAGGGTGATACAGCAGCAACCTGCAAGAGTGCTCAAGAAACAAGCAAAAAATCCAAGCACACAAATCGCTCTCTCGCTCTCTCTCACAAGTGGAATGAGGGAAATGGGAGGTAGAAGGTGATATGATCAAAAATTGAAATTTTTGCGATGATGGAGATGGAGATCGGATATGGTGAGGATGATGGTGGTGATGATGATGGTGAGGTAAGAAAGAGAAAAATAAGAAAAAGTAAAGAGATTACCTACAACGCCAACGTCACAACTCTACGTCTTACCATCACACGCTCGTCCTCAAAGCTCGATCCCCGGCAACGGCGCCAAAATTTGGTGTAGCTCAGTGATGAGTAGCACCTCCTTTAATGTCAATCAGGGAAGACATGAGGATGGTATGATGACCTCGAGCAAGTGAAGGCACAAGTGCGTGAGTGAGAAGCACACAAACATGCACACACTTACACACACACGCGCACACAAGGTAAGATAAAGAGAGAGAAGCAATGGAGTTCTTTTAGATTACTTTAAGAGTGCTCATACAAGTTCAATTCTATTACAAGCTAACCCCAAAAATGAGCTCTCTAGCTCTATTTATAGTTTTTGACTAGTTTTTAGCCTTGTCCAGACCTAGTGTCCGGCCTAGTTAAAAAGTAGGTGCTCTGGCCTATTTGGAGGTTCAAATGGAGTCTAAAAAATGTGAAAACTAATAGGTAGGTACTTCTAAAGCTCCTCAAGCTCAAGGACTCCTTGGCTTGCACAAAATGGAGCTACAAAAATATGAAATGGTATTTACAATGGTTTTTAGTGATGAAAATCACTATTTTTGTAGGGATTTCTTCTAACATTTTGACATACATTTCTTGGAGCTCCCTACTTGCTTCTTCTTCTTGTGGCTCCACCTCTTGGATATGCTTTAGCTTCATGGAAAAAAATAAATGGCCTACTTGCCAGATCTTCGTTGACTACTCTGTCTGCTTGTGCCTTCTCTACGCTCCGACTCCCTTCGTTGACTTCCTTGTCTTGTGAGTCCTTCAGTTCCTTGGCTGCCAACACATACATATTCACATATACACATTTACACATACACACATATTCACATATACACAACTACACATTATTGTGGGATAAATGCATGTATTTTGTATGAATGAGTGTATATGCATGCATGTGTGTGTACGTATATATGTGGATATGTATATGTGTGTTTATGTTATATGTATGTATATGTGTATATGTATACATATATGTATGCGTATATGTTTGCATGTATATGTGTATGTGGGTATGTGTATGTGTATGTGTGTATATATGTGTATGTATTCTGAATTTTTTTTCTGTTTGAGATTAAATTAATAGGAGATATTGTATGGTGGAAAAAAATAAGAGGCGAGCTAACATAACACCTGAGACATGGTAGTTTTTTCGTAGACAACTACGTCTTTAGGAGTCATTTCCTCAGCAGAAGGTACACAAATTAATAGTTTAAATTTATAATTTTTATATATTTTAGTAATTTTTTACATTTAATTTATGTATTTTTTTTCTTAAATAAAGAGGCTACTACAAAGAAGAGAGTGGAGTCAGGCCACACATTGCACCTAAGACAAATGGGCCATAATGGTTTTGTAGCTACATTTGTAAGTATATGTGTTATTCTGAGTATATTTTTTATTTTAGTTAAAATGCAAGCAACTAATCTTTTTTATTTGTTTCAATGTAGCGAAAGGATTATGGCCCATATCCTACGAAACATGAGATCGAGTATGCTACATATTTTGGATATCGGCGTTTGAGCGAGTATATGCAAGATCATCCTGATGCCTTTGTGAGTGTTATTAAATTTTATATAATTATTTTATTTTTATGAATGGTTTAATTATTTTATTTATTTATGTTTGTTATATGTAATACAGGAGTATTATGGAGAGACAAATATGAGGTGGAGAGATAGACACAGGAGGGACGATCTCGATCGTCACAGGGTGATCATGACGATGAGGATGAGGAAGATCAGGATGATCATGATATTGCTGATGATGATGATCATGATTAGGATTTTAGTTGATTATGACATTGGATTATATGTATTTACATTGATATATATATATATATATATATATATATATATATATATTTATTTATTTATTTATTTATTTATTTATTTATTTATTTATTTATTTATTTATTTATTTATTTATTTATTTATCTATGTATTTTTCATTTCAGTTATGTTTTGAATTGTGTGTATGGTATTAAGTAATGAAGAGTTTTGTTCTATTGATTGTTATTATTGTTTATATTAAGCATGTGCTTTAATACTTTAATTATATAGTTCATTCATATGTGTGTACCTAAGTGTATATGTATGTGTGTGTATACGTATGTATGTGCATGTGTATGTGTGTGTATATGTATGCATGTGCATGTGTATGTGTAAGTGTATATGTGTGTATGAGTATGTGCATGTGCATGTGTATGTGTGTGTATATGTATGTGCATGTATATGTGTAACTCTATGTGTATATGTGTGTATGTGCATGTATATGTGTATATGTAGGTATGTGCATGTGTGTGTGCATGTGTATATGTGTTTTAATACTTTAATTATATAATTCATTCATATGTGTGTACCTAAGTGTATGTGTGTGTATATGTATGTATGTGCATGTGTATGTGTGTGTATATGTAGGTATGTGCATGTGCATGTGTAAGTGTATATGTGTGTGAGTATGTGCATGTGCATGTGTATGTGTGTGTATATGTATGTGCATGTATATGTATAACTCTATGTGTATATGTGTGTATGTGCATGTATATGTGTATATGTAGGTATGTTCATGTGTGTGTGCATGTTTATATGTGTTTTAATACTTTAATTATATAATTCATTCATATGTGTGTACCTAAGTGTATATGTATGTGTATGTATATGCATGTATGTGCATGTGTATGTGTGTGTATATGTATGTATGTGCATGTGCATGTGTAAGTGTATATGTGTGTATGAGTATGTGCATGTGCATGTGTATATGTGTGTATATGTATGTGCATGTATATGTGTAACTCTATGTGTATATGTGTGTATGTGGATGTATATGTGTATATGTAGGTATGTGCATGTGTGTGTGCATGTGTATATGTCTGTGTATGTATGTGCATATATATGTGTATATATGTGTATAATGTATGTATATGCATGTGTATATGTATTCCACATGCATGTGTATGTGGATGCATTTCCATTTGCATCCATGTGCATGCATGTGGATGTGCATATACATGTATTTGCATATATGTTAATGTATGTATGTGTGTGTGTGTATATATATATATATATATATATATATATATATATATATATATATATATATATATATATATATATATATATATATATATATATATATATATATATATATATATATGCAATAATGCATGCATGTAAGTCTTTTTATGTGGTTGTAGAAATGTTTGTGCATATGCATGTGTATATGTGTGTATGTCTAAGTGTATGTGCACATGTATCTCTGTGTATATATGTGTGTGTATGTGCATGTGTATATGTGTATATGTGTATATGTGTGAAAGTGCATCTTCATCATGTATAAGTGTATAAGTGCATATCAATAAGTGTGAGTATGCTATCTAATGAAAATAACACAATTCAAATGATATACAAAGAATAGAAATTATACTTACAATAGTTAGCCATAGTTTTTGCTTGGTTAGCTTCTTGAATAACCTGCAATAAAGAGAGAAAGAAAAGAGAGAGAGAGAGAGAGAGAGAGAGAGAGAATTCAAAGAGAGAAAGATGTAGAAAGAGAGAAATTGAGACAGAGGGAGACAATAAGAGAGAGCTTAGGCAAAACAACAATTCTACATATACTTTCTTCAGCTCGTAAGCGCAGCGCAATTGCAAACATTGGAGAGCTCTTCGATCAGATGCGTGAAAATGCTGATCGAAGAGCCTCCAACGTTTTAATTTTTTTCTGTCAACAGACCGTCGTGTAAGCGATGCTACGCGTCAAGTTGGCATGGCATAAGCGACATGTCTTCAGCATCACTTATGCAACATAACGAAGCGTCGCTTATGCGACATAACGAAGCGTCGCTTATGCGACATAACGAAGCGTCGCTTATGTGATGCTATTTAAAACCGTCGTGTTAGCGACGCTATATGGGAGCATCGCAGATCCCATTGTGCCACAAGTCGCAAAAAACATCGTTTGGTTTGTTGTTTAATCAATGGTCCGCACATGACGCTGATTACGATGCATATTGCAATTTTATAGCGACGAAATTCTGTCGCGTTAACCATCGCTATATGCCCGTATTCCTTGTATGTGTGATCCCTTCAATATAACCATCAATACAACTTTGGGCATGTCTGGTATCACCTTAGAAATGGGGTATCGAGCCTTGGACAATTGATCCTCTTGGGCCTCTCCAACCTTGTGGGCACCCTAGGCCTCTAGGGCCTCT
This sequence comes from Ceratopteris richardii, assembly GCA_020310875.1. Classification (NCBI taxonomy): domain Eukaryota; kingdom Viridiplantae; phylum Streptophyta; class Polypodiopsida; order Polypodiales; family Pteridaceae; genus Ceratopteris; species Ceratopteris richardii. The sequence goes on along the minus strand of CM035408.1, from coordinate 91,843,336 downwards.
CGATCCTCTCAGGCCTCCTAGGCCTCTGAGGGCTCTTCGACCATCACGCCTTCTTTGAACCTCCTTTGGACCCCTTTTGAGTTAGCACATCTTCAAGCTTGTCACCTAAGAAAAAGGGGATTGGGTTGTCCTTGAGGTTGCAAGCCTCATGCATTCCTTCAAATAGCAAAGGTCTTCAAGCATCGTTTGATGCTCTTCCCTTGGGTAAAAGAAGACAACATTTATCCTTCAAATAGCAAAGGTCTTCAAGCATCGTTTGATGCTCTTCCCTTGGGTAAAAGAAAACTTTGGCGAAGGACGTGCTTCATGTCAGATCATGCAAAGGGGGCATATTTTGGCTTATGGGCAAAGTATGCTTTGTGGTAAGTTGAGCATATTAGGGTAAACCAATCAGTTCTCCTCAACGAGACCTAACTTGATTCCAAGTGCAAAATTAAACATCCACTCTAAGCAAGGGCAAAGATGAAGGCTTGTGGTGAAGTGGTAGTTGGCTTCCAAGTCTTGTGGCAAGGTGTGAGCTTGTCACTTCCAAGTTGAAAACTCGCAAAAATGCCTACGTGAGTCAAAGAACCCTAAGGAAAGATTCAATTTTGAAGATCACTCATGTGGGCTAGAGGAACGGCCTCGAACCCCACTTCCATGTAAATTCAATGTAAGTTCATATCTTTGATTTAAGCTCTGCTACGAGTAGCACTCTCACCTCTTTACCTATGTAATTTTCGGTAATACCCTTCTTATTAGTTTTTTTTCATAGATGGGCATGATTCCTCTCGGTCCTAAGGACACCGCTCAACCATGGACATAAACACTTGGAAGGGTCACTCTCTTTCCCTTTGTTTCACTTTCTAGTCAAGACTAGTTTCCTCCGCTTAACATGAACCTTAAGATTGGAGCCTAAGTACTAACCGGCAGTTCAATTTGCGAAGACGTACATTCTCCATAGAGGGGGTGAATGCTGTGCTCCATGGGTGAGCACCATGAGGTGATAGCCAAAGCGAAGGAGTGACTTCCCAAGCTCAATCTTGAGCTTCCTTAATGTCCTCAATGTACAAGTGAGTCCTCATTACCTTGAGTGCGATGATGCACTATGAAGCATATGTGCGAAGCCTACTTCCTTGAATTCGACGTTGGCTTTTGTTTGGATCTGGAGTCAAGTTGATACCCATAATAATAAAAATGCTTCCCAAACCTCTCTGCGAGCGCAACATATCAAATATGGCCTCTCATGAGGATGAGATCATGACCTAAAATGATAAATGATGACAAACGTTGATGTAACCTTTTTGCGAGCGCTATGTTTTGGCAAGTCAGATGACGGTTTACTCGAAATGAGACTCTTAATGTGCATGAATCGCCCAAAATCGTAACTTGCGCTTTCTAAATTGATCACTACCTAAATCATTCTAGAGACTAATTGATCATTATAGACGAGAAGCTAAATTAAGTGCAAGCTATGGAAAAGTAAGGTTGGTCCGAATATCCCTACCTATTTGATTATATTGATAATTGGAGACAAAGAATCCATAGTGAAAACATGTGATGTAAGTACACTCTATGTATCTTTAGCCAAATCGTTGTCGTGAACCATTTCTATGCATCACACGTGCATGTATCTAGCGAAATTTGTGAGGCATGTGACTAGTGCAACACTTCACGAAATCTATTCAAATTCAATTTGGTTTGTAGGAAACGAATTTAAGGCTGAGAGAAAAGAATTGTTTTAGATGTTCTCATGGAGATTGGGCAATATCAAGAGGTTATAGGAGCAAAAAAAAGAACCATCTTTGAGGCCAATTTGGAAGCTCAATGATCTAAGTGCAGATGTACTCAATAAGAATCTAAATGGTCAGTGAGTACCCAATACATATTGAACCAAGTTGACTCTCCCATCTCAAGAGCATTCTCCTAGCCGTGCATCTCCTCATGAATATAAATATAGCAAGGTGCAATACAAGTGTCCATAACCACAGATAAAATAATTTGACTCTCTTGAGGACCAAGAATGAAAAGAGATTGTGTTGTATCCCATGCTTTGATAAAAATTTAGTATGATCAAGCTCACCAACTTGATGGGAGAACTCAATAACCTCGCCATGAACAAAGCGTAACACCCTTCCTAGCGACGAATATGGGAGGAATGAAAAAGTAACTACAAAGTAAAAGTGGTCTTGCTACAAGAAAGGAGAGCCACTGCATGGACCCAAATGGGATAAAATAACCTATTCTCTTGCTTCCCAAAGAAGTGAGAGAATTGATACCCAAAACATCCTCCTTGCACATGATAATCAAAACTTACAAGCCTGGGTAGAATAAAATTCAAAGGAGATGTATCAAGTGATATAGGGGTCCTTGGAGTCAAACACCCCTCTTGAGCCACACGACTCACCAAGAGTTGTACCCCTAGCACTGAGTTCAAGGGGTTGGAGCATCAAGTAGGCAAAGGGATCGTGGAGAGGAGGTAGAGGTGGGAAAGGATGTGGAGAGAGAGGAATCAAAAGTTGGGAAAGGGGGGAGGGGGGTTCCCACACTGGAGAAGTACATACGACAGTAGGGAAATCCTCTTACAGGGCACTAAATCTATTCTGCATGGAAACAAAAGCATATCAAATGGCTCGTATGTGTTGTTGATCCATCTGCCTCCATCCACTATAAGATGAGTAAGGATCACTCAGAGCAATTGGTTCATTGTGAGGCTACCTACCCCCACTCACTCTCGATATTGAAGAGCCCAAGGAAGATGTAATAGATGAGCGAGTTGAGGGCAAAACGGGACTGGTGTGCCGCCTGTGAGAATGGTGCGTAGAAATGCATGTGGTCCTCAAGGGGCATGTCTTCGCAAGGTGACCAACCTTGTGATAAGAAAAACACCGATTCAAAGGACTAGAGTAATCAACCTACTAAATCTCCCAATCAGTAGATAGAAGTGGAAGTTCAATCTTTGATGACAACTATGTTGGGAGAGATGATAGGATGCACTCAGAAGATTGAGTTGGTACTGCTAATCCTGCTTTGCACCAGCCCTCTTTGACTCCAGATATGCTTAGTAGACTCCTTGAGCTTCCAAATGATACCAAAATATGCTATATGTACTTTGGAAATGATTTGAATAATGATTAGATCAAAACAGATGAGTTTGCACTTCACTAGACTTGAAAAACTTTCTATTTTGATCTTGATACCTGCTCAGTCTTTCACTCAGTATGACCAGCACACTTACAATTGGAAAAATTCCTCTTCGAGTTATTCAATTAGCTTAACAAACTACCATTTTCAAGTGGAACCATTCAAATTGATAATCTATGCTCAGAGAAATAACTTTAGCAAGTTTATGGTCACTCCCAACTTTTTAGGAAATGTGCAGACAAATACCAGAGACCACTTCGAGCGAGATTTCTCCGAGATGGCTGATCCAATGACCTTCAAATTTTGTAGGCATGTAGTATGCTTCGAGCTGGTTCCAACAAGCTTTGAATCACTTTATTTGGTTCAGTAGATCCTGCGATATGACCTGTTGAAGTTGACAGACTTGGAGGTAGACAACTCAGAGAACACAGAAGTAATGAATGTAACTCTTTCTATTAATTCACATGAATGTACAATCTCATTGGCTTGATAGATGTAGCCTAATGAGTTGGAGATGTGTAGGCTATGGTGTAGCACTTACATACTCAATGATCACAGATGTTAGCCTCGGGAATGGTGCTGAACAACCTCAACTTTTGACTTACACTTTTTATAGGAGTTGAGTTGAATTTGAGTTTGAATTCAAATTCAAATCTCCTATGATCACTCCACTAAATGTAGGGAGATATTCTCTCCATTAATCAACTACCTTTTCCACGATTTCCAATCAATTAGGTGTGATCATTTACATGCCAAGTCATTCAGACTTTTACAAGGGGTAAAGAAGTAATAACTCATAAGCTAGTGTTCCTATGATCCTTGCTTCATGTAAAGATATCCTTCAAGGGTTCCAAGCCAAAGGTGAAGGCTTGAATTGCACCAACAGCTCCCCCTCAAGCCAAACACTTTGGCTTAAGTCTTCATCTTCAATCTTCAATCACATCCTGCAATCCAATCATGGATTTGAATCTGCATAATTTGTTTCCATCCAAAGCTTTAGTGAGTAAATCTGCACATTGCATATTAGTAGAAACATAGGTCAACTGAATGTCTTTGCTTAGCAACTTCTCTCTCACATAGTGGTAATGAACCTCTATGTGTTTTGTTCTAGCATGATATATTGGATTAGCTGCAAGGTGGAGAGAACTTGTGTTATCTCCAAAAATAATTGGTGGCCTTGTATATAGGCCTAACTATGTATACAAAAGTTTTAACCAAATAGCTTCTTGAGTGGCATTGGCTAGCCCTCTATACTCTGCTTCAGTAGATGACAAAGCTACTGTAGGTTGTTTCTTGGCTGACCAAGAAATAGGTTTATCACCTGCAAAACATATGTATCCTGATGTGCTTCTCCTGTCATCCTTGCATCCTGCCCAATCTGCATCTGAATACACTTTAATATCAATGTCTGATGTATAAGGAAAGTACAAACCATGGTTCTGAGTTCCCTTTAGGTACTTCAAGATCTTCTTTGCTGCCTCTAGGTGAGGTACCCTTGGTTTGTGCATGAATTGGCTTAGCACACTAACTCCATATGCTATGTCAATTCTTGTTAAGGTAGCATAATTCAAACTACCAACCATACTTTGGTATCCTGTAATATCTTGGACTTCATCACCTTCATGAGCACTAAGCTTTAGGTTGACCTCCATTGGAGTACTTGAGACTTTAGCTTCCTGCAAATTAAACTTCTTCACAATGTCCTGTACATACTTCTTTTGAGTGATATATATACCTGAATTAGTGTAGACTAACTCAAGACCTAAGAAGTATTTCAATAATCCAAGATCATTGATCTTGAACTCCTTCATCATCTGTCCTTTGATGCTTCTAATACCATTGACATCATTGCCTGTAATGATGATGTCATCAACATAAACACACAAGTAGATTACCTCTGTACTACTCCTCTTTATGAATAGAGAAGTGTCTGCTTTACTCATCACAAATCCTTGGTCTTGGAGATATGTTGTCAACCTGTAATTCCATGCTGTAGGTGCCTGCTTCAATCCATATAGAGCCTTCTTCAATTTACAAACATAATTTACTTTCTTGGGATCTTCATAGCCAGGTGGTTGTGACATGTAGACTTCTTCAGATATCCATCCATTCAAGAAAGCATTCTTGACATCTAATTGGTACATGTTCCAATTCTTGGATGCAGCTATGCTCACCAATACTCTGATTGTTGGCATATTAGCCACAAGAGAAAATGTCTCATCATAATCAATGCCTTGGGTTTGTGCAAAACCCTTGGCTACCAACCTAGCTTTGTACCTATTTATTGTTCCATCTGAGTTTCTCTTTAGTTTGTAGATCCATCTGGATCCTATCACCTTCATAGAGTCCTTCTTGGGTACCAAGTCCCATGTGTCACTCTCCTTGAGAGCTTCTATTTCTTCATCCATAGCTCCTTTCCATTCTGGTTTGGTGATTGCCTCTTCATATGTACCTGGTTCTTCATTCAACAAATCCTTTGCAAGATATACAGAATGCTTAGTTACAAGAGATGTGTCATACCCAAATCTGATTGGTTTTTTACTTTCTCTCTGAGATCTCCTAATTGACTGATTTGAGGATTCTGAAATATCCTCTAGCTGCTTCATCTTCATCTTTCCTTTGGACTTTCATGCTTTGAATTCCTCAAGATTAATTGTGTCATCATCCTCTGAACTTGGATCTTCTTCCTTGCTTGGTTCTTCTTTGATTAGCTTTGGAAACTCCTCTTGCAAATCATAAGGTAGACTAACCTTCCTGCATTCATTCTCATACCATGAGTCATTCTCATCAAAGATGACATCTCTGCTTACCTTGAAGCCTTTGTTTGTTGGGTTGTAGAATCTGTACCCTTTTTGGTTCAAATCATAACCAATGAAGATACATTTTTCAGCTTTAGGGTCTAGCTTTCCCCTTACATGTGAGGGAATATGCACATATGCTACACAACCAAAAATTTTGCAATGATCCAATGATGGTCTCTTACCATGCCAAGCTTCATAAGGTGTCATGCCATCAAGAGACTTTGATGGCAACCTGTTGATGAGGTAGATGGCAGTAGATACACTCTCTGCCCAAAGATAATTTGGCAACTTCTTTTCATTAAGCATAGACCTAGCTGTTTCAACAATAAGCCTATTCCTTCTTTCAGCTACCCCATTTTGTTCAGGTGAGTACCTTGTAGTTATCTCCCTTTTGATGCCTCTTTCCTGCAAGAAATCTTCAAACTCATTTGAGAAGTATTCTCCTCCTCCATCTGACCTTAGCCTCTTCAAGTTTCTTCCTGTTTGGTTTTCAACAAGTGCAAGATACCTCTTGAAACAATTAAACACTTCATCTTTATGCTTCATAAAGTATAAGACAGTCCATCTGCTATAATCATCAATGAAGGACACATAGTACCTTGATCCTGAAATGGAGGGATCCTTGCTAGGTCCCCAAACATCTGTGTGTACCAAGTCTAGGTAGTCTTCATGCATGAAACCTTTCTTTGAATAGGGCAACCTGTGAGACTTACCAAACTGACAAGCACTACACTTGTAAATCATATGTTGCTTGGATACATTAGGTATCCCAAGCACACATTGATCCCTGCACATTTGCTTTAGGGTTCTTTCACCTATGTGACCTAACCTCTTGTGCCATATTTCTAACTCTGAAAGTGTTTGATCCTTGTAATTGTATAGAGCAATGTTTTTGGTGTCTTCTAGCTCAAAAGTAAACAATCTACCTGATTTCTCTCCCTTGGCTATCCTTTTGAATCCATGTCTTGGATCTTCCACATATGCTCCATGTTGATTGAACCTGACCTGTAAACCTTTCTCCACAATCTGACCAACACTCATTAGGTTCTTGGTAATGGTTGGTACATGAAGTACCCTGCTTAATAGGTTCTGGTTCCCATCACAAGTTTTCACATTTCCAATCTTTACAACAGAATGTTTAGTATCATCACCCGTCTGTACCTGATGTTTGCCCTTGGGTTCTTCCAAATCAGAGAGTAGTGCCACATTACCAGCTACATGGTTAGAACACCCTGAATCAATATAAAATAAATGATCATCATTTGTACCTTCCTTGGAGGTCATATTCATGATCAATAGGGAGTCATCTTGCTCCTCTGTATAGTTGTTGTAATCCCTTCTATTTCTGAATCCACCTTGGTAGTTACCATTGTGGTTGTGGTTGTGGTTGTAATTGTTGTTGTACTGATTGTTGTATCCATTGTAGCCTTGGTGTTGGTTGAATCTACCTCTACCTTGAGAGTATCCACCTCTTTGATAGCCTCTTCCTCTCTTATTCTTATAATTTCTGTAGCACTCATCTGTGGTATGGTTAGACAATCCACAAATGTTGCATGGTGATGAGTTGTAGGGTCTCCCCCTACCTTGCTTACCTCCTCTGCCCCTATCTCTTGAAGGTCTACCTCTCCGTGCATAATTAGCTTAGGAGGTAGAGCCTTCTTCTTCTTGCTTCTTCCCTTTACCTTTATCCTTAACTTTCTTATCAGTATATAGAGCAGAGGGGTTATTACCTTTTGATTGATCTCCAGCCTTTGTAAACTTTGCTTCATGTGTGAATAGTTGGCCCATGAGAGTTGTGAGATCTGGGGTATGCATGTCCATGTAGAGATCCATTGCAGTGGTGAAGCTCTCCCACTTATTATCTGCCTTTAGTCCATTGGTTACTTGCCTTATTATTTGTTCCTCTTCAATCTCCTCTCCAATGCTTGCTAATTGGTCTGCCGCATCCTTGATCTTGGTCACAAATTCTGAGACTGATTGCTTTGGTTGCTTCCTAAGGGTTGTGAATTCAATCCACAATTGATTCTTTCTGGCTCTTGTGTTAGAAGAAAAGTATGATGACAAGGTTTCCCAAGTCTCTTGGGAAGTCTTACAATTCCTGATGTGAGGTAAAAGGAAATCAGATATAGAGTTAAGAAGATAAGACCTTTCCAAAGCATCTTTTGCACACCATGTGTTGAGCCTCTCTTGTTCATCCTTGGTGGGTAGTCCTCTAGCTTTGAATGAGGGCAATTCCTCATCTCCTGAGATGAATCCAAATAAGCTTCTTCCTTGTAGATAGGTCTTCATCCTTAGAGACCAAGCTTGGTAATTGTTCCTGTCCAATTTGTCAATGAATGAAGAAAAATCATCTCCCATGTTACCTTATTTGCTCTGATACCACTGTTGCGAGAGATGGTAGGATGCACTCAGAAGATTGAGTTGGTACTGCTAATCCTGCTTTGCACCAGCCCTCTTTAACTCCAGATATGCTAAGTAGACTCCTTGAGCTTCCAAATGATATGAAAATATGTTATATGTACTTTGGAAATGATTTGAATAATGATTAGATCAAAACAGATGAGTTTGCACTTCACTAGACTTGAAAAACTTTCTATTTTGATCTTGATACCTGCTCAGTCTTTCACTCAGTATGACCAGCACACTTACAATTGGAAAAATTTCTCTTAGAGTTATTCAATTAGCTTAACAAACTACCATTTGCAAGTGGAATCATTCAAATTGATAATCTATGCTCAGAGAAATAACTTTAGCAAGTTTATGGTCACTCCCGACTTTTTAGGAAATGTGCAGACAAATACCAGAGACCACTTCGAGCAAGATTTCTCCAAGATGGCTGATCCAATGACCTTCAAATTTTGTAGGCATGTAGTATGCTTGGAGCTGGTTCCAACAAGCTTTGAATCACTTGATTTGGTTTAGTAGATCCTGAGATATGACCTGTTGAAGTTGACAGACTTGGAGGTAGACAACTCAGAGAACACAGAAGTGATGAATGTAACTCTTTCTATTAATTCACATGAATGTACAATCTCATTGGCTTGATAGATGTAGCCTAATGAGTTGGAGATGTGTAGGCTATGGTGTAGCACTTACACACTCAATGATCACAGATGTTAGCCTCGGGAATGGTGCTGAACAACCACGACTTTTGACTTACACTTTTTATAGGAGTTGAGTTGAATTTGAGTTTGAATTCAAATTCAAATCTCCTATGATCACTCCACTAAATGTAGGGAAATATTCTCTCCATTAATCAACTACCTTTTCCACGATTTCCAATCAATTAGGTGTGATCATTTACATGCCAAGTCATTCAGACTTTTACAAGGGGTAAAGAAGTAATAACTCATAAGCTAGTGTTCCTATGATCCTTGCTTCATGTAAAGATATCCTTCAAGGGTTCCAAGCCAAAGGTGAAGGCTTGAATTGCACCAACAAATGGTGCGTAGAAATGCATGTGGTCCTCAAGGGGCATGTCTTCGCAAGGTGACCAACCTTGTGATAAGAAAAACACCGATTCAAAGGACTAGAGTAATCAACCTACTAAATCTCCCAATCAGTAGATAGAAGTGGAAGTTCAATCTTTGATGACAACTATGTTGGAGTAGGAATGCGGATCGGAATAGACACAAGGCCCACTTTCTTGGCCAAACTTGAGGGAATCGACTGTAGAATCTCCAAAAAGGTGCCATATGATCCATAAATCTAAGGTTACAGAGGAAGATAATCAAAAGCAAGCCATCATAAGAAAGCCATGTGCTTTCTAAGGGATAAATGCTGAAGAAGTTATTTCCAAGGAATCAAAACCATGTACCCATGGATAAAGATATGTTAGGACAACCCCCACCATAATCAGAGATATAGTGATCATCTTTGTGGCTGCCTTGGGAGTCTCTACCTCCACTTGATAAAAAATATGACTCAGGGTCTAGATATCAACTAGCTTGCCAACTTTAAGAGGTAAGTAACTCGGAAGGAGCTCATTAACATCACCATGACTGGGACGTGAACTCATGATCTTGTAGATGATTGAAGAGGCTTGTAGGTTCTCAACCCACATCCAGAAGGGAGAATGAAATGGGCGATGGAGTTGAAGTGAGGGAGGGATCTTCAAATGAACCCCTCTAGTAGGTAGGCTCTGAAGCCATTTGTGTCAGCTAGGAGAAGGGAAAAAAAACTCAAAAAATCCCATGCATGCAAGGAAAGCTCAAGTCTCTCTGCTCATTGAAGAGCTGGAGCCAACAAGTGCTAAAATAGGGGGCAAATGCATTAACAAATAAAGAAGAGGAAGGAAGGAAAACTCTTGAAAGAGGAACAAAACAAAGACAAAAAAAGAAGGGAGATAGAGGAGGGGGGAGATGGAGTCAGAGCTTGAGCAACGAGTAGGTGGAAGAGGGGGGTGGTGGGCATGAGGAGGGTTGCTGAGTGATTAGCTGAAATGGGAGGAGAGAGTGAGAGAGTAGAGCACTCGAAAATCCATTATCTCTTTCATACTCTCTATATGAACTTTCAACACAGAAATTTCCATGTGCCGCATAATGGCTTCTACCTCTCCCTCTTTGACTATTCTGCTTATAATAACAATCTTTCTCAAAATGATCATACTTTCTGCAATGATAACGATTCCCAGGTGTATGTGATCTTCCTCTACCTCTCGAATTTGATCTTCCTCTACCTGTTGGTATATCCATTGTATTTTCATTTCTAGAAGATGAACATCAATGACTAGAATCTCTTCCTTTATGCTGGAAGAATGCATGATCTCTTGAATTTCCACTTCTCGATGCATTCAAATCAAGTTTTACTTCTTCTGTCATGCAAAGAGCTACTAGCTTGTCAAAATCAGGCATAGTATCTCTTACTGAAATAGAAGTGTCTAAGCTCTTGTACTTCGGTCCTAAACCATTCAACATAACTGATACCATATCCTCATCTTCAACTTTGCAGTTTATGGAAGCTAAATCATCACTGATCTTCCTAATTTAAGCCACATAATCCGTTATGGATCTATTTTCTCACCATATACTATAGAACTTTTGTGCTAAATGAATTTTTCTAGCTTTCGTCGACATATCATATATCTTATGAATTATGTCCCAAGCTTTCTTCGGTGTGCTAGCCTTTATAATATGTGCAATCGGGTTCTCTAATATACATATCAAAATCCAATGAAGAACCTTTCTAGATTTTTCTATCTATGTTTTATGTTTCTTTTGCTCTTCTACATTCGGATTCTCTGGCAACTCAGGATACTCGTCCTCTGCATTCACTAATTCCCATAGTCCTTTTTCCATTAAAAAATTCTCCATCCGATACGATCATATATGGTAATTATGTTTATTCAGCTTATCACCAACTATTTACGCAATGTTATCACCTATTCTTGCATTTTAAGCATTTCTCCATGCAATGGCAATCTTTTGGCGAGGCTTAAAAAAATGCGACATCATTTTGACTGTATTTCTAGATATATGTACCAAAAACTGAATGATCATAAGTAATCTCAATGATTTCCCTCTTGTTCTAAGCACTCCCTACATCTCTATGCACTTATATTCTCAAATTTTATCTCTCCAAAAAAAAAATGATAGAGTCTCCTTTGTCCAAAGTGTATATGAGCCAAATCAAATATAGTGAATCCACTCCAAAAAGCCAAACTCTGGGTAAAAAACATCAATAACAGCACGTAACGTAAGCAAATATACTATAATGGGAGGCCTCAAAATCATAGACTTATCTCGTGATCGGCACATGAGATCTTTGGATTGTCTTCTCTTTGGCCTTCCACCTATATCACTAGAGTATCTCCAAGCATGAGAATACCCCACTTAAAAATCTTACTACGTCCCTTAGTTCTTGTTTAAAATCAATGGTTTTCAGTAGGGTAATTAAACCTCACAAGACGTGCGATTTGTCCACATTAAAGATCCACAAAATGCATACATTCGGCTCACAACATGTGAGTATTGTCCTTTCAAGGACCCGAAAGAAAATACATGACTTCGTCTACCACATGCAATAAAAAATAAAAAACTGAAAATCAAATGTGTAGCTAATCCAAAAAGGAATTCTCTACTCTTCTCTTGCAAGATACATACATATGTATATTGAATTCTCTACTCTTCTCTTGCAAGATATATATGTATATTGTATTTTACTTGCTGTAGGTAAAAAGAAGTAGAGTAGCTTCTTTCTTCTCCACTGCCTGCATCAAAATAATATGCCTTTCGGAATAAGAATTTACACATATTTCCTGTCGGATCGCCTTGGTCGATCGTGCTCTTTTAGTGCCACTTGTTTCTGCTGAAGTTGCTTCGTACCGACAACACTGCCACTGAAGCGCAACTGCTAGATGAACCCGTCATGCTCCATTTTAATACTGATCATACTCATCAATAGTTGGAGGATGGCTGAAAACATACTGAGGGCCGCTTTGCTTATACGATTTGTAGAAGGAAGAAGCGAAGGCTGTTCTTCATTCCCTGACTGACTGACAGACGATGCCGCTGGCGAGGGACAACCAGGAGCTGTCGCTACTTGTGAATTCGGGAAGGCGTCCAGTCACAAACTATTGAAAATTGAATTGCGCGCAATCACTCAGCTTCAGTCTTTTACTGTATGTAGCTCTCTCTCTCTCTCTCTCTCTCTCTCTCTCTCTCTCTCTCTATCTCTCTCTCTCTCTCTCTCTCTCTCACACACACACACACACAGACATGCGCACAAAAGCAACGTAAGAAGGCTACTTCGAAGAAAACAAGGAGATTCTGCTTCCGATTGAGCCTTTTTCTAAAGCATAGGGATTAGTTTTAAATGGCACCTAGCCATAACTTTGAAAGCCATTGATAATCGAGCAGCTATTAGTATAAGGAATGCATAAGGAGTGCTATTAGTATAACTGGTTTATAAACTTCCATTCTGAAAAGTGTCATTCAATGCATACTGATTTTTGCATAAGAGTACGAATAAGCATGGATGTGCTTGCTCATGCCCCTGATCATATATTTTTGCTCTAAAGAAAGCAAAAAGTTGAAGGCTCCAAGAAAGTCAAACATCCTACTCCATCCTGGGGAATCAGCCGTCATGGATTAGGATGTTTTTTGTATACATTCTCCTTTGTATGATCAGCACTAGCTACTAAGCCCATGTCAACGTTTAGTCCAATACATGTTGCAAGACATTTTATAGCTCTTTTTGCTCGTATACATTCTCTGTAAATGGAATCCCTCAGGGCATTGCATCTTAAAAACGATGAAAACTGTCTTGCTGCTAAAGAAGAAAGATCAATTTTCTATCTTTTTGTTATGCATATTTCTACAGTTATCCTTTATTTGAAAATGTGATCCATGTTTCAAGCTTGCGATGGAAAAGAGGAGGAGGATTTTAGAGTTGTGCACTTTCTTGTACCAGACAAAAGCCTTCCCCAACTGGTTGTTTCTCTTTCGTTCAACGAGGATTGGTATTGGGATGGCACCAATGATGCTTCTTCTTGTGGTGGTCTCTCCGCACATTCAGTTTTCTTCTGCAAGTATTTTGATCTACTAAAGCAACATAGGAATGGAGAGTGCATGTGCAAATAAACGACAGAGAGCGCACCACTCAATTCAATTGAAGGTAACATATATATACAAGGACATGCCTTGGCGCATTAAGTGAAGGTTAGATAAGAAGATGATGAATGCACATGGATTTTGTAAAAAAGTATTCCTAACAAAAGAGTTGGCCAAAGAAGTTATCTGACAAAACTATTCTTGGCCGCTTGACTAAGCTCTTCTAATTCTTGTTTAATAGGTGAAGCCTTATTGGCAAAGCTACATACACCTTTACACGTTAGGAAACCTCTCTATTTCATTTTCCATATGTGAAAATCTGTACCTACAAACTTATCTATACCTTCAAAAGCCATTATGCGGGAAGATCTTACTGATTATAAATCAGCAATGTCTAATCTTGTTATTTTGAGCAAGACAAACACACCTATTTACAAAACAAGCCAGCTCAAACCTAGATACCTAGGAATTATTGTAGTATTGGAGATCATGTCATAGAATGTAGCAAGGATGTTTGCACGCTCATTTACCATAGATGTATCATTCGATCTTTAGAGCCTTTGGAAGAGAAAACCTATGGAAACATCATCATGGCACTCAATGACACGTATGTACACTATGGATGAAGCAAAAAATGCATACAAAGCTTGGCAAATGTTAGAGAATATCTTTGGTGCTCATGCAAAGCACAACAAAATGACCCTAAAAATGTAATTTGTATGCACTATTCCTTGATCCCAATGAGAATATAACATCCTTAATAAATAGGATGAAAAATATAGTAACTGAATTGCATTCTCTTCAATGTCTACTGTCTAAAGAATCCAAAAGAGCAATACTTTTAAAGGCCCTCCGCAACTCCTTTGTAAACATTGTTATTTTCCTTAAAGAAAAGGATCCAATTACAACCCTATAGGATGTCATAAACTCTTTGCAACAAGAAGAGAAGGGATTGAAAAACAAAATCTCCCTATGGATATGCTTCTAGCTAGATCCAAAATTTGTAGCGTATATGGACGGACTAATCACATCACCAAAGCTTGTTTAAGCAAAAGGAAATGCACCTTTTGTGGCAAGGCATGACACTTACCAAGCAACAGCTTTAGGAGACCAAAGGAGTTCAAGAATGGGACCAAATTTCTCGAGAAGACTTTTGATTCATCAACAAAAATAGGAATATTATTCTTGCTACCTAATATGGTAACCTTACTGTAAGGCCCAATGTGGTATTCAAACTTGTTTTCCTATGCTAGGAAAAAAGGAGGGAAGTGTAACCTCCTTTGTCCTTTTCACTAAAACTCTATGTCAGACCTATAATGTCAGGTAATTGACTCTAACAAGTCTAAAAATAGTTTTTTAAAAAAATTTCCTTGACCTACTTTTTTTTTTGGAACACGTTTTTAGGAAATCCATCTGCTTTCAAGAAATACATAACTGACCTTTACTTAATGCCCCAAGGAGTATCCTTGTACATATATGCTACCTTCAATTGAATTGAGTGGTGCACTCTTTTTCTTTTCTTTATGGATGTAGTCTCCATTGCTCTATTGCTCACTTTTTTTCAAATTTCTTCATTCTGCTAAATGTACAACAATATTTTCTTGGAAAAATTAGAATCTTTTCTACATAGAGGAAGTTTTCGTATTTTTTTTTAAATTGCCCAAACTTTTCATATCAAGCATTCAAAATGATGATACTCAATTGCATTTGATGGAAAAATATCTACAAAAATTTAGATAAAAAAGAAATAATTCATAAAAATTGAATAAACCACACATATTCACTCATTAATAATCAACATTTTCTCAAAGTATGATGGAAAATATATGGTTGAATTGTAAATCATCTATGATGAAAGCATGTTGGGCTTTGGTGAACCATCTATGTCTCTCAATTTTAAACTCAAGGATAGGAGCCTTCTAGTGATTGTTTGAGTAATCTCTTTTGGTCTCGTTAACTTTATATGCACCTCTAGGTATAGTCACCCAATCATTCAAATGCATAGAAGGCTATTTTTAAAATAAATCCTCTCTATGGGCATGTACTCAACATGAGCTAATATGGTTAGAAGGATGATGCAAGATAATAGACATCATAGGTTCACTAAGAAAAAGAAGAGACAAAGAAGAATGAAGAAAGAGAGTTCAAAGGACATAAATTGGTACACTTCAAGTTCAAGTGTATATAGAGCGAACATTCTCAAAGTAGTGATGATATACAAGGTTTTTCAACCAATGTAAATTTTCTACCTATTATTTCAAGGAGGTCAACCAACTTGTTTTTGGACTTTATAGTCCATTGAATTTGATGATAACTCATATCTTCATGATATCTTAAAGATTTTACTCCAAATTTTTACTTGTGACTAACAAACATGTAAAATATGATATCTTATATCAAGTAAAAAAAACAAACTTCTCTAAGTAATTAGGAGCTAAAACAATGTCATATATGTGTACACACGAAAAAATATATTTATGGAGAGAGAGAGAGGGGGAGAGATAGAGAGAGAGTACATATACACACATATGTGTGTGTACTCTCTCTCTCTATCTCTCTTTCTCTCTCTCCCTCTTGCGTTGTCACACAAGGACAGAGGATTTGATCCCATAACCACACTTTCACAAGTGAACTATTTTAACACTATACTATTCCCTTGTGTTGTGAGTCTAAATGTTTTTACTTGTATTTTACATAAGTTACATCTCCCTTACTTTTCAATTCCCAGGAGTCACCCTTCCCTATTCCATTTTGACTCAAGCAATCTCAAAATTGTTTTCACATATCCAAAAAGGGGGATTCTTTGTCTACATAGCCATGGAAAGATAGCATGGAGGATTTTGGTGAGTCTCGTCTATCTCAGGTACTACTCGAGCAATAGTTGAAGCTTCTATGGAATGAAGTTTGAGCCACCCAAAATGAGATCTAAAAATGCGAGGAAGTTCTTCAAACAATGCAATTTGAAGAGGATAATCTTGCAAGGGTGGTAAAACCTGTCATCTCTACTCAAGCTAATGCATGCATCCAAGATTGGTATTAAATATTACCAATTTCTATGATTTGATGGCAGCAAGGAAAGCCCATTAGTCCATGGTTATCACAATTTGATAATTTCTATTCTCACAAATCATATTCTAAAAGTGATAAATTAAAATTTTCTACTTACTATTTAGTAGGGACAACATAACTTTGGTGGAATTTCCTATATCATAGTGCAGATTGTCTGACCACATGGAAAGCTTTTCAAGTAAAGGTTAAAGATTCTTTCCTTCACCCTTAGTTTCATTTACATGTTTGATGTGCATGGACCACCTTTATATGGAAGGACCATGACATTGTAACTACGTACATGGAGCAGTTTCGAAAACATCTATTATTGGTTTCAATGCTCAAAGATGTTCTTGAGGACACGTAGCACAAGAAGTATGATGACAATTTGGAGAAGGCGATCCAATGTATGATTCATTCACTCCAATCAAGAACATTTCATGAAGCTATTTCTTTTGCTTATGATGCAAAGAAAGAGCACCAATCCATTATCAAAATGATCTATTTGCAACAACCACATCAACAACTTTTCCACAAGTGTAATTTTCTTTGATTATCAAAATTTCATTTTTGTTTTTCTTTACTCCTATAGTTCTTTACATGTGATGCATTTACACATAGAATTTGGTATGGAAACATACTTTAGTTACACTTCCCAAAATAAATTATAATATTTAGAGCAAATTCTAGACCATGAATGGTTGAAAAAAATACATTTTAAATAGTTAGTAATGTACCTTCTTTTATTGAATTAATTAGACACTATAATAGTATCCCATAAATAATCTCAATAATTTAACTCCTCCATGAATATTTCCTTGCATGTGTTTTTTTCTTACATGGAACATACCTATGTTAGTTTCTTTTTCGAATTAGGGGCATGTTATCAATTATGGAATGTGTTGAACAAGGAATTGTTGGAGTCTTCACACACACACATACATGCACACACACACACACACACACACACACACATATATATATATATATATATATATATATATATATATATATATATATATATATATATATATATATATATATATATATATATATATATATATATATATATATATATAATAGTTAATATATTTAACTTCAACCAAATTAATCTAGGTTAATAAATATAATTAATAAAAGGAAAAATATGTATATAGTAATAGAACATGTGTATGGTGTGTGCTTTTAGAAAGTGTGTATGTATGTGTAGTATATGTGTGAGTGAATTTGGAATGTGTGATGTGTGCATGGTTACTAAAAATAGAGGGTATACACTCGTATAGATTAGATTGTTTATATATATATATATGTAATATATGTGTTGTGTTTTTTCTGATGATTTTTGTGTAGGTGCATGAGAGAGAGAGGGATGCTTTTTTTACCCATCCCTCCTAACTACAACTTTTTGATGAAGCAGGCATAGAGACCCGAGAGAGAGAGAGAGAGGGGGGGAAGAGAGAGATAGAGAGAGAGAGAGAGAGATGAAGAGAGAGAGGGGGAGGGAGGGAGGGGAAGAGAGAGAGAGAGAGAGAGAGAGAGAGAGGAGAGAGAGAGAGAGAGAGATTGAGAGAGAGAGAGGGAGGGAGGGGGGAGAGAGAGAGAGAGAGAGGGAGGGGGAGAGAGAGAGAGAGAGAGAGAGAGAGAGAGAGAGAGAAGCAGGAGAGGCAGGAGACACTAGCATTATAACGGAGGAAAAGAAGTAGGCAATAGAGGTGCTTCTTTGTGCCTCATTGAGATAGAGACCTGAAGAGAGAGATACAGTATGTATGTTGCGGCACAGAAGAAAGGTGTCTTGAAAAGTCAATGTGAACATATGATAATACTTCCAACATACCAGACTTTCTATTTTCAAAGCATGATGTCTGGAAGAGTACATTAGGGGAAAAAATGAACCCTGCATGGATCTTGTAAGGATCCCTAATTTTTAGGGATTAAGCTTGATTCTGTTCTTGTTTAAGGAGACAAAGTGCATTTAATAGGGCACTTTTTAGTAGGCTGGAGTAGGCTTTTTTTTAGGCTTCAATAGGCCTCTCTCTTTCTTATTCTAGAGAGAGAGAAAGAGAATCTACTTTCCACATCATCAAACTCGTACATGTATTTGAATAAAAAAATGAATTTTTTTAAAAAGTCTCATTTTCAGTGTATATTAACTCAAAAGAGCCTATTTTTTAATATATATGTCAGAAGTCACTTTTTTGGGCCCATTTTCTGAAGTTTCTTTTAGAAAAAGTATAATTTTCAAACTCCCTCCAAAAGTAAGTGCCACATCATCAAATCCGTGACAATGCTTTCCCCAAAAAATGATTTTTTTCAAATTTCATCATTTTCAGCCATACTCAGTGGAAAAATACACTTTAACCCATACACATACAAGAAAACACATTTTTTGAGCAAAACATATACTTTAGACTCCCTTCCAACCAGTTTTTTATCTTTGTTTTTGATATTGTTGGTCATTAGCGAAGATGGTGTTGACATGTATCACAAACTTCACAGTAGAACGTCCTCATGCTCCTGCATCAACAAGTATCCATGTTCGTGTGCCTAGAGAGTTTGCTCCAAATACACGATGCAACAATGATGCCAACTCTCAAAATGAACGTCATGCAGCTGGAGAAAAAAGTATTGATCTTTGGGCTCATGGTTCACTATATCCTCTTGATCCAATATCTTCTTACCATCCAACATTCCATAACCTCTCAACTTTACTTCAGTTCATTGGTGCGGGTGAAGCTGGACTATTAGGTTACTGCAAGCGATTATCTATACATTCACTTGCTACTGCTAAGTATTGGTTCCAACAATATCACATCCATCATATGAGGGTAGTCACCTTAGAAAGCACAATCATATCTTTACAAAAACAACTTGCAGATTTGGAACAGGATATTGAAGCAAAACAAAGCACAATTTCAAAGTTAACTGCCAATCTCTAGCAGTTGAAAGAGACTCCACTTGGTATGAGACATAGGAAAAGAGCATTGTCATCCTTTGAAGCTCTTTCAAAAGGTGGTGGAGCACGCAAACGACGTATATATGCAAAGGGTGAGTGTTTGTTTTACTTTTATATGTTTTAATGAAGATTTGTAATGGAATCTTTCATTGTGTAGGTCATTTATTCAAGACATAACTGCTTTATCAACAACACAAGACCAATTCAAGCTGATGAATAGTTGTATAAACACCAAAGAAATCACTTCTGCTTTAGACTCACGCATAGGAAAGTGTATTAGAGTTGTTGTTGAAGCTGAGTTTTCAAAGAAGTTAAAAAATCTTATCACAGTGCAAGATGTGCAGGCAATATGTGACAAAGCGGGCATCAGTAGAAATGGGTATACTGCAATGTACACCCTTCTTAGGCAAGCCTTACAATCACAAGGTATTTCTCAAAGTATATTTCCATGCCCATATAAAGTGTCTATCAATAAAAAAACTTCAAATGAGGATGTGACTCGTACTATTGGACAATATTTATTCATAGAAGAAACTATGTCTGCCTCTGTTTATCATCCAAATATTCCCAAGAAGCAATCAAAAATCCTATCTACACAAGAATTTACTTACACTAAATTCAACAATATATTTGTGGATCTTCAGAAGCTTCAACAAGCAATGGTTCACTTTCATAGTTCAACAATCAAAGGTACCCCTACTACATTTTATTTGGTGTTGAAGTTTTATTGCATTCAAGTATCATATTAAGATAATGTTTTCTCTTTTGTGCAGACTGTAATGTTAAGTTAAAGTTCATACTGAAGTTTGATGAGTGTCAAATCATAAAGGTTCGGCGACTAGAAAGGTTGAGTGTGACACTAATGAACGAAATTATGGACCATGCAATGAGTGATGAAACTTTAGGAGGGAGGGACCATTTGACTTACAGTGTGCAATCAGAGAGAGAGATATCTGGTGGTTAGGTGCTATAGAAGTTCCCAAAGAAACAAATAATGTTATTTCATGGATTTTAGTAGGACTCCGTGGATTACGGAAGTAATCTCTTCTCAAATACATGAGCAAAAGTTGTTTATAGATGATATAGGTGATTTTGAGGTAGAATGGCATTTGGGTGGAGACCTTAAGAGTATAAAATGCATATTAGGTTGTAAACAAGGAGCATCTTCTCTCTATCCTTGCCCATATTGTACACAAGGTTACAAAGGATCTAAGAGACAATCTAAACATGCAAGGGCATCGACGAGAGTTGATGACTCTAAGAAAATTGATGAAACAGACTCATCGAATCACAGGGAATGGGAGATATCACTTTTGAGGTGTCCAATGTTACAGGAACCGACTCGTGATAAAATAAGCAATGACTGGAACCCCATTATCCCCTTTCCATTAGTCAATGTTCACTTTTGTACTTTGCATGCATTCATGAGGATCTTTGATAGGCTTTTGAAGCTCCATGTTGAATATGCATTTGCAATGAAACCACTAGAGAGGTCTACAATAGAAATCCAAAAAATAGAAGATCTTTTGAATTCTATAGGTTGTCATGGTGGCCACGTATCTTTAGTTGTTAAGAAGTATGGTGAGTCTCAAGAGATTTTACAACAAGTTTCAATGACTGGGAAGAAGGCACGACGTTTCTTTAGAAGAGATGTGAATAGTCAAGATGATGGGAAATGGGAGCTTTGGAAGGACCTCTGTTCAATTACAACAGACAATGATAGTCAGGTTGATCTCATTAACAAGCGAAAGAAGGTTTGGTCATCGTTCAATCAATTGTTACATTTGATGTGTTTGGTTTCCACTAATGCTTCACAACAAGAATTATTCCAAGTGACTTTGAAGGAGTTTACACAGTCATTCATCTTATCTTGGGGAGAAAGCAACATTACACATTACATAGTAAGTTTTTCTTATATTTTTTTATTTGGTCTTAAACACTCTGTGTATATCTTATTGACCAGATCATAGCATATTCTTTTTGCACATGGAGCATATTTTATGAATCGATATGGGTCACTGGATATTTTTAGTACTCAAGGAATGGAGAAGTCACATTACAGGGTTACTTTAAAAACACTCATCATAGGGGTGGTCTACTCCAATCAAAATATTTAGAAGAAATGTTCAATTGGTTTTTTCGTGCGACATTTGCTAGAAAATATGTAATGGAAAAGGCATGTGAGTCACGAATAGCAAAGATTACATGAAAGCTACAACATGATATTGCAAGAGAGAAGTGGATGTCATCGTCAGGACCCGTACATCATGCCCAATGGCGTGCACAAAGAGTCCGCGAGGGTTCTGCTTGGAAATAGTTTCCAAACTCTTAAAATGCATTATTCTTTTCAAGGTTTTTATAACCCCTTTCACTTCAAATAAAATTCTATTGTTTTTGTGAATATACTTTTAATGTCTTAAAACTAATTTTTATCCATTTAAATGTGAACATGACAATTCTTAAGTGAAAGCCTATAAATAGAGGTGTCCTTCCTCATTTTACCACTTTACAACCTAAGAGAATGGCACGCACAAAGCAGACTGCTAGGAAGGATCATGTCGTCTACCCTAGTCATGTGCAAGGTACTCAGCGCCCAACATGGATGACACCCCACAAGAAGCGTCGAACCACATGCCACTCTTCAAGATGAAACTCGGGTGCAGGGACACAGTCTGGTAGCATTGCATCACGGGGGGATGAAGCTTCACCAGAGAGAGATGTATTCCAAGAAATAAATTATTCCCCTTCCGCATCTGATGATGAGCCCCCAATCAGGACACCAATCAAGGCAAGGCCCAAACAGCAAGGACATAGACGAGTTCTGATTGAGACATCAAATTTATCGAGTTCCTCAGATGAAGAAAGTATAAATGAGCCACCATGGAACAATGATGATATCCCCGTGAACCATCGAGTAACACAAGGAGGCAAGGCACTCCCCCACGACAAGGACAAAGACCAACCGATGAAGAAAGAGAGCAAGGTCGGGCAGAGGAAGTAAATGATGAGGCAGGACCATCTAGGCATCCTCCAAGAAGAAAGAAGAATTATCAACCACGTCGTAGACCACAACAACCACAACCCAACATCCCCCCAAATGCAAGGGCACCACAAAGGCGTAGAAAGCAAACCAGAGCCTTTGCGGAGATTCAACACTATCAAAAGTCTGTGGAGCTTCTTATTCCACGAAGGTCATTTGCAAGAGTTGTGAAGGAAGAGATCCAACCCTATTGCGCTGGACTTCGTATCCAAGGGATAGCCATTGAAGCTCTCCAAGAAGCTGCAGAGGCGTATCTTATATCAATGTTGGAGGACTCTAACCTATGTGCCATCCATGCAAAGAGAGTGACAATACAACCTAAAGATTTGCAGCTAGCTAGGAGAATTAGAGGGAATAACCATTAACCATAATTTGTACTCCCTTGTTTGGAGAACCTTTTGTATATCCCATATGATGAATATTTTGTAAATCCCTAATGATGAATATAATCTTTGTCTTCTCATATTTGCTCTCCCAAGTGTTTATCTCTTAGTGTACATGTTTTGGAGTTTATTTGTCCTATGGTTGTAGGTGTGTTTTTCCAGTACCTCTTTGAAGTGTTTTTCATAGTTGTATCATTCTTTTTCCTGTACTTTTTGTAAGTGGTAATGCTATTTAATGCATTTCATGGCCAAGAAATGCCAAAAAAAGGCCTCCCATAGAAACGCGGGGATGGGCCCTGCAAAAGTTTTGCAGGGCCTATCCCCGCGTTTCTGTGGCAGGCCTTGTTTTGGCATTTCCAAGCCATGAAAACACATGCCATGCACATTGGGGCATATGATTGGCCTTGGCTAGAGTGCACTGCATGCTAACCCCCTGACCAATAGCTAAGCAATGTTTATGACCATACATGTACTTATTTACTACTGCATGCTTATGTGCACCCAGAGGAATCTTAACTTTCTGTAATTATTGCACATAAGAAGAGTGTTCCACATTTCCCCAAGTGAAGTGCTGATTGAGGGAGATAGACTTGCAATACAGGTAACCTAGTGCATAGGATGGCCTAGGAATGCAAAAAAGGCTTGCCACAGAAACGCGGGGATGGGCCGTGCAAAATTTTTGCAAGGCCCATCCCCGCGTTTCTGTGGTAGGCCTTTTTTTTGCATTCCTAAGCCATTGCATGCATTTTGGGAAACACAAATTACAAGAAATAATGGAAAAAGACTGATTAAACTGTGCAAAAGTTATGAGATTGTCAAAACCATAAAGATATAATAGATTGAATGCACATGGAAATTGGAAAAACAAAACATTGGTATTATAAAGTTTTTACAATTGGCTCTTGGCCTTGAGCCTCTCCACTACATTCTTTCTTCTCTGAAAAGATAGAGGCAATTGGTAAGTCAAAACTGATTGAGATATTAATTGAGGGTCTATCAATCCAAGACCCAAAGCTATTCCTATTTGACCTAATATTTTTCCTCTAAAGTTAACTCCTAGGGTAGTAAGGGCAAGGGACTTCCTAACTAGAAATATAC
The DNA here is from genome assembly GCA_020310875.1 of Ceratopteris richardii. Classification (NCBI taxonomy): domain Eukaryota; kingdom Viridiplantae; phylum Streptophyta; class Polypodiopsida; order Polypodiales; family Pteridaceae; genus Ceratopteris; species Ceratopteris richardii. Next base: position 91,819,340 of record CM035408.1, on the reverse strand, counting down.
AATTGGTCCCTTGCATTATTGTAGATAGGGACAAAACTTTACTCAAGGCCTTCATACACCAAGTCATGAAGTGTCCTTGAGGGGAAAAGTCCTTGTGGATTATTACAAAATCTTCCTTTGGCAATTTTCCAATGTATTGTGCCAAGGACGAGCCATGGCCCCAGGAAACACGGTCACCACCACTCCTTGCTGCAAATTTATCCACTTCAATTGTTTCCTGCACATAGACAATCATAAAATTAAATAGATATATCTTGTATGAATATGAGACAACCATAAATGTCAGTAGAGACTTACATCTTGAAGCCTGTCTTCATCCTCTCCTCTTCCCATTGCATCTAGTGGAATTGATGAATGGGCCATGCCACTTTGCTCCAAAACAGGGGATGTTGGAATCTTCTTCTCCAAAATTCTTTCCCTTACTGTGGCTAGATCTTCTTCAGTGGCATCTTGGTTGGCATGGCTCAAAATCTCTTCACACACAAATGCAACGGTGTCCGCAACTGAATCACCAAGTGGAATTGTTGCCTTTTCGATAATGTCAGAAGTGTTGTCCATGGGAACATCCGAGGTTGAGCAGAAAATACTAAGGAATTCGTCGAGGCGTAGACCGAATGCCTTCTCAATATCGTGCAAGTACAAAAATTCCTCTCCATCGACAAGTACAATTGAAAACATTTCCATCTCTACCTCTAGTAGAGTGGGTTCCATGGGGTCTAAGTTGGAGGGTGGACTCTTCTGTGTACTGGCTTCCTTTAATTTGTCCACTACTCCTTGAGGAAATTCTCTGGATATTTTTTGACTCTCTTCTAATAAGTTGAGAGCTTCTGTCTGGGATTCCTTCTTGTCATCTACAAAACCCCCAGTAACAAGATGGGGTAGGCCCATGGGTGAAGGTTCAGGCTCCTCATTGACAAAAAAGATTGTTGTTGCTATGTAGGAAAGATATTTTCTTCCCATTTTCCTTTTCTTATTTAATTGTTTAATTAAGGGCACTATGTCATCTAACAGGTGCCCTGAAGCCTCAGCAATAGCCATGAAACGCTTTAAGTGCTTCGCAAATGCCTCATCTCCTTTATGAACGTAAAAAAGCAGGTCACAGGGGACCCATTTACACTCATATGCTGGAATATCTATGGCATATCTTAATATATAGAATTCCATAAAATCTGTGATCTCATCGATCACATTGGAATTCATGGCTATTGTCCCTTCAAGATTAGGGACTCTACAGACTAGGTCATACAAATCCGTATGACCATTGTAGTCTGTAGTATCCAAAAACTCCATGAATAGATCTCGAGCCTTCCATCAAACCCCAATTTTCACCAAGAAGACTTTCGACTTGCTCATATGTGATATCTTTACACATGAACATGGTGGAAGTCTCTTGGAATGAGAATCCTTGGAATAAATATACAAAATAATGAATGGGAAAAGACCAGTGCAAACCTACAGACCTAGACACTTTTGTGAATTTCAAAGAGTTATGTATATCCATTGCCATGTTTTGCTTCAAAGATGATACGGACCATATATCAGGTTTTGGCCACTCCAAGCTAAGAAGAGAATGTACTTCAATTCTCTCTAACCTTCCAAAACCATTCATTGTAGAGGGTACAACATATCTATGTGTGTAAAAGAAAACTCTATCATGGTAAAGTTGAGCAGGAGATATATTTGGAAAGACTAGTGCACCAACATCTGCATGCAATGCTTGGAAAGTACCTGTAAGACTATGAAGTGGTTGCTCTTCCACCAAAGTAGAAGGAATTATATCTGAAACAAACAAAAATATATCTAAATAGTTCAGAAATATTGTTGATATATTTAGGTAGTGATGTGTGTGAACACACTAGGACCGTCGGGGCACTTTTTTCCTCTTTAGGAGGTTTTTTTTCCCTCGGCTTGTATATATGCCTATTGCCCTAATGGGATACTTATCTTTGTACATTCTCTAGTAATACATTCAATATTGTGTGTTTGTGCTCCAAGCTTCTTCTTCTTCCTTGTGCTATTCGCGTGCTCTTGCAGATGTCTAACTCCAACAATTGGTATCAGAGCAGGTCGTCGCTTCATCTAGGGTGCCGTCGACACTCCTCCGTTTGCAGTCTCAGAATCGCACGAATTTTGGTGAGCATACTCAGCGTGTTTCTGAGATCAAAACAGCTTTGCTATGTGGTGCCGAAATCACGATCTAAGCTCGTTTCGGCCTCCGAACGCACTATCACAGTGCTTGTGCAGGCTATTTCGTCTTTTTGTGCCAAAGGTACATACCAGTTTTTGTTCGCCAGTTTAAGCGTCTCGAAGTCTGCTACAGGTCTAGCAGAACTTGTCTGGCCAGTTCTGTTCAACTTTTTGAGATACAGTCAATTTTCTGCATCAAGGTATTTTAGTCACCAGCCATGGCTGAAAGCAGTGATGTATTCCGTATGTTGGCTATTGAGGATAAGTTGGATGGTACCAACTACCCATTATGGGCTTATATGATGTGATATATTTTGGTTGCAAAGGGATTGTGGAACATTGTGCAGGGTGTTGAAAGACGTCCTGTTACACCTGTAACGACATGTACTACAAATACAGGTGCTGCAGCTGATGAAGATGGTGTCGAAGATGATATTCCGTAGATTCCTGTTCGTGCTGCTATTTCTGTTGCACCTACTACAGAGCAGATTCGTTGGGATAGCAGAGATGCCCAGGCACATGCATTGATAGCTTTGTCTGTCAAACGTGCCATTATTCCTCATATTCGCTCTTGTAGAATAGCTAGGGATGCTTAGAATACACTTACCACATTGTACCAAGCTAGGAATGAGGCTCGTGTTGCTTACCTCCGAAAACAGTTGGAGAGTGAGCACATGAATGAAGGTGATTCTATGGACAGTTTCCTAACGAAGATCAAAGATTTGAAGGAACAGTTGATTTCTGCTGATGAGGTTATACCAGATAGCTCACTTGTGCAGACCGTTCTGAATGGTCTTCCTGATTCATATCAGAGTTTAGCTTCTACTCTTCGGTTGATTATGAAAGGTAATCCGAATGCCTTATCATTTGAGGAGTTAGTCTTTGTTCTATTGCAGGAAGATCAGTCCAAGCAGAACAGGTCCATTATGCGTGTTGCAAATCAAGCTTTCCTAGCTAGTTAGAAGGGCAAAGGAAAATGGAGCTCTTCTACTAGTAAGCAAAAATCTACAAATGCTGCACATTCGAAGAACCAGGATAAAGATGAGAAGAAATCAGAAAAGCAGAAATTGTTTTGCAAGTACTGTAAAGGGAATGATCATATCATAAAGAACTCTCCAAAACTGGCTGCAAAAGAGGCAAAGAAAAAGGAGGCTGGAATGGTTGTTACAGAAGCCTCTACACCAAAAACAGAGTCTGCTAATCTTGTGCAGGAAGAAGAATAGGCGTTTACTACTGTTTGCAGTTTTGACCCATCTTCTCATGAGCAGTGCATGTCTGCAGTGGACTCAGATGTTTGGTACTTTGACAATGGGGCGACCAAACATATTACCTCGCAGCGCAGTTTCTTCTCTTCACTCGAGCCTGCCCCTACAGGGAATACTGTCACATGTGCCAACAACTCCTCTTGTCCTGTTAAGGGAGTTAGTAAGATCATTCTGACTACTGCTGATGGTAGTTCTTTCACCTTGTCAGATGCCTTATTTGTGCCAGGGATCAAGAAGAATCTGTTATCAGTTTATGCATTAGCCAAGATTGGCTTGGTTGTGAAATTCGTTGATGACAGGTGTACAGTTCATGATCTATCAAATGGCGATGTGATTATTGCTTTTGGCATTTTATGTCGTGGGTTGTATAACCTCATAGACTATGAAAGATCTGTGAATGATTCGGCATGTGCAATTCATGATTCTCCGGCTATGTCAGATGCAAAGCTTTGGCATGCACACTTTGGTCATCTGAATTTTGCTAGTTTGCTACCCCTGCAGAAATCTGATATGGTGTCTTCTTTGCCCAAGCTTGAGGCACTCGGAAAACATGTATGTGAAGGCTGTATTTTGGGAAAAATGCAGCGTTCCTCCTTTCCAAAAGATGGTTAAGTTCGGGCTACGCAGAAATTGCAGCTTGTACATAATGATGTCTGTGGTCCTATGCAGACACCCTCTTTTGGGAATTACCTTTACTTCGTGACTTTCATTGATGATTTTTCCAGGCATGCATGGGTATATCCACTCAAAGCAAAGTCTGAAGTGTTCATGTGCTTTAAATAGTTTTTGGTTTTGGTTGAAAATCTGTCAGCATGTAAAATGGGCACCCTCCGTTCTGATCGAGGGGATGAATATATGTCTTCTGATTTTAATGCATTTCTGGCTGAACGTGGGATAAAACACCAGTGTATAGTGCCGTATACACCTCAACAAAATGGAGTTGCTGAACGAAAGAACAGGTCACTCATGGAGATGGCAAGGTGCATGGTCAAGCCAACTTGAGGCTGTCATGTGTGCAGTATATGTACTGAACACGTATCCCACTAAAGCGCTGCAATCTATCACTCCATATGAGGCTTGGCACGACCGCAAGCCATCTGTTGCTCATCTGCATGTTTTTGGTTGTTTGGCATATGCATTAATGCCTGAACAACATCGTAGAAAATTGGATGATAAGGCAGTAAAATGTATTTTTGTTGGGTACAGTTCTGAAAGTAAAGTCTATCGTCTGTATCATCCACAGACTAAATGCATTCTGGTTAGCCGTGATGTTGTCTTTGTGGAAGATGCTATTCAGCCATTGCTTTCATGTACTAAGGAGACATCTGTTAGCTCCAAAGACATGTATGATACTTTGATGCCTCTTTTTACAGGTGGACGTCTAGTGTTGGTCCTAATGAGGCAACTTCTTAGCCTTTGCAAGTTTCATACGATGATGTAGATCATTCTATTTCTGATGCAGATTTACATGATGCACTTGTTGATGAGAGAGCTGATATTGAGCAGGCAAAAACTATGCCAAAATGGCTGGTGCAGACTTTGCGTGACAGCAAATTAGATGCACCTTTGTCATATCGTACTCGTTCAGGCTCTCATGATGCCTCCTTTGCATCAGATTGCTATGCTATGGCTGCGTCTAGTCTCTGTGATGAAAATGAGCCTATTTCTTTTGATGAAGCACAGAATTCAGAAAATTGGATGGCTGCCATGCAATCTGAATATGATGCTATAATGAAGAATGGTACATGGTCTTTATGTGACTTGCCTCCTGGCAAGAAGGCCATTGGCACTAAGTCGGTATACAAGCTGAAGCGTAAACCTGATGGCAGAGTTGACAGGTATAAGGCTAGGCTTGTTGCAAAGGGTTATGCGCAGGAAAGAGGCATTGATTTTGATGAGACCTTTGCACCTACATGCCGTATGACTACTGTTTGGAGCATTTGTGCACTTGCAGCCCATCATGGTTGGAATGTACATCAGTTGGACATTAAAACAGCATTTCTGAATGGTGACTTGCATGAAGAAGTGCAAGTTTTTTAGCCCTGTGGCTTTGTGCAGAAAGGGCATGAAAACCAGGTGTGCAGGTTAAAGAAGGCATTATATGGTTTAAAGCAAGCACCACGTGCTTGGTATGAGAAGATACATGCCTATCTGGTTGCACATGGTTTTGAGAACAGTCCAATTGAATGTTAAGCGTGCTAATGATGTGCTTCTGATCATTGTGGTCTATGTTGACTACATGTTGCTCACTGGTCCTATTGAGAAGCATATTGCTGATTTCAAGGCTGATTTGCATGCCTCATTTGAGATGTCTGATTTGGGGCATTTGCATCACTATTTGGGCATTCAGTTTATGCAAGTTGATGTTGGAATGGCTTTGTGTCAAACGAAATATATTGACACATTATTGCAGTGATTTGGCCTTGAAGACTGTAAGACTATTGCCAGTCCTATGGAGACAGGTTTACGATTGAGTCTTCATGATGCTGGAGATGCATTTGATGTTGTTCTCTATCAGCAGGTTGTTGGATGCTTGATTTACTTATGCATTACTCGGCCAGATATTCAGTTTGTTGTCTCACAGATGAGCAGGTTTATGCATTGCCCAAGAGTCACGCATTGGAAGGCGGTTAAGTGCATCTTTCACTACTTGAGTGGTACTCGGATACTTGGGTTGTTTTATCCCAAGGGGGAATCACTACCGCCAGATTTGCATGCTTTTTCTGACTCAGATTGGGCTGGTTGCTATGACACTCGTGTGTCCACCAGTGGTTTTTGCTTCATGCTTGGTAGCTCATGTATATCTTGGTTGAGCAAGAAGCAGCCTACTGTGGCCACTTCTAGTTGTGAGGCTGAGTATAGGGCAGCTTTCACAGCGACTGTTGAGTGTGTGTGGCTCAGACGCCTTATGGCTGATCTAGGTGTTGGCCAGTCTTCTGCCACCACCATCTTTAGTGACAGCCAGAGCGCATTGGCAGTTGTGAGGAACCCTGTGTTTTATGCTCGCACTAAGCACATTGAGGTGCATTATCACTATGTCAGGGAGAGGTTCTCTGCTGGGGAGATCAACTTGGCATATGTGCCCACGCAGGAGAACATAGCAGACCTTTTCACGAAGGCTCTACCTAGGGAGAAGTTTGAAGCTTTCCGCAAAGCTTTGGGCTTACTTCCTTTTGTGGAGTGATTTCCACATAGCTTGGCACTTCCTTATACATGAGTGTCAGCTCCTTGTTCACCGCATCACTCCCAAGGGGGATTTGTTGATATATTTAGGTAGTGATGTGTGTGAACACACTAGGACCGCCGGGGCACTTTTTTCCTCTTTAGGAGGTTTTTTTCCCTCGGCTTGTATATACGCCTATTGCCCTAATGGGCTACTTATCTTTGTACATTCTCTAGTAATACATTCAGTATTGTGTGTTTGTGCTCCAAGCTTCTTCTTCCTTGTGCTATTCGCGTGCTCCTGCAGACGTCTAACTCTAACAAATATATCCGACACAAGAAAACATAAAATATTGTAGAGTAATACTTACAGTTCACAGGATATCTCATACTACTAGAGTTTTCAAGTTTCATAGTTGCCATTGTAAAAACATGTTGTACAATAGTAACCATCCCATTGTCTATGTGCTTCTTGAACCCAAGTAACTTTCCCTTCCAATGAAGATCTAAGTTTCCATGATCTCTAACTCGATGAGGCCCAACTCTAGAGGGTTGCATGTACACCCATGCATCTTTAAAGTACTCATGTGATAGCCACTGTCCATCTGTGGCTTTGATATTGTGACATCTTAATGTGAGGATTTCATGTTTTGGTCGCCTAGAAACTTTAGATGTTGCAATTGAAGCTAAAGGTCTTCAAGCTACAACAGTAATTCGAGATAGGAGATGCAGGTAGGTTGGAGTGTAGAAACAGGAGCTTCAATGGTGTGCTACAGAGTGAAAGTAGTGGGAAAAGATGACTTTTTGGGACCTGGGTATGAAAATGTGAGGTCTAGGAGGGAAATAACTCTTTTTGAGTGTTTTTGAAAAAGCTCATTTTTTTTAGCTCAGAACATGCACGGATTTTCAATTTGAGGTCAAAAATATTACTTTTGACCCTAAAAAGTAATGGGTGGTCCATTTTCAGGTGTTATAATGAGTTTTTTTTACTTTTTAGAAATTTTGAATTTTTGGGCCCAACTGAGTTACGAGATTCATTCTCTCTCTAGAGGCAGCTCACTAAATAAGGGAGAAATATGTCCCCTCTCCACCCTTCAGCCTAGTGTTTTATAGGGCATAGACTGTGGCCACCACCCTCTTCTGATTGGTCCATCACTAATCACTCCTTAATCTAAAAGGCCCATTCAGGGTTCATTTTTTCCCCTAATGAGACCTAGAAGTAATCCTACTAGATTTCAGATGTAGATGGTGACACAAACATACTTAAATGCAGAAGAAGGAGAAGGTTGATGGAGCAGAGAGAGAGAGAGCAAGAGGAATTACCATCAACATTGCTATGGTTGGGTATGAACCTAATAATAGGCACTATGCTCCTGTTGATTGCCCTAGGCATGCCGACTAGATCATGAACATGGTCGCAGGTGGTGCCAAGATGGATGGAGCATACATACATATAGATAGTCATGTATATATAGGTATGTCTTTAGCATGCATACATATAGATAGTCATGTATATATTGAAAAACGTGCACATTCTTAGTCACAAAAATAGAAGCACCCAAACACAAATAGACAAGAATATATAGACTCATAGACACAATTCATTCTTACTCATGCATCTAATATCAATGCATATGCATGGGCATACATTGAATTATACCATGTACACACATGCATAAGCACACATCCAAAAGGTTAAATGCTCATATACACATTCATTGAAGACACCAAAAAGGCATAGATATTCATAGATACATTAAAACACATACACGGTCTTAGGGCCAAAAGCACATACAAGTTCCTCATACACAAACACAAACTCATAGGGAAAAATGTAAAATTACATAGGCACACATCCTCATTATTTCATTCATATATATGGGTGCAATTAAGAGTGTGAATTAAGATTAAATGGAAGGATCCAAATGGTCTTCATATGGATATAAAGTGATGGTTCCTAAAGTGAGTGCTTCTACTTCAAGAGAGAGGTTTAGTAAATCCAACAGATCATATCAAAGAGATTTTTGAGAGTTTAGAAATGACCACTTTGGAAGAGATTTTTTATTTTTTATGAATGTAGTAGGAGTGATAAAATCCTTTGGACAATGCCCACACAAACCTTCACCTGCTATATCTGAACACCAAAACATATTAATAACTCAATAAATTAACACTCCAACAATTCCTTGTTCAACACATTCCATAATTGCTAACATGCCCCTCAATTTAAAAAGCAACTCACCTCGGTTGAAAAAATAAAATAGACATGAATAGCCACTCACAGGTCCCATCACTGAACAATATAGGCATGTGCCATGTAAAAAAAACATATGCATGGAAATATTCATGGAGGAGTTAAATTATTGAGATTATTTATGGGATGCTATTATAGTCTCTAATTAATTCAATAAAAGAACGTACATTACTAACTATTTAAAATGTATTTCTGCTTCTTTTTTTCAACCATTCATAGTCTAGAATTTGCTCTAAATATTATAATTATTTTTGGGAAGTGTAACTAAAGTATGATTCCACATACTAAATTCTACGTGTAAATTTATCACATGTAAAGAACCATAGGAGTAAAGAAAGATAAAAATGAAAGTTTGATAATCAAAGAGAATTAGACTTGTGGAAAAGTTGTTGATGTGGTTGCTGGAAATAGATCATTTATGAGAAAAACAAATAGCTACATGAAGTGTTTTGGATTGGAGTGAATGAATCTTACATTGGATCTCCTTCTCCAAACTATCATCATACTTCTTATGCAGGGTATCCTCAAGAACATCTTTGAGCATTCAAACCAATAATAGATGATTCCAAAACCGCTGCGTGTAGGTAGTTAGAGTGTCATGCTCCTTGCATATAAAGGTGGCCCATGCATGTCGAACATGTAAATGAAACTGCGGGGGAAGGAAAGAATATTTAACCTTTACTTGAAAAGCTTTCCATGTGGTCAGACAATGTGCACTATGATGTAGGAGATTCCACCAAAGTTGAGTGGTCCCTACTAAATAGTTAGTAGTAAATTTTAATTTATCACTTTTAGAATAGGATTTGTGAGAATATAAATTGTCAAATTATGATAACCATGAACTAATGGGCCATCCTTGCAGCCATCAAATCATAGAAATTGGTAATTTTTAACACCAATCTTGGAATTCATGCCATGAGCTTGAGTAGAGACAATAGCTTTTACCACCCTTGCAAGATTATCCTCTTCAGATTTCATCTTTTGAAGTACTTCCTTGGGTTTTTGAATATCATTAATGGTGGCTCAAGGTTCATGCCGCCATAGCTCCAACTCTTGCTCGAGTAGTACCTTAGGTAGAGGAAACTCACCAAAATCCTCCATCATATTTTTTGGATCCATGGCTATGAAGACAAAGAATCCCTCTTGTTGGATCTGTGAAAACAATTCTAAAATTGCTTGAGTTAAAATGGAATAGGGAAGGGTGACTCTTGGGAATTGAAAAAAGTAAGAGAGATGCAACTTATGTTAAATACAAGTAAAAATGTTTAGACTGACAACACAAGGGAATAGTGTAGTGGTAAAACATTTCACTTGTGAAAGTTAGGTTGTGGGCTCAAATCCTCCATCCCTGTGTGACAACACAAGAGAGAGAAAGGGATAGATAGAGAAAATGAAAGATTATATATTGAAGGAAGACCTTACAGGCATGGAAATATAGCACATTTAATAAATAGTAGTCAAGGGTTACATAATAGTTCAAGGACTAATTACACATTTGGGGAGCGGGAAAATAGTCATGAATAACCATACTTGAGTAGAGATGTATCAATTGTCAATGCTATTACTACATTACATGCTGATGATGAAGTATTAGTGAATTATGGATGGTGTATACCTCCAAGAGCACCTTTTAGCTAGAGATAATGAAAACTTTCTATCCATATTTAATAACTTATATATTTAATTTTATTTTTAAAGTTTACTTTTTATTTATTTATGGAATACTAAAGATTTTTATTCATGTGTGTAGATTCCAACGTATGATGTTGATGATATTCCTCCACACCATTCACAATTGCCAATAAGACATCATTTATCAGAAGCTTCTATGAGGAGGCTATGCAAAAGTGATCCTATGGATTATGCAAGGTTCAAATATCTATATTCAAAAGAAGATAAAGTACAGGATTTGGGCAACAATGATGAAGATGATGGCATGGCAAATTTTATTGAGGTTTGGTATCAAAATGATAGTGAGAGCATTGATATTTTTTAAAAATGAGAAATATCTTCCAGAGGAATCTCTAAAGCATGTATATGAAGGAAGTCATTTGACACGACTAAGTGTGAGCTTACTTATTCTCAATCTTCAAAATTGTTTTGGATGGAGTCATGTATCTATTTCAGTACTATTAAGGTATAATTTTCAATTCTCTCTCTCTCTCTCTCTCTCTCTCTCTCTCTCTCTCTCTCTCTCTCTCTCTCTCTCTCTCTCTCTCTCTCTCTCTCTCTCTCTCTCTCTCTCTCTCTCTCTCTCTCTCTCTCTCTCTATATATATATATATATATATATATATATATATATATATATATATATATATATATATATGCATAAATATATATATATACATATATATATATGCATAAATATATATATATATATATAAACATACACATAATATACATGAATGTATACACACATATAAACATACACACACATATACACACATACACATGTTATGAGAGTAAGGTCAAATTAGACATACCTGTATCGAATGAAGATGTTTTATTTATCTAGCCTTTAGAATTGTCCACCCAACCTTTAAAATCTTCTTGACACATTTGCTTCTCCTATTCTAGTTGACCTAATACTTGTGTTGGTAACTCTTTTGCGATGCAAACATAAGCTTCATGATGCAACTAACACTTAAAATAATTGAATTTGACACCTAATAAGTGAATGGTTAAACAAAATAATGTGATTGTGTTCACTAGATATAGAATACACCCATAAGAGAAAAGAAAAGAAAAATTAATTTGAGAAAATTCTTTACATTCAATAAGGTTTACAAATGTTTACATTCTCATAGGATTGAAGTGTAATTCTTTTTGGTGGTAGTCAGATTATGCAAGGTATACTTTTCTTTGACCTTATGTTGAAAACTTTACGGTTAAGTGAAAACCTGAATCTTGGCACAAATTTTAGGAATTATAATAGCTCTATTACATTTCTTAAATTTCAAATTGAATTAACAATTATACTTTTAGATCTCTATGAAATTTCTCCTAATGTCATTGATCTTTGAATGTCATATTTTATCTTGCTTTGAAAGCTTGATATTTTCCATTCCTCAAGTGACTCTCAATCAAAAGATGAAATAGAAGAAACATGAATTTCATCTAATTCTCTATAGTCATATCTATGTGATGATATTCTAGATTCTGTGTAAACTCCTTTGTCCTTTTCACTAGAAGTCTATGTCAGACCTATAATGTCAGGTAACTGAATCTACAAAGTCCAAAAATAGTTTTGTCAGATAAGTTCCTTGGCCTACTCGTTTTTCAAGAACACTTTTTCAAGAAATCCATGTGCCTTCATCATCTACTTGTTTGAGCTTCACTTAATGCCTCAAGGCATATCCTTGTATATATATGTTACCTTCAATTGAATTGAGTGGCACACTGTCTATCTTTTATTTGCACATGTACTCTCCATTGCTATGTTGCATGTTGTTGTCCAAATTTCTTCAAGTGGTATCAGAGCCGGGTTCAAGTTCCATCAAGTCATCTAATCTAGTACCATGGCTTCCATCACCCATTTGCACACATCCAACCATTTCTTGGACGGTAGCTCAAGTATACTCATATCCAACATAGTCGTTGCCTTTGCTCCATCCAAAAAAAATATGTTTGATGCAATGCTAGTGCAAACATGTTGCCATCTTGAAGAATGCATGCTTGAGCTAAAAGAGGAGGACGATTTTAGAGTTATGCACTTTCCTGTACTAGACAAAAGCCTTCCCCAACTCGTTGTTTCTCTTTCGTTCAATGAGGATTGGTATTGGGATGGCACCAATGATGCTTCTTCTTGTAGTGTTCTTTCCGCACATTCAGTTTTCTTCTGCAAGTATTTTGATCTACTAGAGCAACATAGGAATGGAGAGTGCATGTGCAAATAAACAACAGAGAGCGCACCACTCAATTCAATTGAAGGTAACATATATATACAAGGACATGCCTTGGCGCATTAAGTGAAGGTTAGATAAGAAGATGATGAATGCACATGGATTTTGTAAACAAGTTTTCCTAACAAAAGAGTTGGCCAAAGAAGTTATCTGACAAAACTATTTTTGGACTTTGCAGAGTGAGTTACGTGACATTAGAGGTATGACAGAGTGATTTATGTGGCATTAGAGGTTTGAATACCACATTGGACATGCCTCATTGGGCCTTACAATAAGGTTACCATATTAGCTACCTAGAACATTGTTCTTATTTTTGTTGATGAATCAGAAGTCTTCTCGAGAAAGTTGATGTTGTGTCTTGGCCGCTTGAATAAGCTCTTCTAATTCTTGTTTAATAGGTGGAGCCTTATTGGCAAAGCTACATACACCTTTACACGTTAGGAAACCTTTCTATTTTATTTTCCATGTGTGAAAATTTGTACCTACAAACTTATCTATACCTTCAAAAGCCATTATGCGGGAAGATCTTACTAATTATAAATCAGCAATGTCTAATCTTGTTATTTTGAACAAGACAAACACACCTATTTACAAAACAAGCCAGCTCAAACCTAGATACCTAGGAATTATTGTAGTATTCGAGATCATGTCATAGAATGTAGCAAGGATATTTGCATGCTCATTTCCCATAGATGTATCATTAGATCTTTAGAGCCTTTGGAAGAGAAAACCTATGGAAACATCATCATGGCACTCAATGACACGTATGTACACTATGGATGAAGCAAAAAATGCATACAAAGCTTGGCAAACGTTGGAGAATATCTTTGGTGCTCATGCAAAGCACAACAAAATGACCCTAAAAATGCAATTTGTATCCACTATCCCTTGATCCCAATGAGAATATAACATCCTTAATAAATAGGGTGAAAAATATAGTAACTAAATTGCATTCTCTTCAATGTCTAGTGCCTAAAGAAGACAACATAGCAATAATTTTAAAGGCCCTCCGAAACTCCTTTGTAAACATTGTTATTTTCCTTAAAGAAAAGGATCCAATTACAACCCTATAGGATGTCATAAACTCTTTGCAACAAGAAGAGAAAGGATTGAAAAACCAAATCTCCCTATGGATATGCTTCTAGCTAGATCCAAAATGTGTAGCATATATGGATGGACTAATCACATCACCAAAGATTGTTTAAGCAAAAGGAAACGCACCTTTTGTGGCAAGGCATGACACTTACCAAGCAACCGCTTTAGGAGACCAAAGGAATTCAAGAATGGGACCAAATTTCCCGAGACTTTTGATTCATCAACAAAAATAGGAATATTGTTCTTGCTACCTAATATGGTAACCTTACTGTAAGGCCCAATGAGGCATGCCCAATGTGATATTCAAACTTGTTTTCCTATGCTAGGAAAAAAGGGGGGAAGTGTAACCTCCTTTGTCCTTTTCACTAAAATTCTATGTCAGACCTATAATGTTAGGTAATTGACTCTAACAAGTCTAAAAATAGTTCTTTTAGATAATTCCATTGACCTACTATTTTTTTTGGAACATGTTTTCAGGAAATCCATCTGCTTTCAAGAAATACATATCTGACCATCACTTAATGCCCCAAGGAGTATCCTTGTATATATATGCTACCTTCAATTGAATTGAGTGGTGCACTCTTTGTCTTTTCTTTGTGGATGTAGTCTCCATTGCTCTGTTGCTCACTTTTTTTCAAATTTGTTCATTCTGCAAAACGTACAGCAATATTTTCTTGGAAAAATTAGAATCTTCTCTACATAGAGGAAGTTTTCGTATTTTTTTTAAATTGACCAAAATTTTCATGTCAAGCATTCAAAATGCTGATACTCAATTGCATTTGATGGAAAAATATCTACAAAAATTTAGATAAAAAACAAATAATTCGTAAAAATTGAATAAACCACACATATTCACTCATTAATAATCAACATTTTCTCAAAGTATGATGGAAAAAAATATATGGTTCAATTGTAAATCATCTATGGTGAAAGCATGTTGGGCTTTGGTGAACCATCTATGTCTCCCAATTTTAAACTCAAGGATAGGAGCCTTCTAGTGATTGTTTGAGTGATCTCTTTTGGTCTCGTTAACTTTATATGCACCTCTATGTATAGTCACCCAATCATTCAAATGCATAGAAGGCTATTTTCAAAATATATCCTCTATATGGGCATGTACTCAACATGAGCTAATATGATTAGAAGGATGATGCAAGATAATAGACATCATAGGTTCACTAAGAGAAAGAAGAGACAAAGAAGAATCAAGAAAGAGAGTTCAAAGGACATAAATTGGTACACTTCAAGTTCAAGTGTATATAGAGGGAACATTCTCAAAGTAGTGATGATATACAAGGTTTTTCAACCAATGTAAAATTTCTACCTATTATTTCAAGAAGGTCAACCAACTTGTTTTTGGACTTTATAGTCCATTGAATTTGATGATAACTCATATCTTCATGATATCTTGAAGATTTTACTCCAAATATTTACTTGTGACTAACAAAAATATAAAATATGATATCTTATATCAAGGAAAAAAAAAGCAAACTTCTCTAAGTGATTAGGAGCTAAAACAATGTCATATATGTGTACACACAAAAACATATATTTATGGAGAGAGAGGGGGGGAGAGATAGAGAGAGAGTACATATACACACATATGTGTGTACTCTCTCTCTCTATCTCTCCCTCTCTATCCCTCTTGCGTTCTCACACAAGGACAGAGGATTTGATCCCACAACCACACTTTCACAAGTGAAGTGTTTTACCACTACACTATTCCCTTGTGTTGTGAGTCTAAATGTTTTTACTTGTATTTAACATAAGTTGCATCTCCCTTACTTTTCAATTCCCAGGAGTCACCCTTCCCTATTCCATTTTGACTCAAGCAATCTCAAAATTGTTTTCACATATCCAAAAAGGGGGATTCTTTGTCTACATAGCCATGGACTCGAAAGATAGCATAGAGGATTTTGGTGAGTCTCCTCTACCTAAGGTACTACTGAAGCAATAGTTGAAGCTTCTATGGAATGAAGTTTGAGCCACCCA
>CM035408.1:91750981-91800981 GCA_020310875.1 Ceratopteris richardii | reverse complement strand
CATCTAATATCAATGCATATGCATGGGCATACATTGAATTATACCATGTACACACATGCATAAGCACACATCCAAAAGGTTAAATGCTCATATACACATTCATTGAAGACACCAAAAAGGCATAGATATTCATAGATACATTAAAACACATACACGGTCTTAGGGCCAAAAGCACATACAAGCTCCTCATACACAAACACAAACTCATAGGGAAAAACGTAAAATTACATAGGCACACATCCTCATTATTTCATTCATATATATGGGTGCAATTAAGAGTGTGAATTAAGATTAAATGGAAGGATCCAAATGGTCTTCATATGGATATAAAGTGATGGTTCCTAAAGTGAGTGCTTCTACTTCAAGAGAGAGGTTTAGTAAATCCAACAGATCATATCAAAGAGATTTTTGAGAGTTTAGAAATGACCACTTTGGAAAGGAATTTTTAATTTTTATGAATGGAGTAGGAGTGAAAAAATCCTTTGGAAAATGCCCACACAAATCTTCACCTGCTATATTTGAACACCAAAACATATTAATAATCAATAAATTAACACTCCAACAATTCCTTGTTCAACACATTCCATAATTGCTAACATGCCCCTCAATTGAAAAAGCAACTCACCTTGGTTGAAAAAATAAAATAGACATGAATAGCCACTCACAGGTCCCATCACTAAACAATATAGGCATGTGCCATGTAAAAAAAACCATATGCATGGAAATATTCATGGAGGAGTTAAATTATTGAGATTATTTATGGGATGCTATTATAGTCTCTGATTAATTCAATAAAAGAACGTACATTACTAACTATTTAAAATGTATTTTTGCTTCTTTTTTTCAACCGTTCATAGTCTAGAATTTTCTCTAAAAAAGTTGATTCCACATACTAAATTCTACGTGTAAATTCATCACATGTAAAGAACCATAGGAGTAAAGAAAGACAAAAATGAAAGTTTGATAATCAAAGAGAATTAGACTTGTGGAAAAGTTGTTAATGTGGTTGCTGGAAATAGATCATTTTGATAATCCATCGGTACTCTTTCTCTGCATCATGAGAAAAACAAATAGCTACATGAAGTGTTTTCGATTGGAGTGAATGAATCTTACATTGGATCTCCTTCTCCAAACTATCATCATACTTCTTATGCAGGGTATCCTCAAGAACATCTTTGAGCATTCAAACCAATAATAGATGTTTCCAAAACCGCTGCATGTAGGTAGTTAGAGTGTCATGCTCCTTGCATATAAAGGTGGCCCATGCATGTCAAACATGTAAATGAAACTGCGAGGGAAGGAAAGAATATTTAACCTTTACTTGAAAAGCTTTCCATGTGGTCGGACAATGTGCACTATGATGTAGGAGATTCCACCAATGCTGAGTTGTCCCTACTAAATAGTTAGTAGTAAATTTTAATTTATCACTTTTAGAATAGGATTTGTGAGAATAGAAACTGTCAAATTATGATAACCATGAACTAATGGGCCATCCTTGCAGCCATGAAATCATAGAAATAGGTAATTTTTAGCACCGATCTTGGAATTCATGCCATGAGCTTGAGTAGAGACAATAGCTTATACCATCCCTTGCAAGATTATCCTCTTCAGATTGCATCTTTTGAAGTACTTCCTTGGGTTTTTGAATATCATTAATGGTGGCTCAAGGTTCATGCTGCCGTAGCTCCAACTGTTGCTCGAGTAGTACCTTAGGACGTAGAGTAAACTTGCCAAAATCCTCCATCATATTTTTTGGATCCATGGCTATGAAGACAAAGAATCCCTCTTGCTGGATCTGTGAAAACAATTCTAAAATTGCTTGAGTTAAAATGGAATAGGCAAGGGTGACTCTTGGGAATTGAAAAAAGTAAGAGAGATGCAACTTGTGTTAAATACAAGTAAAAATGTTTAGACTGACAACACGAGGGAATAGTGTAGTGGTAAAACATTTCACTTGTGAAAGTTAGGTTGTGGGCTCAAATCCTCCATCCCTGTGTGACAACACAAGAGAGAGAAAGGGATTGATAGAGAAAATGAAAGATTATATATTGATGGAAGACCTTACAGGCATGGAAATATAGCACGTTTAATAAATAGTAGTCGAGGGTTACATAATAGTTCAAGGACTAATTGCACATTTGAGGAGTGCGAAAATAGTCATGAATCACCATACTTGAGTAGAGATGTATCAATTGTCAATGCTATTACTACATTACATGCTGGTGATGAAGTATTAGTGAATTATGGATGGTGTATACCTCTAAGACATCTTCTAGCTACAGATAATGAAAACTTTCTATCCATATTTAATAACTTATATATTTAATTTTATGATTAAAGTTTACTTTTTATTCATTTATGGATTATTAATGATTTTTATTCATGTGTGTAGATTCCAACGTATGATGTTGATGATATTCCTCCACACCATTCACAATTGCCAGTAAGACATCATTTTTCAGAAGCTTCTATGAGAAGGCTATGCAAAAGTGATCCTATGGATTATGCAAGGTTGAAAGATCTATATTCAAAAGAAGATAAAGTACAGGGTTTGGGCAACAATGATGAAGATGATGGCATGGCAAATTTTATTGAGGATTGGTATCAAAATGACAATGAGAGCATTGATATTTCTAAAAATGAGAGATATCTTCCAGAGGAATGTCTAAAGCATGTATATGAAGGAAGTCATTTGACATGACTAAGTGTGAGCTTACTTATTCTCAATCTTCAAAATTGTTTTGGATGGAGTAATGTATCTATTTCAGCACTATTAAGGTATAATTTTTAATTTTCTATCTCTTTTTATATGTATACGTAAATATATATATATATATATATATATATATATATATATAAACATACACATAATATACATGAATGTATACACACATATAAACATACACACACATACACATGTTATGAGAGTAAGGTCAAATTATACATACCTGTATCGAATGAAGATGTTTCGTTCATCTAGCCTTTAGAATTGTCCACCCAACCTTTAAAATCTTCTTGACACATTTGCTTCGCCTATTCTAGTTGACCTAATACCTGTGTTGCTAACTCTTTTGCATGCAAATATTAAGTATCAGTTAGTTATGAAGGTATTAAGTCGTTAGTAAAATTGGAGGATCAAATTTATCTTTAAGATTTTGAAGGATGGAAAAATAATTTTAAAGGATGGGCAGAAAAAAAGTGTGTTATATGGATCTTCAGTGCATGCACACACAGAGGCAGAAAGAAGACGAAACAGGAATCAGAAACAGAGAAACAATCGATGTGATATTGGGTGCAATCTCCCCCTGTGTACTCTAATGGATGAGTCTCTCAGAGTACACGTATTTATAGGTTTATTTCTATTACGTGTTACATGAGGGCCGTCGCTTTTAGAAGCGACTTTTAGAAAAAACTACTTTATTTAC
This sequence comes from Ceratopteris richardii, assembly GCA_020310875.1. Classification (NCBI taxonomy): domain Eukaryota; kingdom Viridiplantae; phylum Streptophyta; class Polypodiopsida; order Polypodiales; family Pteridaceae; genus Ceratopteris; species Ceratopteris richardii. The sequence continues at coordinate 91,797,556 of CM035408.1, read as the reverse complement.
AAAAGGCATCGCTTTCTAAAGTGAACCACTACTTTTACAACAAGATAAGCCTAAATATAACTATTCTAGAAGTCTTCGAGTTAGTCTTCGAATTTATTTATTTATTCGCATCCACTTGTATCCATGCCCTCATGCTTCTTCACCTGCTAGATCAAACAAAACCACATTAAAACCTTCTGGACATTTAAAACATTAAAAATCCATTTAGCCCTCCATGATTCCATAATATACAACATGCCTCCCAGTTGACAAGCAACTGACCTCAGTTGATAAATATAAAAATAGACATGGATGATCAGTCGCATGTCCCATCACTGAACAATAGTAAGCATGAACCATGTAAAACACATACATGGAATCGGAAACCTGAAAGTTCAATGTAATTGGGAATGATATGCAGAAATTAAATGATCATAGTGAGGTGATAAGGAAGTCTTATGTATCGATTGTGATTCCTCAAGTGAGTGATCTTTATATTTGACTAAATATCTATGATATTGGTTACCAGTTCGTGTAGTGGTAACATCATAATCTATTAGTTTCTCGGGAATCAATATTTCCGCATCCTCTTCAAGTAAAGGAGGATCATCTAAAATAGGCATGAGTGGTAAAGTACCTCGTAAAGATTTCAACAAACTTATATGGAAAGAATTATGTATATCCCAATGAGAAGGTATATCTAAACGAAAAGAATTTTCATTTATTTTCTCAATAATGCGAAAAGGTCCATAATACCGTGGGGGATGTTGAGAAATATTTTTTAAACTCCTTTTAATGGTTCGTAACCAAACTAAATCATTTTCATTAAATTTTTTGGCTATGTGCTTCTTATTAATACTACGCATGTGGCATTCTTGACTCTTCCTAATATGATCATGCACTTCAGCAAGTGTAGAAATATGATCTTGTGCAAAAGAATCAACCATAGGAATGTGAGTTTGAGTGAGACTCATGGTAGTGGGAAGTTTTCTTCCATAAACAATTTCATATGGTGCACGACCAGTAGTGTGTGGGATGTTATTATATGCAAATTGAAGTAAAGGAAGTTTTTCATCCCAATTACTTGGATTATCTAAAGAGTAACAACATAATAAATCCAATATAGTACTATTTGTAGCTTCACTCTCACCATTACTTTCAGGATGAAATGTAGAACTAAATTCTATTTTGGATCCTAGATGTTGAAATAATGCTACCTAAAAATGGTTACAAAAATGAACATCTCAATCTAAAAGAATAACTTTAGGAAAACCATGATGTGGAAAAGTACATTTAATAAATAACTTAGCAGCTTGAGGTGCAATTAAAGTCTTCTTAGAAGGAATGAAGTATGCATGTTTACTAAATCTATCAACAAGTGTCCAAATCATATCATTGTGAGATGCAGTTGTCAGAAGATCAATAATGAAATCCATAGAAATTTGTTCCCATGGTCCATTAGGTATAGGAAGTGGCATTAATAATCCGAATGGTTTACCATGATGTCGTTTTACACATTGACAAATAATGCAGTGAGAAACATACTGTGCAACATTTTTTTCCATGTTAGGCCAAAAGAAGAAATCTTTACATGCAAAAATAGTACTTTGTATGCCCCTATGACCCATATATGGTAGTTCATGTATCTCTTTCATAACAAATGCTTTGAATGCTTGTGTAATGCATAACTTGTGTTGAAAGTACAAGAATCCATTATGAAAGGTGTAATGATCCTCATGATGTGATGTGGAATTATTGAGAGCAATCTATGCTTGTGAAAAATACAGGTCAGATACATAACTGGGAATCATATCATTAAATGAATGAATCTGAACAGCAGAAATATTATTAATTGAAACAGTAGGTGTTTGTGGGGATGGGAGACGACTTAAAGCATTAGCTACAACATTAGCTTTTCCTGGTTGATATTGAATCAGAGGTTGGAAGTTTTGTAGAAATGAAGCCCATTTAATATGTCTATCGGAAATCAATGGTTGATGTAATAAATGCTTAATAGCTTGTTGATTGGTTTTAATTAGAACTTCTGAATCCATAAGGTAATGTTTCCAAAATTTCAATGCATGCACAACAACTAAAAATTCCTTATCATATGTACTATAATTGCATTCAGAAGGTTTGAGTTTCCTACTTTCAAATGCAAGAGGATGATCATTTTGCATTAGAACAGCACCTATACCAGAACCACTAGCATCTATAACTACGTGAAATGGTTGTGCAAAATCAGGTAATTGCAGAACAGGCGCATGAGAAAGTGCATACTTAAGTTTAGCAAAAGATTGTTGTTGGGCTACTCCCCATACAAATTTTAGATTTTTCTTCAATAATAAAGTAAGGTGAAGGGCTATATAAGAAAATCATTTTACAAACTTTCGGTAAAATCTAGCTAATCTAAAAAATGAACGGAAATCATTCACATATTGAGCTTTAGGCCATTTTTTAATTACTTTAATCTTCTTGGGGTCTACATGAATGGCTAGACTAGAGACGATATGCCAAGATACTCTATCTCGTTTTGGAAGAAAGAAATCTTTTCAAAATTAGCATAAAGTTCATTTTTAAGTAGCAAATCAAAGACTGTTGCTAAATGAGTTGCATGTTCACTATCATTCCTGACGCGCATGTAGATGGAGCTGGGAAGGAAGGAAAGAATCCTTAATTTTTTCCTGAAATGCATCCCATGTGGTATGACGGTTGGAACAATTTCGTAAAACATTCCACCATAGCTACGCTCTTCCTACCAAATAATTGGTAGCAAACTTGACTTTCTCATGTTCTGAATATGACTCATCGGAGTAGAAATCATCGAATTGAGAGATCCATGACAGGATAAATTGGCCATCCTTTCGTCCATCGAATCTGGAGAATTGGAAGTTCTTAGCACCTATCTTAGAACTTGCACTTCTTCTTGTGTAGTGATAATCGCTTTCACCACTCTGATTAAGCTATGATCATCACTTTGTACTTGCTAGAGCATAGCATCGCGTTCTTGTACAGCTTGTTGAGTTGTTTGAACTTCTTGTCGCATAATCTCTAATTGTTGCTCGATTTAAACCCCAGGTAAAGGTGAATGGCCAAAATCCTCCATTGTTTTAGGGTCCATAACTAGAAAACAAAATCCCTCTTTCAAACTATGTTGGATTCTCAATCTAACAGGGTAGCTAAAAAGCTTGTTCTGCGAGCTTTCCAATTATATGTTATATGCTACAATCCGAGTTATATAGTGAAAGTTATGCCCTTTTTATGATGCACTTCCCTAGGAAAATCAACGGGCACTTCCACATGTGTTAGCTTAACTTGGGACTTGGAAAAGGAAGAGGGAGGTGAAAGTTGATGTAAATATCATAAAAGGGAGATAGAGAGATAACTCAAACAGATGGAGTAGTGGTTAAAGTACTTGCCTTGTAAGTAGGAGGTTGTGGGTTCAAATCCTTCTACTTTAGGGAGTCTAAAACTCTTTATTGCCACTCAAAATTAAAATTGCCTCGCGCGTAGCCAACGGTCGCCAAGGGATCCTTGGGTGCCAATGTTGCCAATGTATTGCCTAAGTTATTACCTAAGTTCTTTGCCTTAGTCGATGCCTTGGAGTAAGCCACAAGTATAAACGTAGGTTCTGGTTTTGGAACTGAAACTGAAATCGAAACAGAGACAAAAGCAGAAGGAGAAGCGGAAGTGGAAGCGGAAGCGGAAGCGAAAGCGGAAGCAGAAGCAGAAGCACATTCCAATCGCGAATAGAGAACGCAAACAATCCCCTCGGTAAACAATCTCCTCCGGAGTGATACGTGATAGGCTATGATACCACTATTATCAGGATCTTCAGCACACGCACACACAGAGGCAGAAAGAGGACGAAACAGGAATCAAAAATAGAGAAACAATTGATGCTATATTGGGTGCAATCTCCCCCCATGTACTCTAATGGGCGAGTCTCTCAGAGTACACATATTTATAGGTTTATTTCTATTACGTCCTGAAAATAGAAGTTACATGAGGGTTGTCACTTTTAGAAGCGACTTTTAGGAAAAACTACTTTATTTACAAAAGGCGTCGCTTTCTAAAGTGAACCAATACTTTTACAACAAGATAAACATAAATATAACTATTCTAGAAGTCTTCGATTTAGTCTTCGAATTTATTTATTTATGTGCATCCACTTGTATTCACGCCCTCATGCTTCTTCACCTGCTAGATCAAACACAACCACATTAAAACCTTCTCGACATTTAAAACATTAAAAATCCATTTAACCTTCCATGATTCCATAATATACAACAAAGCGTCCATTCAATGCAGGTTTTTATTCTTACTTTAGCTAAGGTAAGAACAAGAACTTGCATTAAATGGACACTTTTTGTCCCCCCATCCTTTAAAACTATTCATGCATCTTTCAAAATCTTTGCAATAAATTTGATCCTCCCAATTTACTAATGACTTAATACCTCCATAACTAACTGATACTTTATATTTGTAAACAAATATGTAAGCCTTACTTAGCAAGAGAGGTAATACATTGACTATAAAATGGGAGATAGCCAGACGATTCAATGGTCTAGATATGAAAATCTGCAAACCACAATATACAAAAAAAAATTAAAAACGAACTCAAATATACATAGCTACACATGCATACATACATATACATACATACATACATACATACATACATACATACATACATACACATTCATACATATATACACATACATAAATACATACATACTCATGTATACACACATACATATACATATATGCATACACATACGCATACGTATATATACATACATATACACCTATAAAACACATATACACACATACATACATATACACATACACATAAGCATACACATATATAAAATTATATGCATATATATATATATATATATATATATATATATATATATATATATGTGTGTGTGTGTGTGTGTGTGTGTGTGTATTTATTTATATTTATATTTATTTATTTATTTATTTATTTATTTATTTATTTATTTATTTATTTTAATATATCTTTTTTTATGAACTTAGAGGTTATTATCTGAAACGTTTTTACCAAGTCAGAATATTCTTCCTACCTCACATGATGAAATGAAGAATATAATCAACAATCTTGGTATAGATTATCAATGTATGCATGCATGTCCTAACGATTGTAGTTTATATAGAGGTGAATATGGAGACTCTTTGACATGTCCCAAATGTCAATCTCCTCAATATAAGGACGAAGAAGGTAAAATCCCAAAAAAGATATTGAGAAATTTTCCATTGGCTCCGTGGATTAGACATATGTTTCAAGGCCCCAAATTATCAAAGCTTTTGACATGGGGACATGATCATAAAAGAACTGATGGAACAATCAGAATTCCTCATGAAAGTGTTGCTTTTCAGCATATTGATTCTACATGGCTTGAATTTGCACAAAATCCACAGAATCTAAAGTTAGGAGTTGCATTAGATGGGGTTAATCCATTCTCCATGAATCTAGTAAATGGTCAACATGGCTAGTGGTAGTCATAAACTACAATCTTTTGCCATATCTTAGCATTAAAAAGAAACATTTAATGTTTTCACTTTTAATCCTAGGCAAAAGACAAGTTCAAGATATGAATATATATCCTGCTCCTCTCATTGACGATCTCCAAGAGTTATGGAGAGGTATTAATGTCATTGATGTATCAAAAAGCATGAATGAAAGACATATTATGGTTCGTGGTATTGTGGCTTGGACTATTCACGATTTTCCAAGATATGGTGTTTGTTCAAGTATTGATGTAATTTTTTTATTCAATATGCATATAAATAAATGTGATTTAATCTAATTATATTTTTATCGTTTTCATGATGTAGGAATATCTACCAAGGGTTATAAAGCTTGTCCATATTGTGGTGATTGGTTGAGATCAATCTATATTAAGAATCTCAACAAAAATATTTATCTTCGATATCGATGATTCTTGCCTCATGATCATCCATTAAGATCTAAAAGAGAATCGATACATTTTAATGGAAAGCTTGAAATAGGTCAGTGTCCAAAACCTATTACGCCTATGAATTGGTATAAAAAAATGGACAGATGGACCTCTAATATATCCGGAGTGAGAAATCTTCAGTGATGATCAAGATAATGAGTATGTGAAGAGAGGTAAAGGAAAATTGGCACTCACAGAGAAGATATCAATATGGTATTCTTTGGAGTATTGGAAAGAGTTAAAAGTATGCCATCTTCTTGATCCTATGCATATGTTCAAGAATATTGGTTATTCACTATGGCAGCATCTTCTTGGACTAAAAGATACCATAGCATCAAGGAATGATTTGAAAGACCAAAACTCAAAACCAAATTTATGGCCAGTTTTTTATAGACATCGATAGGAAACGACTTATGCACCTGCTCCTTGGGTCCTTACAACAAAAGAGATACAGACTATCAACAATAGGATTCAATTGATTAGGACTCCTACAGGATATGGAGCATCTTTCCAAAACATGTTTACTATGGATGATAAAATCTTATCTGGGTTAAAGACCCATGATTGGCATAACTTTTTGAAACATATTCCTTTGGTTATCGATGGATGTACAAGAAAAGGAGTACGAGTTGTGATCTATCGTCTTGGATCGCTTATAAGGTAATTATGATATTTTTATATTTAATATATATGAATATTGGATATCTTTTATTTTTGAATTAACTTCTTTATAATTTTTTTTATGATATGTATAGGTGGATTACATCAAAAGATTTTGACAAAAACTCGATCCCACAAAAAAAAGTGAATGCAAAGAGCTACTATGTTTGATGGAGAAAGAGCTTCCTACTTTATTTTTTGATATTAAGGTTCATTTATTAGTCCATCTTGTAGATGAAATAGAGATTGCAGGTGTTGACAACACTCGATGGATGTTTTAGGTTGAGTGATTTATGGGAATATTAAAAGGTTATGTGCAACAAAGAGCAAAACCAGAAGGATCCATGGCAAAGGGTTGGATGCTTGAAGAGTGCATGTATTATGTTAGTGAGTACTTTGAAAGAGTTCATGAAAAAGCTCCACATGCATGGACCAACAAGTCTTCTTCAAAAATAATAGATGAGGTATTATTAGGTAAGGGAGTTCCATTTTTATTTACATTTCAAGAAAAAAATGATGTTTCTACTTTTGTAGTATATAATAGTGAATGCATGCAAGCATTCCTTAGTGAGTATGAACAAGAACTTCAAAATCTCCGAAATAAAAGGCGAAGAAACAAAAGATATAGACGTAATCTTGATAATAATGAGATTACAAATATATCTTCTTTCACGGATTGGCTATATAGTCATTTGCGATGCGCCAATGCAAAATGAAGAAATCTTAGATAAGGAAAGAGAGTTAATGATAGGTTGTGAACGAAAGGTAATTTTATTTTTAATGATAGTTTGTTTTTTTCATATATGTATACTAGTTTCTATTTACTAATTTAATTTCTTTTGCAAGATCGAATGTTCACTAATATGTGGGCTTTTGGACAGCATTTTAGAATCAAAGCCATTGATTCTTTACGTAAAACAGAGGATTCTAGTATTGTTGCTTCTTTCAAGCAACTATCATGTGCTAGCTCAAAAGACACGAACCTTATAGATGACGAACTTTGGTTACGTGGGAACTGTCGTTGGTATCTACAAAATTTCATTTCGTACATTCAAACAGGTAGAAAAAAGTTTATAGTTTTTATGATAGTTTTTATATATTTTGATAGGTCATTTTGAAGGTTGACTGGTTTCGAGCCGAGTATAAAGGTAGTAATTCCACATTAAGAAAGGAATTATCTGGGTTTTGGTCAATTTTTCTTCCAAGGTAATGTGATCTACTAAAGAACCATATATTCGTCCTTGGAATATTGAACAAGAACTTTTTTATAAAAACCCAGATGCTCACCCTTGGTGGCAAGTCATTCATGTTCAACCTAGAGGTAGGTCATTGTTTGAATAGTTTATTGTTAGAGAGATTGAAGAAAGTCCTCTTGATGATTCACCATCAGATACTGATACATCAACATCTGAAAGAGAAATTAGAATCATTATATGTGATAATGATACTCATCTTTTTGATGAAGAGGATAATACTCTACATGCTGATTCTACTCATGAGGAAGAGCAATTACCAGAAATCGATATTAATCCATTAATAGATGATGTGACTCATGAGAACACAGATTTAACAATAGAAGAAATAAATGAAATCAATAAGGATAATGAAGATGAGACTATATTGATGTCTTACCAAAATGATGGCAATAATGAAAACATATGAGTAGATTAGATAGTAAATTCTACTCTAGTTATCGATCAATAACTTGAAACCTCTGAATGGATATTAGATAATAGATTCTTAAGACTTCAACAACTATACAGAGGATCAAGAGGATTCTCTTCTCATTATGAACATGACCTCAAAACAACGTATGAATGATGAGCACCTATTTTATATTCACTCAGGTTGCTCAAACCATGTAGCAAGCAATATAGCTCTCCTTTTTTATCTTGAAGAGCCCAAGGGAAAGCACCAAGTGCAGATAGGTGATGATACCAATCATTCAGTTGTCAAGGTAGGAAATGTCAAAACTTCTGATGGGAATAAGAATTTGTTGAGCAGATTTCTTTATGTACCTACTATCACAAAAAATTTGATGAGTGTTGGGCAGATAGTGGAAAAGGGTTTGCAGGTTAGGTTCAATAAATTTGGAGCCTTTGTGAAGGACCCCAAACATGGATTCAAGAGAATTGCAAAAGGAGAAAAAACAGGTAGATTGTTTACATTTGAGGTTGGTGAGAGAACATTGAACCAGATATGTAGAGATCAATGTGAACTTGGGATACCTAATGTATCCAAGCAACATATGATCTATAAATGTGGTGCATGTCAGTTTGCTAAATCACACAGGTTACCCTTTACAAAGAAAGGCTATACGCCAGATGTGTAGGGATCAAGCAAGGACCCTTCAATTTCAGGCTCAAGGTACTATGTGTCATTTATTGATGATTTCAATAGGTGGATTGTCTTCTATTAAACATAAGGATGAAGTATTTAGTTGTTTCAAAAAGTATCTTGCACTTGTGTAAAATCAAATACAAAAGAGTTTAAAGAGGATTAGGTCAGATGGAGGAGGTGAGTACTTCTCAAATGAGTTTGATCCAATTTTGCAAGACAGAGGTATCAAGAGAGAGATCATAACTAGATATACTCTTGACCAAAATGGAGTAACAGAGAGGAGGAACAAATTGATTGTGGAAGTAGCTAGATCTATGCTAAATGAAAAGAAGTTGCCTAATTATTTGTGGGCAGATGTTGTGTCTACTGCCACTTATCTTATTAATAGGTTACCCTCTAAGTCCCTTGATGGGATGACCCCTTATGAGGCATGGAATGGTATGAGACCATCACTTGAACATTGCATAACATTTGGATGTGTTGCTTATGTGCATGTTCCATCTCAAATCAGAGGTAAGATAGACCTTAAGGTAGAGAAATTCATTTTCATAGGGTATGATATAAATCAAAAGGGGTATGCTTTATAATCCATCGAACAAAGGATTCATGGTGAGTAGAGATGTTGTGTTTGATGAGAATGATTCTTGGTTTGAAAGTGAATGTAGGAAGTTCAAATCGCCATATGACTTGGTAGAAGAATTTCCAAGCCTCACCAAGGAGAAGAAAAACACAATTGAAGACATCAAATCAGATGATGAGGACACCATCAACTTGGAAGACTTTAGACCATGGAAATCAAAAGGCAAGGTCAAGATGTCATCCAACCAAGCCTTAAGGAGATCACAAAGAGAGAGTAAGAAGCCAATCAAATATGGGTATGATACTTCATTAGTCACTAAGCATTCTATTTATCTTGCTAAGGATTTATCACTTGAAGAACCTTCTTCATACAAAGAAGCAAGTACCAAAGCATAATGGAAGGAGGCTATGGATGAAGAAATAGAAGCACTCAAAGAGAATGACACTTGGAAGCTAGTACCCAAGAAAGCATCAATGAAGGTAATTGGTTCTAGGTGGATTTACAAAATCAAAAGGAACTCAGATGGATCCATAAATAGGTACAAAGCTAGGCTTGTGGCTAAGGGTTTTGCACAAACCCAAGGAGTAGACTATGAAGAAACTTTTTCACCAGTGGCTAAGATGCCAACCATCAGAGTATTGGTAAGTGTAGCTGCATCTAGAAATTGGAATATGTATCAACTATATGTGAAAAATGCCTTTCTCAATGGATGGATTTCAGAGGAGGTTTACATTGCTCAACCTCCTAGCTATGAAGATCCAAGCAAGGTAAATCATGTATGCAAATCAGAGAAAGCTCTCTATGGTTTGAAGCAGGCACCTAGGGCATGGAACCATAGGTTAACAACCTATCTTCAAGACCAAGGATTCATGATGAGCAAGGTAGATTCTTCTCTGTTTGTCAAGAGGAGTAATTCAAAAATAATATATTTATGTGTAAATGTGGATGACATCATTCTTACAGGTAGTGATGCCAATGGCATCAAACAAATCGAAAACCAGATGATATAGGAGTTTAAGATCACTGACCTAGGGTTTCTGAAATATTTTCTTGGACTTGAGTTGGTATACACTAACTCTCGAATCTACATTACTCAAGGACATATGTGCAGGACATGTTGAAGAAGTTCCACTTGGAGGATGCAAAAGTAGCTAGCACCCCTATGGAGGTAAATCATAAATTAAGCGCTCATGAAGGTGATCTGCTTGAAGACATTGCAGGTTATCAAAGCATAGTTGGAAGTCTAAACTATGCAACATTAACAAGGATTGACATATGCTATGGATTTTGAGTCAATTCATGCATAAACCTAGAGCACCTCACTTGGAAGCTGCTATAAGAATTTGGAAGTATCTTAAAGGTACTCAAAATCAAGGTCTTTACTTCCCATACACATCAGATTTGGACATAAAGTTGTACTCAGATGCAGATTGGTAGGATGTAAGGATGACAGAAGAAGTACTTCCTATTTACCTTTTGTAGGTGATAAGCCCATCTCATGGTCTTCTAAGAAGCAAACAGCTATTGTTCTATCTTCAATAAAGGCTGAATATAGAGGATTAGCAAATGCTATGCAAGAAGCTATTTGGATTAGATTACTCTACTCACATTTGGGACTTCACACTCATTCACCAATTATCTTTGATGATAATACTAGTTCTTTGCATCTTGCAGCCAACCCCATTTATCATGCAAGAACTAAGCATATAGAAGTGCACTATCACTATGTTAGAGAGAATTCTTGAGCAAAGAGATTCAACTAGCATATCTATCAACAAATATGTTGTGTGCTGATTTGTTAACAGAAGCACTTGATGGTACTAAACTTTGCAGGTTTAAAACCATGATTGGATTAGAGGATATTCAAGAAGATTGATGAAGCAGTGCAAGCCAAGATGTTTGGCTTGAGGGGGAGCTGTTGGTGCAAATGTACTACACATTTGGCTTAGCATGGAAGACATTGTGTTGAAGCACTTGATGATTCATATGAACTATAGCTTGTAACCACTTGATCATTTACCATTGTAAATCATTAAATCCTTTGAGAATCTTGTAAAAGCTTATATCTTGTAGATTTAGGAGGAAATTAGCTACAAATTCAAGATGTGGGAATGTCTCCTAAATCAGAGGAGTCACTTTTTGATTGGAGCCAAGCTTGAATTCAAAATTCAAACTTAGAAGAAATACTTATAAAAAGGTATTGTAAAACGTGCGGGGTATGTGCCTCATTTAGAGCTCTCTCCTTGATCATTTGTAGAAGTTGAGTAGTTCACACCATAGCTCACTCATTTCATTATCATTGAACATCATTATAATGCCAATGACTCTCTAGAAGCATGTGTTATAATACATATAGCTCATTGAACATCTCTGTCTACTTCTCTGCTATGACGACTCAGAATAGTCAACTTCTTCTAGTCATATCTTAGTGAATACTCAACCATTTTGCATACTCTTTGACTTATTGGAACCCGCTTAAAGTCTACTTTGGCTATCAAAATGTCAAGGGATTTGGTTCACAAATCTGGGAGAAATCATCCTTTGAAGTTCTCACTGGTCATCTATTGGTTAGTCCCTAAAAAGTCAGGGGTAAGATTTGATTTCCTAAAATGATTTCTCATAGCATAGTTGATCATTTTGAATGATTCCACTTGCAATCATTAGCTATCTAAGCTAATTGAATTCCCCAAAAAGAAATTTTGTCAATTGTTACTATAATGTGAGCTCTGAGTAAAAAAGCTAGTAGGCCCATGGACTAAAATAGCAAGTTTTCAACACGAGCTATTGTTGAACTAGTCCGTTTTGATTTAATTGTTTCAAGCATCAACTCCAAAGTACATAGGTACTTTCTTGGTGTCATTTTCAAGCTAAAAGAGCCTACCTACTTTATAACTCTGAAGTGCAGCAGGGCTGGTACAAAGCAGGTTTTAGTAGTACCACCTCACTTCCTTGAGGTATCCATCCATCTCTTCCAACACTTCTGTCGTCGTATAAATGAGAAAACCATAAGCACATTCAATTATGTAATAGCATAAGCTTTGATCTCTTAGATCCCCTTATCATTAGGTGACTTCACCCTCATCCCCCTCTCTTTCTCTTAAACACACATGCACACACATAGACAAAGATTTAGAGTGTCGATTCGTTGTCTTAGTAGCAAAAAAAAACAAGACTAATTCATATGGGACTTAGGCGAGTTTAATCAACTTAACAAATATGAATACTTTCAGACATTGACAATGAATATTTTATGGAATATTCCTTTTGTGGTTGCATCGGGGATGCTACCCCCACACCCCTACCAAGGGGACGGCTAGCATGCTAGAACCCCTGGCGAGGGGGCCTATTGGTCTTCTAGGACCCTAAACGCGGCTGCTCACTACTACCTCAGACCCCACAATTGAGGACCCCAATAACTCCTTTTCCTTACTATAACCACTTTTGTTAGGAGGTAATGCCCTCCAAAATTCTTAGATAGCAACCCTTTTGGTAGTGACCTTTCAAGGTACTTTTGTTAGCAAGCCATGTTTAACCACGATCCTCTCTTGATCGAATTCAATGCCCAATGGCATGCACGTGTGTATATAACTACATTTGTTCAATGAAACTAATAAGGTGTATTCTCTATTCTATCCATGAGTACTCGATTCCCCCTTATCTCTCTTTGTGTTGAGCTCCATCACCAAAGCTTCTTGTTGCTATGCTTTACTTTTTCTACAGAGTGGTATCAGAGCTTAGTATTGAAGAAAATAGCAGTAGTCTTTGGCCCTTGGTCAGATCCAGGAGGAAAACTAATGTGAGCACGCTCTCCTATATAAGGAGGAGCAACCAAAAATCCATTGTTCACAAAAGAGTATGATTGTTTGTGATTCGATGTGGAGATTCATGGAAGAGAATTGCATGCCCAACTAGGCTCTTGCAGGCTTCCCATGGCTTTCAAAGAAAGTCACTATTGAGCAGGAGTTAGGAGGCTTACACTATCCCCTTTGCAGCTCTTTAGTGTGAGTCGAAAAGCTTTAGGCAAATAAAGTTTCGCAATCCATGCTGAAATTGTAGTCCAAGCAGGGAAAATTGCACAAATGAAGAACATTGTGCTTCAGCATGTCAAGAAGACTAAGGAAAAGTTGAAACTTCCTAGATCAAAATCCTTATCTAATCTTACCCTTCTACTTGTACCTTCCTCCCTCACGCCTTGCACATTAAGCCATTGGGGCTACAGATGGAATCATTTGGCAATGATGGCTTTATCATTGACTCCGTTACAATGCTCACCCTCTTCACAAAGCCCCTCTTTCAAGCAGTGTACATGGAATTCAAGCACAATGTGGTCTACCCTAGGGTGGATCTCAGATTTTCACTGTAGGTGGGTCGGATTATCTCAGCAATTGGGTTTCTTGGTACATGCATAGAGCATATTGGCCATCTGGGCATGCCACATGATCCTCATGGGCATTTTTGAGGGCTATAGCATTGCAAGTGACCCCCTTTGGGAGGTTGAGGATCCCCTCTACCCAAGTGAATCATTCTAGCTGCTCAGTCTGGCTGTCATGGACACAAAGAAAACCATTTTAAACCTTACATTCTATGTCAATTTCCTATATCTCATGTTTGGTTAAGATTTTGGAGAAACTAATGCTACCATTGCATCCAGAATGTTGCAAAAACCCCAAGATCGACTATCTATTTGCTGATTTCTGACACCCGGAGGTCCTTTTTCTAATCGATGACATCATCAAATTGTAACCACCCTTCAAAAACTTATAAAAGGAGGGGTTGGCCACATTCATGAACAGCCTTGTGGATACCAATTTTGGGAGCTCAAGGAGTCATGACTGCCAAGTAAGTACTCTCGAAGTTTCTGTTCCAGTTCTTGTCTTGTTCCTTGTTCTAGTCTTGTCTAGTCTAGTTCTTGGACATCTTGTATTGTCCTCTTGTAATCTCATAGTACAAGATCCTATCGACTTCTTTCTTGTATCTAGTTCATCTCCTAGAAGGGAGTTCTTGTAATCCAGATATCTTGTTTCATACTTACGATCTCGGGTTGTAGGATCTCTTGTATCATCTCTAGTCCAGTTTTCCATACCTATTGGTCTCGGGTTGTGGGACGTCTTGTATCCATCATTTATTCTTGTATCATTTTCCCTTCACGGGTGTTCTTGTAATCAAAAGAGTATTCCTGAAATCTTGTCTAGTCTAGTCAAAGAGCACAATCTAGTGCTCCCCTGACACTTTGGCAAGACTGCCTTCATCAAGACCAAGCACCATGGATTCCCTGTGCAAGGAGATCCAATCTACCATAAAGGACTTGATCAAACATGTCCAAGAGATGAAAAGGTTGCTATGAAAAGATGATCGATCAATTTCAAGCTATGCCTTGAATATCAAGATGTTGTTTCATGGAACCACATATCAAGAAGACTACATGGTTAATCAGTTTTGAAGTTGCCTCAATCCTTAAGTCAAATATCTCTTGCTATTCATGCCTCAAGCAAATACCTTGGAGGATATTATCAATCAGGCAGTTCAATTTGAGAATCAATTATTCAAAAAAAGCCAATTCCAAGAGCTAGGAGTGTTGAATAATCAAGACATTATTCCTCAAAAATTTGAATCAAGAACTTTTGAAGGCCCATAAGTCATTACAAATGATATGGAGTATACATGTTATGAAGATATCAAGAAGGTAAAGGATAAGGAGGAGTTCATGTTCAATCAAGGAGTTGTGCTTACTCTATGATTTGCATCAAAGATCTTGGAAACACCACAACATTCCACTAAAAGCTCAAAGGATGTATCACATGAAGAACCAAAGGAAGCTCAAGAGACACCCATTCCTTCAACACCTATCAAGATTGAGGATCATGAAGAATTCAAGGTCGTGCATGTATTAGATTCAAGGATCTCTCGAGGAAGATTCGAATGCCTTATTCATTGGAAAGCATATGAGACCAATGATCGTACTATGGAACTTACAGAAAATCTTTTGAGAGAAAAAATCAAGGTTCGAGAATTCCATAAAAAGAATCCAATGAAACCCAGGCTAGAGAACATGGCCGCTCCTCGTGGAGCTCATCGCTTGAGGGAAAGGTGATGTCATGGACACAAAGAAAATCATTTTAAACCTTAGATTCTATGTCAATTTCCTATATCTCATGTTTGGTTATGATTTTGGAGAGACTAATGCTACCATTGCGTTCGAAATTTGGCAAAACCCCAAGATCGATTGTCTATTTGCTGAGTTCTGACACCCAGAGGTCCTGATTCTAATCGATGACATCATCAAATCGTAACCACCCTTGAAAACTTATAAAAGGAGGGGTTGGCCACATTCATAATCAGTCTTGTGGATACCAGTCTTGGGAGCTCAAGGAGTGGTAGCCGCCAAGTAAGCACTCTCCAAGTTCCAGTTCCAATTCTTGTCTTGTTCCTTGTTCTAGTCTTGTCTAGTCTAGTTCTTGGACATCTTGTATTGTCCTCTGATCTCGTAGTACGAGATCCTGTCAAGTTCTTTTTTGTATCTAGTTCATCTCCCAGAAGGTATTTTTTGTAATCCAGATATCTTGTTTCATACTTACAATCTTGGGTTGTGGGATCTCGTGTATCATCTCTAGTCCAGTTTTCCATACCTATTGGTCCCGGGTTGTGGGACTTCTTTTATCCACCATTTATTTTTGTATCATTTTCCCTTTGTGGGTGTTCTTGTAATCAAAAGTTTATTTCCAAAATCTTGTCTAGTCTAGTCAGAGAGCACAATCCTACTATCCATAATGCCTTGGTGTATGCCCCTCAATGCACATTCGACAAGTGATGTGCCTCTCATTGGCATGCCACTGTAAATTAATGTCTCATTCATAGCATCACCCATGTCAATTTGAGCATGATCATTGTATATATGTTCTATTATTCTACCTATTTTCCTTCAAACTAAATAAACATGTAAGGGATTAGACACTCCCTAGGGCATAAAAAGTCTATGGTTAGACCTTACCATAATTTACTTTTTTTCTTTTCCAAGTTCCAAAGAACATGCAAAGCATCAAAGAAAATGAACGACCAACGATTCTATCATCGAGGATGAAATTCAAATGGTGCACAACTAGCGAGAGAATCTAATACGGTTCTCGACAATATTCAAGGTAAAGAAAACCTATCCCCTAGTAGCCTAGAATGGTGAGTCCTAAGGTGGTGAAAAGAAAAAATCACACATGTATAAAGCCAATAGATCACAACAAATCCAATGTGATAGATACTAGCTTCCACACAAAACCCAAAGAGTTCGCACAAACCTTGATGAAAAATTCAATCACCAAATGTGGTAGATCAAATCCAATATGGTATAACAAACCCAATGAGGTAGCTTAATATGGCATATTTAGATCCCGTGTAAATGTCCAATGTTACATGCTCAATGTGGCAAGAAACTATGTGCAACTAGTGTTTTAGAATGCTTGTAAAAAAGGGGGTAGGGATTGTAACCACTTTGGTCATGAGGTAATGCCATCCAAAGCTATCAAATATCTACCCTTTTGGAAGTGATCCTTCGCAAGGTACTTTTGTCAACAACCAATGTGCGACCACCATCCTCTGTTTTCCGAATTCAATGCCCAATGGCATGCATGTGTGTATATAACTACATTTTTCATTGAAAATAATAAGGTGTATTCTCTATTCTATCCATGCATACTCAGTTCTCCCTTATCTATCTTTGTGTTGAGCTCTATCACCAAAGATTCTTGCTATCACCTTTACTTTTTCTACACTTACAATACCTTAGGTGTTCCAATTTGACATTCATACAACATGTAAGTTGGAATTCCCATGAATTAGGTAATGCATGCTTGACTTCTCCTCATAATGGAGGCCTAACAAAATGTGCATTAATGTATACAATCTTGAGGGGTATACATTGATCATGTACTAATAAAGTCCTCATCTCAAGGATTTATAGTTGTGATATGAGGATGTGTAAATGTGCCCTTAGGAAACACCTCTAATAAATCCACGTGTGAGAGATCCAAGCGTCAAAAGGTCATTTGATCACGTTAAAAAAGATTAATATTAGACAACAAATTATCCAAATATTTTAGATTATTTGATTGAATGTATAAATTTGAGATTTATCCAAGGTTAAGGATGCAATTTGTTCGACGATTGTCAAAAAGAAAAATAGTGCACAAATTATGGACACATGGACACATGTTGAAAGCTGAATACCGTAATCGTTTGTTACAATACCATGCTACTCTTTCAACACTTCACGCTTTTCTGGAGGGAAACTCAAGCCGTGTCATCAGCTTCAGAGGGCACCCATCACTAAAGCAAAAGAATATCCATCACTAGACTTGTACATACTTTAGGTTTGTGAACGACCTTTAGGTTTCTTTGCAGTTTACTGTGGAAAGAAAAGAACAATCTTAAACGACTCATCATAATTGTTGTTGCACTAGCATGTCACACTTTCAACATTTTACATATTTCTCGTGGGAAACTCAAGCGTGTGACCATCTTCAAGGCCGAGTGATAGTGATCATCCATCTCTCTCTCTCTCTCTCTCTCTCTCTCTCTCTCTCTCTCTCTCTCTCTCTCTCTCTCTCTCGCACACACACAAACATGCACCACGTGCACAAAATCTAGACAACATTTATCAAACTAGACTCTAGGCATTCTGTTAAGAAAATTGGAAATGTCAAAGTTTTGATGGTAACATGAACCTCTTAAGTAAGGTATTATATGTGCCAACCATAACAGGAAACCTAATCACTATTGGGCATAATGTGGAGCATGCCAATTTGGCAAATCACAAAGGCAACCACTCAACAGAAAAGGATACATGTATGAAGACTACTTGGAGCTTGTGCACACAGATATGTGGGGTCCTAGCAGGGAGCCATCAATCTCAGGATCAACGTACTATGTTTCATTCATAGATGACTATAGTAGATGGACAATTCTTTACTTCATGAACCATAAAGATGAAGTCTTCACTTATTTCAAGAAGTATTTGGCACTGGTTGAGAACCAAACAGGCAGAAGCTTGAAGAGGCTCATATCTGATGGAGGTGGTGAGTATTTCTCACATGATTTTGACTTATTCTTGCAGGACAAAGGCATAAAGAGAGAGGTTACAACAAGATACACTCCTGAACATAATGGAGTAGCAGAAAGAAGGAATAGAATAATGGTAGAGGCTGCAAGATCAATGTTGAATGAAAAGAAACTTCCAAATTACTTATGGGCAGAGGCTATTTCTACAGCCACATACTTAATTAATAGGCTTCCATCCAAGGCCTTGGATGGAATGACACCCTATGAAGCATGGAATGGCAGGAGACCTTCCCTAGATCATTGTAAAATCTTTGCATGCATTTCTTATGCACATATACCCTCATAGATTAGAGGAAACCTTGATCCAAAAGCTGAAAGGTGTATATTCATTGGCTATGACCAAAACCAAAAAGGATATAGGTTGTACAATCACACTAAAAAAGGATTTACAATTAGCTGGGATGTGATCTTTGATGCAAATAATTCATGGTTTGAAGATGATTGCTGGAAAATAAAGCTACCTTATGACTTGGAAAGTGATTTTCCAACCCTCAATCAAGAAGAACCACAAATATCAGAAGATGTCAACTTATAAGATGAAGAACAGATAGACTACAAAGCTTGGAAGTCCAAGGGCAAGTCAAAATTCAGGAAATTGGAAGACATCCCAGAGTCATCCAATCAAGCACTTAGAAGATCTCAAAGGGAGAGTAAGAAACCCATAAGGTATGGCTATGACACATCACTAGTCACCAAGCATTTTGCATACATGACTAAAGATTCTATTTCAGAAGAACCAAAAAGATGATAGGAGGAGTAATTGTGCCTACTTATCTTTTGTAGGTTCAAAGCTAATTTCATGGTCATCAAAGAAACAACTAACTGTGGCATTGTCATCAATTGAAGCAAAATATATAGGCTTAGCAAATGCAACACAAAAGCCTAAGTGGTTCAAGCTATTTTATACAGATTTGGGATTATATTCTTATACTCCAATGATCTTTGGAGATAACACTAGTTCACTTCATTTGGCTAATAATCCTATATATCATGCAGGGACTAAGTACATTGAAGTGCACTATCATTATATAAGAGAGGTTACTTAGCAAGGACATCCAATTGTCTTATGTATGAACCAATTTGTAATGTGCAAATATGATAACAAAATCTTTGGATGGAACTAAGATGAACAGGTCCAAAATGCTGAGATCTTGGATTGCAAGAAATCAAAGACAAATGAAGACCAAGCATACTATTCTTGAGGGGGAGCTATTGGTGCAAATGAGTCCAAGCCTACATACTTGAAAAATTAGCATTTATTTCGTATAGTCACATATGACTATTCATTTGTAAAAATCAAGTTACTTTTATCCTTATAAAAGTGCATATGTTGATTGCACTAATCTCAAGTGGAGTTAGGAGGAAACAAATCTCGAATTATTTGGTAGTTGATTGATGAGAAATCAAGTCCTAAACTTTAGGATTCACTTTATGGTAAGAGCTTAAATTTGAATTCAAAAGTTGGCTCCAACTCTAAGCTATGAAAAAGGATCAAAATCTTGCATGAGTGAGAGCCCAATTTGGAGATCATTTGAGAGGGGTTTTTTTGTGATTAGTGAGCTCATTCTATAGCTCAATCACTACCCTCACATTGTGAAATTATACATTGCCAATGTCATTGTAATTCTATGTGATTTAATACACATACATTGATCACATCTCTACTTCACTTCTCCATCAAGTTCATCTCAGAATAGTGTTCTTCTCAGAATTGTTTCTCAATGCATAATTGATCATTTAATATGATTTAAAGTGATATAGATTCAACATACTATCTAATTCATAGCTACAAAGTTTCATTGTCATTGCTTTTCTCAATCACGAGATATCTTCACAACTCTTCTCATTGTTTTGCATACTGTTGAAGCCCAAAATTATCGAGATGCATCCTTAACTTGCTAATTTTATTTCTCAAAGTACACTTGATTATTTCAAGTGAAATAAGATCTGATTTGTAGCTATCTGAGTTAACTAGATACTCCCAAAAGGGATTTGATCAATTGCTTGTAGATTGGGAGTACTATTCATTTTACTCAACCTGTGTAGAGACCAAAATAGCAAGTCTAGAATCACAATCATTAATATGATCACTCTCCAACTGTTTTCGAAGGTAAGCAACACGAGCCTCATTCCTAGCCTGGTACAATGTGGTAAGTGTATCCCAAGCATCCTTAGCTATTCTACAAGAGCGAATGTGAGGAATAATGGCATGTTTGATAGACAAGGCTATCAATGCATGTGCCTGAGCATCTCTGCCATCCCAATGAATTTTCTTTGCAGTAGGTATAACAAAAATCATAGCACAAACAGGAATGTGAAAAATATTAGTATCTTCAATGCCATCTGCATCAGCTTCAATACCCATATTTGCAGGTGTAATAGGACATTTTTCAACACCCTGCACAATGTTCCACAGTCCTTTTGCAACTAATACATGTCACATCATATAAGTCGACAATGGGTAATTGGTATTGTACAACTTATCCTTAACAGCGAACATACAAAATACATCACTGCTTTTAGCCATGGCCATTGACAGAAATACCCTGATGCAAAAAAATGAATGTATCTAAAAAAGTTGAAGAGAACTACCCTGATGAGTTTTGCTAAACCTATAGCAGACTTTGAGATACTTATACTGATGAACCAAAACCTGTATATATCTTTGCTGCACAAAGAAAAAATAGCTTGGCAAAGCTATTTTGATCTACTAATCACCTTGAGTATGCTCACAAAATTTCATATGATTCTAAGACTGCGACTGAAGGAGTATTGATGATGCCCTAGATGAAGCGACAACCTGCTTTGATACCAATTGTTGGAGTTAGACATCTGCCAAAGCATGCGAATAGCACAAGGAAGAAGAAGAAGCTTGGAGCACAACAGACAAGACTAAATGTATTACCACCAGATGTACAAAGATAAGTACCATGTTAGGGCAATATGTGTATATACAAGCCAGGGTAAAAAACCTCCTAAAGAGGGAAAAACATGCCCCAATAGTCCTAGAGAGTTCACACACATCACTACCTAAATATATCAACAGTATTGTTGTAATACTTGCCAAAATCTCCTGTCATGATAGCAATCAATGAAGAGGTGGGTCAAATCCTCCACCTTGCCACAATAAGAATAGAGACCTCTATTAAGATTAATCATCTTTTCCTTTTTGTCTGCCGTTACTCCATTGTGCAAAATTAGCCACTATAGAAATGAGTGACTTATGTTATAGGAAAAGGCCCACACACTTATGAACATATACCTCCATTGAGCATTAGATCAATTCAATTTCCATCTATAGTTAAGCTTCCTGGCAACTCTGGATACAAAACATATGAAACCTTTAAATTTGATCAAAGTATCCTCAACAATATCACCCATGCTCAAAATCTGGTTGTTACATACCTCCATCCTCCTTTCCAAAATTCTTTTGTGATTGCATAATACCTGTTAACCGAAAAAAGACAAATTAGACAAGGAGTTGGAGAAAGTATCTAGCTTCAACTAACCTTCATCCAAAAAGTTACTCCAATCCTTAAAACCCTATTTGAACCATTTATTTTTCCTTAATAAACAGAGACTTGCTATGCCACAATGACAACCACCCATGCCACGGGGATTCCTGGAAAGGAAAGTTTATATTGTTAATGTGATCAACTTTAGATGTGTAACTTAGCTTAACCTTTATCCAAGCATTCAAGAACCTCTTAATTTAAAGCACTCCCAATAGGAGCAAATATCCTAAAAACTATTATTAATCTAAAATTTATATTCTTTAACATAAAAAAGATGCATTTTCCTTTTCAACAAGAAGGTCCAAAGGTCAAAAGTTATTATACACATGTAAATCCACAGCAAGAGTTTCATCCATTTTAGTAGGAAAAAGAAATACCAAACCCTCCTTAGACCATGCTAAACAAGTAGACCAAGCAACCTTATCCATTTTATTAACTTGAGAGCTGCCAGTCCAACAACATTTCATGGAAATAGAAATAACCCCGTTCATCTTCTTTTTAGTAAGAAAGGTGAGCACATAACGATTAAGCAGAAAAGTTCAATGAACAAGAGAGCTTTGACAATGGTATGAGAGAGACAGTTGGAATTTAAATTTGTCTAGTGTAAAGGTCATGTATATATAGGCTAATGGATAGATGTGGCCCTCGACTATTAGAGTGAAGGGCTCGGTTGATGGATCAAATTAACTGCAGGTGTTCCAATGTTACAGTGCATGCAGGGTGCTTCAAACGGCTCAAGTAACAGTTAGCATCTCAAAGAAGACAAAAACTATGAAAACTCTTTTGAAAGAGCTTGAAGTGTTATGAAAGCTATGGTTGAAGACATTCGGAAGGGGAAGAGCGTTCTTATATAGAAAAGTGTTTCATAAGGTTTTGCGGATTACTTTAGAAACCATGAATGGAACATACAAACTTTGAATTCGAGGGATTATTCTTAACCATTAGGTTTAGGTTTATGGTTACACAACAATATGTTTGTTCACACTTTCGTATATGAAAAAGGTTGAAGAATCTCAACAAAACAATGCAAGGGCTTTAAACTTAGCATCATGTAATACACAGTCATGAGCTTTAACTTATAGAACATAGCTACTTGGTTCCAGAGCTGAACCTTATGATCTTGCATCATCTGATGCATAGATAGAGCATACTGAGGTGAAATACAGTCTAAAGAAGCTGAAATTATGGAGGTCCATGAATGGACAGTGTAATGAGACAGTTTATATATTAAATCAAGAGCATCTTGGATTGCAAAACAGTTAGAAAGAGTGACAACCAAATAGCTACCAAGAAGGTCATCCAGCTCCATGCCTTGTTGTGAAAGATGAGAATGTACTAATTACACATGCTTTGGGTACTATCTAGAATTGAGAAGACAACGTGCAAGTGGACATGTGTGAAGATTTTGGTTATACTTAAGGGAGCGCCTTCTATTTCACACTAATTGGCATGCTCTCCATATATATTGTCAAGCTTAATATAATTAATCTCCTCCAAGTAGTTAGCTACTAGTTGATATCCAATCATTCCTCCTCACAGAGTTTCTCCATTCATTCATGTGAAGAGAGAAGTCACTCCATTCATTCTTGTGAAGAGAGAAGTCACATCTCCTTCCACTTCTTGGAAATAACACCTTTTCTTGTCCAAGGTTCTTGTTCGGCCGATCTAGTAACAATTCAGCAAGTAAAGCCAAGTGCATGTAGCTTCAAAGACATGTAGAAATTGTCCCTATGATCTGACCTCTTGTCATAGCTGGAGAAAGTTTGCAAGTTTAAATCTCTGCTCTTCGAGTAGAGTGCCTGTCATCTCTCATCAAGTTAGGGAGCGAGGATCTCTTTGACAATGGACATGGCTATACATGAGCGGTAGAACCTGCATGGCCATTGCCTGTGGAATCCCCATACATGATTTAGGCTAGTTCAATTGACCTAACAAGTATGAATGATCTCTAACTTTGATAGTGAATATTCTATGGAATATTCCTTTTACCATTGCATTGAGGATGCTACCCCCAAAACCCCACCAGGGGGACCAATGGCCTACTAGGACCCCCCCACCAAGGGGCCCACTAGCCCTCTTGGACCCCGAGTGGGGGTTGCTCGCTAGTGCCTCGGGCCCCACAATTGGGAACCCCAGAAACTTCATTTACGTACAGTACCTTAGGTGGTCCAATTTGACCTTCATCCGACATGCAAGTTGGAGTTCCCATAAATTAGGTAATGCATGCTTGGATTTCCTCATAATGGGGGCCTTAAAAATTTTGCATTAGTTCATATAATCAATTAAGGATAGACATTGATCATATACTAACAAAGTCCTCATATCAAGGATTTATAGTTGTGATATGAGGATGCATAAATGTGCCATTAGAAAACACGTGTGAGAAATTAGATAAATGTCAAAAGGTCATTTGATCTTGGTAAACAATATTAATATTAGATAGCAATTGATCCAAATATTTTAGATTATTTCATTGAATGTAAAAATTTGTTTGAGGATTGCCTAAAAACAATTTTTCCGCAATTATTCTCGGCAGTTTGTTTGACAATTGACTAAAAGAAAAATTGTGCACAAATTATGGACACAAGGTAGGACTTCAGAGTTTCCTTTGAAAATTGAATACCGTAATCGTTTGTTACTCTTTCACCACTTCACGGTTTTCTCGATGGAAAGTCAAGCCATTTTCATAGATATTTACATCTCTACATATCCAGAGTTTGAACCATCCATCTACAAACTTCTAAAGAAAGACTTCCAACTCAAAAGATAAAGATCATTGTTAGTCAAAATTTGATCAAAGATGATCAAAAATATTATTAGACCATTTGAAAGTACTCATTGATAGCTTTCCAATGATATATAACAATGTACCATTTGCTTCCAAAATGAGTCACTATGATCCAAAATAATCCAAAATATTTAGGATATAAGTCTTTCTCCAAAGAAATTTTTCAAGCAAACCTGGAGGGCGCCTTGGTTAGGCCAAGCACATCGCAACGAGGTGTCTTGGGTTCCATCTTATAGAGCTTAATGCAAACGCAAGTTTTGTGAGTTTCTTTTTACAAATAAAAGTGACGATAGTAGCGAAAATTAGGAAAAAAAGGTTGTAGCTTTTGAGATAGCTTTTTGAAGAGCACAAGGCGATCATAGATTTTCAATAGCAAACATAGTGTTTCTTTTGCTTTTGAAGCTTCACGCAAATACTATATAAACAATTTTTTGGCTCATTGTTAATCATCATCTCATCTTCTCATCATCAAATGAAGAAGTTCCAATCTTGAGGAGAGATCTAGCTAGCATTGGAGTTTGGAGGAGATGAAGACATTGGAGGATTGAAGGAAGGACAAACAGGAGGCTATCTCTACATCTTGGTGGTGATTCTTCTCTCGTCTTGGAGGAGGCTCTACATACATGCTTGAAGGAGGCTCTACATACATGTTTCGGGGAGGATTTTGAAGATTATTAAGAGACAACATTATGATCTATGATTAATTGGTAACATGTATCTTTTTCATTATTTTCAATTAGAATTGTATGAACACTTCTCATGAATTAATTTATTTCTTCCATATGATGGTATGTCTTGTAAGTTATCTGATCAATCTTCTTCTTGAGTTTTTATTATCTCTTTGACTTTCCATTCCACCACCTAAGCTTGCATGAAGCACCATGTGTGCACCATTAGAGTTGATAGTTGAACTGATCCACCAACCATGCCTCATCTTCTCGACACTTGAACTTGACATGGAATACGTTTGTTCCTTTTGACACGAACCCAACGTGAAGAAATGGCACATCATCTTAGGTACATAAAATTACATTTTTTTGCATTGCATATATGTGGATTATGAATTTGTGGTTGCTTATTCCTCCTTGGGAGTGATAGCTATTTCCTAAACCTTGCAATCTTGGGTGTTGAGGGTTGATCATCTTGATCTGAGTGCCTCCACAAAAATTGGCAAGTAGTTATCCTCTTCTCATCACCTCTCTCATCAACATTTGAAGCAAAGATATTTGCACACATTCATTCACTAGATCTTTGATGTATTAGAATTTGATCAAAGCAAATTGTATAAAGTTGACACACACATTCACAAAGAACCTCTTCTACGAGCCTTTCTAGGTATTTTTCTTCAGCTTATATCTCCAAATTATCTTTTTACCATGGCTTCTATACAAGAGGAGGAAATAGACATACTTTTACATGAGTTGCATATCTACATTTCACTTCTTTCAGTAGTTTTAGATATACACAATTTGAAGAGCAAAGAGTATGGAGGATAATAGATTCAATAAAAATGGATCATGGAGAATTTATTGGGTTTAATGCTACTATGTATCTTAGATATTACGAGTAGCTCACTGATCAGTATGGTTTACTTGAAGAACATAAGAAAGATGTTGGAGTTAGACGTCAACGGAAGCACGCAAATAGCACAAGGAAGAAGAAGAAGCTTGGAGCACAACACACAATACTAATCATATTACCTCTAGAATGTACAAAGATTAGTAGCCCGTTCGCACAATAGGTGTATATACAAGCCGGGGGAAAAAACGTGCTGAAGAGAGAAAAAAATGCCTCGATAGTCCTAGTGTGTTCACACACATCACTACCTAAATATATCAACAAATACCCCTTGGGAGTGATGCGGTGAACAAGGAGTTGACACTTATGTATAAGGAAGTGTCAAGCTATGTGGAAATCACTCCACAAAAAGAAGTAAGCCCAAAGCTTTGCGGAAAGCTTCAAACTTCTCCCTAGGCAGAGCCTTCATGAAAAGGTCTGCAATGTTCTCCTGCGTGGGTGCATATGCCAAGCTGATCTCCCCAGCAAAGAACCTCTCCCTGACATAATGATAATGCACCTCAATGTGCTTAGTGCTAGCATGGAACACAGGGTTCCTCATAACTGCCAATGCGCTCTGATTGTTAGTGAAGATGGTGGTGGCAGAAGACTAACCAACATCCAAATCAACCATAAGGCATTTGATCCACACACACTCAACAGTCCTTGTGAAAGCTACCCTATACTCTTCCTCACAACTAGAAGTGGCCACAGTAGGCTACTTCTTGCTCAACCAAGATATACATGAGCTACCAAGCATGAAACAAAAACCACTAGTGGACACACGAGTGTCATAGAAACCAGCACAATTAGAGTCAGAAAAAGCATGCAAATCTGACAATAGTGATCCCCACTTGGGATAAAAACCCAAGTAGTCGAGTACCACTCAAGTAGCAAAAGATGTGCTTAACCACCTGCCAATGCTTGACTCCTGGGCAATGCATAAACCTCCTCATTTGTGAGAGAGAAAATTGAATATCTCGTCGAGTAATGCATAAGTAAATCAAGCATCCAACAGCCTGCTGATAGAGAATAGCATCAAATACATCTCCAGCATCATGAAGTCTCAATCATAAACCTGTCTCCATAGGAGTGGCAATAGGTTTACAGTCTTCAAGGCCAAAAATTTGCAATAATGTGTCAATATATTTCATTTGACACAAGGCCATTCCAGCATCAAGGTGCATAAATTGAATGCCCAAATAATGATGCAAATGCCCCAAATCAAACATCTCAAATGAGGCATGTAAATCAGCCTTGAATTAGCAATATGCTTCTCATGAGGACCAATGAGCAGCATCTCATCAACATACACCACATCATTAGCACGCTTGACATATAAGGTGCTTTCAGTTGGACTATTCTCAAAACCATGTGATCAGAAGTACATCATTAGCACGCTTGACATATAAGGTGCTTTCAATTGGACTATTCTCAAAACCATGTGCAATCAGATAGGCATGTATCTTTTCATACCAAGCATGTGGTGCTTGCTTTAAACCATATAATGCCTTCTTTAACCTGCACATCTGGTTTTCATGCCCGTTTTGCACAAAGCCACGAGGCTGAAAAACATACACTTCTTCATGCAAGTCATCATTCAAAAATGTTGTTTTAATGTCCATGAGTGACGTGTTCTTTCATTCAGCAACTCCATTCTATTTAGGTGTATACGGCACTGTACATTGGTGTTTTATCCCACGTTCAGCCAGAAACGCATTAAAATCAAAAGACATATATCCCCCCTCCCCCCGATTAGAATGGAGGGTGCCTATTTTACATGCTGACAGATTTTCAGCCAAAACCAAAAACTGCTTGAAGCACATAAATTCTTCGGACTTTGCTTTCAATAGATATACCCATGCATGCCTGGAATAATCATCAATGAAAATCACGAAGTAAAGATAATTTCCAAAAGAGGGTGTTTGCATAGGACCATAGACATCACTATGAACAAGCTGCAATTTCTGAGTAGCCCGAACTGAACCATCTTTGGGAACTGAGGAACGCTGCATTTTGCCCAAAATACAGCCTTCATATACATGTTTACCGGGTGCCTCAAGTTTGGGCAAGGAGGACACCACTTCATATTTCTATAGGCATAGCAAACTGGCAAAATTCAGATGGGCAAAGTGTGCATGCCAAAGCTTTGCATCTAACATAGCCTGAGAATCATGTACTGCACATGTTGAATCATTCACAGATCTTTCATAGTCTATGAGCTTATACAGCCCACGACATAAAATGCCAGAAGCAATAATCACGTCGCCATTTGATAGATCATGAATTGTACACCTGTCATCAACAAATTTCACAACCAAGCCAATCTTGGCCAAAGATGAAATTGATAATAGATTCTTCTTGATCCTTGATACAAATAAAACATCTGACAAAGTGAAAGAACTACCATCAACAGTAGTCAAAATGATATTACCAACTCCCATGATAGGATAAGAGGAGTTGTTGATGCATGTGACACTAGAATGTACAAAGATAAGTAGCCCATTAGGGCAATAGGCGTATATACAAGCCTGGGGGAAAAAACCTCCTAAAGAGGGAAAAAATGTCCCGATAGTCCTAGTGTGTTCACACACATCAATATCTAAATATATCAACAAAAGATACATTTATATATATCTCACATGGGTTTATTAGAGAATGGATTTAGCTTAGGATAGTTACACCTAACATGACCTGGGCCAATTTTAAAACTCAATGTCTTGTTGAGTTCTCGCATGAGGACTATAGCAAAAATATTAGGGCCACATTCTTGAGATGGGTGGATACTACTAAAACTGATAAACATATAACCCAATGTCTAACTAAATTTGAAGTAAATTTTAACCAAATGCTTGAAGCAGACTATACATCCCTAGAGCTAGATAAATTACGTAATTTCCTAAGTACGTTAGACATATCTCTATGACGTGAGATAGAACCCATGCTTGAGGATGAAATGATTGTTAGTGGATTAACTGAAGCTTGGGAGAACGTGGGAGCAGCTATTCATAGGATAGCTCAAAGGAAAGAATGCAATCAAATTAAAATTCCTAGGCTAAATGAAGGAGATGCAATAGCCAAGGTATACATTGATCATACTATGCAAGGACTTGGTAGAGATGAATCAGAAATGACCATATTGAAAACTACAGTGGACTCAATGGCTAAACATATTGAGACATTAATAAGCGAGATGGCATCCTTGAAAATGTCAGACATTTATCCATAGACATCATGACTTTGGTCCATAGGGATCAATCCATGTGTGTGAGGAACAAGGGCTCAAGGGATACCCTAAGGTACCTAGTAGTAATGGGAATAAGTGTTGCATGATGGCCACATGTTCACAGTAGACTATTCCACATCATTGCTATTTTTTAGAGTACAAGATAGTATATATGGATGGGAGGAGAGTCACACACACATCATTGGAGTCTTGGCTCACACTTGGTTCAGAACATGGTTTTCTTGGGCATAACTTATTTTTCACATGCATCTTGTGTTCTGCATTTTTTTTCTTAGTCATTTTCTTTCTCGGTGGTGATTCTTGTCATCGTGTGCCATTGTCCGTTGGTAGAGGTGGAGCAAAAGGTTTATTTAGAGGCAGTGAGGAGCCCAGTGGACCCCCGTTCTACTGAGTTCCTATGTGCATGTGCACTCAATCAGGTGGATATGCTACCCGAACTCTGCCCAAGTCCATCAATGCCTATCCACACTATTCGACAGAGACGGAAGTAGAGCGCATTCTACTCTTCTTCTCTCTTGATGAGATAATAAAGGTTTCACTTCTTTATTCATAGGCAACTCAAGCCCATGTTAGAGCAACATGGGGGATAATCATGTATGTTGTATGCATCTCTGAGCTGAAGGGCATTTCTCATATGGAATTTTCAAATTTTCTTTTGGAAGGCCATAGTTACAAGTTCTCCAATGAGACAAGTTAAACCAACTCTCTCCATCTAATTGGCCATATCTTGTTCATTCAAGATCTAAATTCAGAGACCTTTGATGATGTGGGTAGCTCTTTGAGAACTCCTTTATAGAATGGCTGCAAGCCATAGTTTGGCTTTAGTTTCCATCAGTTTCAGAGTTTGGAATTTGCCATTCATCCATCAAGGACCCTCTTTCGAGCATCATTTTGAAGCACAACTTATCTGGAGAGACTTGGAAAGCTATTCCGATAGAGTATGGACCATTTTCAGCACCTGCATACACCTGTAAATTACTTTTTGAACCTCCAGATAAGTCTCATGTCAATTTATGTGCATTGTTGTTGTCTTTTGCATCATATTGCATATAGAACATGAAAATTTTGCATAGTACCTAGAGTAGACACATAGTTTAGATGTGGACTCGTCTTGTGCGGTGCATGTATTCTTCTTTCCAAGGAAGGGTAAGTATTTTTCTTGCAGGTTAGGGAGGAGAGAAATATAAATTTATCAAGGTGTGTAAACCCCTTTCAGTCTACTTGTAGTTATATTGTGTCTCTTGGCATTATGAAATTTGTCAAGGTATCTAATCCCCTTCATTCTATTTGTAGTTAGATTGTGCCTATCAGCATCGTTATCTCAAAAATTGCTTGTTAAGTACTTGGTATAATTTTTCCAGTTTTCAAAATTGCACCATTATGCTACCAAAAGTTTTAGAAATTTAGTATGCATATGCATTTAAGAATTCAAAACATACTAAAAGTTACTTATGTCTTCATGTTCCATTGAGCAAAGGTTTGTGATTTCTTTCTTTTCTGCTGCCACTTACTTGTTTTGATTATACATAGAATATCCAAAATATATAATGATCAAGATGAATGATTAGTAGCATTTTGATCAAAGAACCATATAAACTTGTGGATATCTAGTAGATATCACTATTTGGGAAAATCCAATTCAAGGATAAGCCCAAGGGCAGTATTAAGACAAGGACAAGTGTTTCCAAGGTGATTGGAATGAGGGACTTAATAGTTTCACTAGAGTTAAGAGGTCACAAGGTAAATTGAAACCTTTGAAGAGAACTCTAAGAACACCTACAAGTTTAGGATGCTTATAAAATTAAGTATCTAATTCATAAGTAGTTACGATAATTACATAGCTATGAGTTCTAGTGCACATTTTTATGTGTATAGAACAAAGAAGTTTATTTCACAAGAAGTATAGACTTTAGTTTTTTGGAATAAAAAAGGAAAATCAAGTTTGATTAGAATGCCATAGTTAGAAATGGTAAAAGAAAATTCATGTAAGAACTTCCTAGATTTGGAGGTTGAGACATAGACTTTAGAGTTACTAGCTTTATAGAAGGAATCATATCTTGATTCTATAACAATTTAATATGGGTAGATTGGATAGTTCCATCTATCTCTCTGCTTAAAAATGAAGAATAGAGATCCTAGGTGGACTCATCTTCATTAGG
This sequence comes from Ceratopteris richardii, assembly GCA_020310875.1. Taxonomy (NCBI): domain Eukaryota; kingdom Viridiplantae; phylum Streptophyta; class Polypodiopsida; order Polypodiales; family Pteridaceae; genus Ceratopteris; species Ceratopteris richardii. The sequence continues at coordinate 91,765,642 of CM035408.1, read as the reverse complement.
CAAACAAGGAAAGTTTGTGGGTCATACTCAAGAGTGGCCAAGATATACAGAAAGGCAAGGTTTGCATAGAGCAAACAAGGCAAGGCCATCGTCTAAATCTCTTGCAAGGAATGAGACAAGGCCATATAGAAAGGCAGGGTTTGCGGTAAGTAAATAAAGCAAGGTTGTGGTCAAGATTCTCAGTAAAGAGTGATTACAAAGCAACGCAAGGTTTGCATTTATTAGATAAGGCAAGGTTGTCTCCACTAGGGAGTGATTATACAACAATGCAAGGTCTACAAGTAAGAAAGTTAGTTCTAGATGGAAGACAAGTTGAGAAGCAAGTTTGATGTTTCTATTTATAATACATCATAAATACTGACCAAGTAAAGTGATCAAGTTTGAGCATGAGGAGAGGCAACTACTGCTCCGTGGAGAACCAGATCTCCAAGAGACATGATTGGTAAATGCTACCAAGTTTCTTAAAATTGATTATAAGTTTATTTATTTGCTTTACTTTATGCATTTATCATGTAGTATGATGGATTCATATAGTCATGGAGAATCTAGTTAGAATGCTTTAGCACTTTCAGCAAAAGTGAGAGTAGAATTCTAAGAGTTGTTCCTAAAAGAATTACCTTCTAGTTTGCCTCCTTGCAGGAACATAGAGCATAGAATCGAATTGGTACTAGGGGTGAGTCCAAATGTTCAGCCACCATTTTGAATCCATTTGCAGGAGGAAAATGAATTCCACAAGGTTGTGGATTAATACTTACAGAAAGGTCTTATTAGACCCAGCTATTCACCCTTTTGCAGCACTAGTTCCTCTAGTGAAGAAGAAAGACGGATCTTAGTGTATCGACTATTGAGCACCCAATAAGATTACTATCAGACACAGATATCTTATGCCCAAGATTGATGATCTTTTAGATGCTCTAGGTGGAGCCGTTGTATTTAGTAAAATAGATTTAAAGAGTGTCTACCATTAGATTAGAGTAAGAGATCATCATGTACATAAGACGCAATTAATCCTGAGAAGGCTCAGTTGTTTCTTCTAAGGATGGAGTATCTAGGGCATGTGGGATCAGCCGATGGGGTTGAGATGGATCCCAAAAAGGTCTCTTTATATTATCTTGGACTACTCCTCAGGATGAGGGGCAGTTAAGGTCATTTTTAGGATTTCTTTTATTTATGTCAAAATTTCATTTCTTCTTATTTGTTGATAGCAGCATCTATGATGAACTTGCTTCAAGGGAAAGTTCCATTTGCATGGAAACAAGAGTAGCAAGATAGCTTCCATACTATAAAACGAGATATTCCAGAGGCTCTTATACTCAAAGTGGTAGCTCCATAGAAACCCTTTGAATTAGAGACAAATGCTAGTGGCATAGCCATAGGAAAAGTTTTGAGCCAAGATGGAAGGCCCATAGTTTTTGAGTGCAAGAAATTGACTAGTCACAAGCACAACTGGTTAGTTCATGAATAGGAGTTGTATGTAGTGGTGTATTCACTTAACGTCTAGAGACACTATATTTATATTGCAGACTTTAAGGTATACACAGATCATCATACACTTAAGTATTTTTGTAGTCAGCTAGATCTTCAAGGCAGACAGGTTTGTTGGGCTGAGTTCATGTAGGAGTTTCACATGGAAATCTTGTATAGAAGAGCAAAGAGAATATACATGTTGATGCATTATCACGAATAATGTATCAAATGATCTTTAAAGTTCTACAAAGCTCATTGCTTCAAGAGATAAAGAAAGCAGAGGTGGAAGATTTGCATTTGTTATAGAGGCATTAGTGATGTATCTATTATAGGATACGGGACAGATCCAGCTATTTCTTCCCCTAGCAGAGCGAACAAGTCCATTCTGTATTCCAATTTTTCATAGGAGAATGGAATAGTTAGATGGAAAGGAAAGTTTTGCATACCAGATTCTCAGGATTTGAGAAGAAAATTCATGCATGATAACCATGATGTTCCTTGCGCACGACATCCAGATGTTGAAAAGACAATATAGCGTGTTAGATGAATATTTTGGTGTCCTGAGTTAGCGAGAGATTTCCACATTCATTTTCAATAATGGTTTATGTGTCAATTCAACAAAGGAAAAAGGGTAAAGACACTAGGTCTTTTGCATCCTTTATAGATTCCACATCATAATTGGGACAATGTATCCACAGACTTCATAGTGGGGTTACTGTGGACCCAAAGGAAGCAGGATACTATCCTAGTTGTGGTAGAAAGATTGAGGAAGATGGAACATTTCATACCCATGTAGGAGACGATACAAGCTCCATAGATAGTGGAGTTGTTTGTCTAGCATTTCTTTAGATTGCATGGGTTACCGACATCTGTAGTTTCAGATAGGGATGTCAGATTCACAAGACACTTCTAGAAGTTTGTATCTAACAAACTGAAGGTGTCATTAAAGATGATCAGTGGTGATCATCCTCAGAGAGATGTTCAGACCGAGAGGGTCAACCAGATTTTATAGGGCATGTTGAGGGCATATGTGTCTAAGAGGCATATAGATTGGGATAGTTATTTGCCACTAGTTTAGTTTGTTTATAAGAATAGGCCTCACAAGGTGACAGGTATGTCTCCTTTTGAGATGAACTATGGCATAAATCCCAATGCTCCGAGTACCATAGGCATGCCAAAGAAATGTCCTCTTGCTTTGGAGTTCTTAACGAGCATCCAAGCAAATTTAGGAATAGCTAAAGCTAGTGATAGGGCTAAAGAGTATGCTGATAGGAAGAGATCTCCTAGATCAAGGAGGGAGACAGGGTCTTTCTTCAGGCACCAGCTAGATCTATTTCACTCTCCACAGGGAAGTGTAGTAAGCTTTCACCAAGGTTTTATGTAGCTTTGGAAGATATTCAAAAAGCTAAGTGAAGTTGCATATCGATTAGAGCATCCTCCAGATTGCAGAGTTCATCTACTGTTTCATGTTAGTAAACTTCGGAAGTATATTTCCAAGAAGGATAATCTAATAGGGGGTATTGTTTCTTCCTGTCATCCAAAAGTATCTAGTAGCTTGGGGAGGATTACCACTTACTAGCTCTACTTGGGCATCAAAAGCTCTAGTTTGCAAGTACTTTCCCTCATTGATCATTGAGGTCAATGATCTTTAGAAGGGGGAGAGACTGTCAGACATTGATCCATAGGGATCATGACTTTGTTCCATTGGGATCAATCCATGTGTGTGAGGTACAAGGGCTAGCTAGCCAAGGTCCCAAGCTCAATGGATACCCTAAGGTACCTAGTAGTAATGGGAATAAGTGTCGCATGATGACCACATGTTCACACTAGACTATTCCATATCATTGTTATTTCTTAGGGTACAAGAGGGTATATATGGATGGAAGGAGAGTCACACACACATCATTCAATTCTTTGTCTCACACTTCTGACATTGATCCACAGGGTCATGACTTTGGTGCATAGGGACCAGTCCATGTGTGTGAGGACCAAAGTCATGATCCCTGTGGATCAATGTCTGACAAAAAAGTATGCTGGAAACTAGACCAAGAGAACAAGAGAGGTCAAGAGACCCAGATTAAGGCCTTAGGACTCAAATGCCAGGTAGGAGAGTGTTAAATCAGCCCCGTAGATGCCTCTAGTGTGATGAGATTAATCACACACACTGGACGTGTAATCTATTCAAAGAAGCTAAAGATAGAAATTGGGTCACTGAGATTGATCGACAAATCTATGATTATGTGACCAAAAGACCTTTCAGAAGGAACCTTGTTAAAGTGGCTATCAAGAAATTCTAAGAGGCCTCTACACATCATAATGCATATGTGTGTAGGCTTGATAGTGACGATTCAAATTGTGAATTTTGGAACCATGTATATGATGTAATTAGTAGAGGAAAACTATCGGTTGATTCTTCGTGTGCCACAAGCTCTGATATATGTACAAAGACGTGTTGGAATGAACCAGTTGACATGTTCTCTGTCTATGTTCATGAGATACATATAGATGAAAAGAGAAATCGAGATGACGAGAATGAAAGATATTCCAAACGTACTATTAGGGATAGAAAAGAGAGTGAATCTAATGAATCAAATAGTGAGCCATCTAGATCATAGCCTAGTCAAGAGACTAAAAAACAAGAGTAAGATAAGAATGTATGAAAGTGAGCGCACATGCTTCTTCTACAAAAACCAAATACCTTATCTTTTGCACCATATCTTTTTCCATGCATTTCCAAAGTATGCAATTGATAGGGCTACATCATATAGCCGTGAATAGATTATCTTCCCATGTACTCGATACTAGATTTTAGGATTCAATGTTCCCATGAGATGTCAGTTTCTCTTTGAAGATTTGATTATAGAAGCGGCCCATCGAGGACGATGTGTAGGTTTAGTAGGGGCAAATGACGTAGAGATTTATATCTCTACATATCTAGAGTTTGAACCATCCATCTCCAAACTTCTAAAGAAAGACTTCCAACTCAAAAGACAAATATCATTGTTAGTCAAAATTTGGTCAATGACGAAGAAAAATTTTATTGCAGCATTGCAAAGTACTCATTGAAAGCTTTCCAATGATATATAACACTGTACCATTTGGTTCCAAAATCAGTCACTGTGGTCCAAAATCATCCAAAATAGTTAGGATATAAGTTTTTCTTCAAAGATGTTTTTCAAGCAAAATCTGAGGGCGCCTTGGTTAGGCTACGTGCCTCCCAACGAGGTGACTTGGGTTGATTCTTGCAGAGGTGCAACGCAGACTTGATAAGTTTTGTGAGTCTACTTTTACGAATAAAAGCAGTGATAGCATTGAAAATTATGAAAACATTAATCATAGCTTTTGAGATATCTTTTCAAAGAGCACAAGGTGATCATAGCTTTTCAATAGCGAACATAGTGTTTCTTTTGCTTTTGAAGCTTCACGCAAATACTATTTAAAGAAGGCTTTGGCTCATTGTTCATCATCATCTTATCTTCTCATCATCAATTGAAGAAGTCCCAATCTTGAGAAGAGCTCTAGCTAGTGTTAGAGTTTGGAGGAGATAAAGACATTGGAGGATTGAAGGAAGGAACAGGAGGCTATCTCTACATCTTGGTGGTGATTCTTCTCTCATCTTGGAGGAGGCTCTACATACATGCTTGGAGGAGGCTCTACATTCATGTTTGGAGGAGGATTTTGAAGATTATTATGAGACAACATTACGATGTATGATGAATTGGTAACATGTATCTTTTTCATTATTTTCAATTAGAATTGTATGAACACTTCTTGTATGTCTTGTACGTTATCTGATCAATCTCCTTCTTGAGTTTTTATTCTATCTTTGAGTTTTTGTTCCACCACTTGAGCTTGCATGAAGCACCGTGTGTGCACCATTGGACTTGGCGATTGAATTCATCCACCAACCATGCGTCATCTTCTTGACACCGTGTCATCCGCTTCAGTGAGCACCCATCTCTCTCTCTCTCTCTTTGTCCCTCTCTCCCTCTCTCTCTCTCACACACACTCTCTCTCTCTATCACACACATGCACACAAGTAGGCTAATCTTCTTTTTCATCTTAGCTCAATTCATGTTTTAGTGTTATAAAAAAGAGTGTGTATATTAATGTAGATAATCGTTAATAAGTAAACTTAAAGGGTAGGTTTTCTTTGAAGACAAAGTTTGGCAGAAGCCTAACCTCCCTGGTTAAATATGTGAAAAGAACAAGTGTACAAGTGAAAGGCAAAGTAACCATGGGACTCCTTGTATCCCACAAAGCATGAGTTAGACTGCCAAAGCATGACAAAGGACTATGAGAAGGCATCTAATTTCAATGGTATGAAGGCATTACAAGGGTTTACTAGCTTCATTGGCCTAGGCATGTCCAGCAATCCATAGAGATTGAGCACGCAAGCTCGGCTTCAAGAGGTGAGTGCCCAAATCACTCACCTATGATGCATGGACCTTAAAGGCAAGTTGTTTAGAGCACGTGTTAGGTTTTTCAACAACCTTTAGATTTCTTTGCAGTTTACTCTTGGAAAGTAAAGAACAATCTTAAAAGAGTTGTCATAATTGTTGTCGCAATAGCATGTTACTCTTTCAACACTTTACAATTTTCTCGAGGGAAACTCAAGCCATGTCACCATCTTCAAGGACGACTGATAGTGATCATCCATCTCTCTCTCTCTCTCTCTCTCTCTCTCTCTCTCTCTCTGTGATAAACAATGTAAGAAAATAATTGCGGTGGTGGGTTCCAATCATTTCACACCAAGATCTTTTTGCTTTCCTCAAGTTGGTGAATCTCTAAAGCAAAAGGATATCCATCACTAGCTTCAGGGGCCTTTTTACCCTGGCAAAGAATTGTACATACGTTGGGCTTGTGAACGACCTTAAGGTTTCTTTGCAGTTTACTGTGGAAAGAAAAGAACAATCTTAAACGACTCATCATAATTGTTGTTGCACTAGCATGTTACTCTTTCAACACTTTACATTTTCTGGAGGGAAACTCAAGCCGTGTGACCATCTTCAAGGCCGAGTGATAGTGATCATCCATCTCTCTCTCTCTCTCTCTCTCTCTCTCTCTCTCTCTCTCTCTCTCTCTCTCTCTCGCGCACACAAAGACAATGTAAGAAAGCTACTTTGAAGAGCCCGATTATGTCAATGCGGTGGTGGGTTCTTATCGTTTCACACAAAGACTCTTTTTCTTTCTTGGAGTAGGTAAATCGCTACAGCAACCAAGTGTATGTGTCTGAGGCGAAGAATTCTACACTCTTTTGATCCCAGGCGTTGCGTACTTGATGATCTACGATTCCCACCACGCGTTATTACAAAAGAAGATGCGGGACAACGAAAAATTAATTCTGAAGATTTCATCATAAACATTTATGATGAGGATGGACTAAGAAGATATGGAGAGTGAGGTGAGAGTTGGTATTAGAGGTGATGACAAAAATGACAATGGTGTTTCAAGGTCATAGCAGAGATATGGTGCCATTTTCCCTTCACACCCTTGTACTTCTGGTAGAAGATGAAAACAAGGAGATTCTGCTTCTAGAGCCTTTTTTTGAAGCACACGAGTTAGTTTTAAATGGCACTTAGCCCTAGCTTTGGAAGCCATTGATAATCGAGCAGCTATTCTTCTCGTGTCAACTTGAAGTTGAGAATGATGGCGTAGATATTATCCTCTTATCACTAGGCATGCGAGAATTAGCATCATTGCAAGTTTCATTGTCGTTCTTAGTGTTGTCATTGTGAATCGGTGCCGAAGCTTAAAATCATGCCAGAAGTCTTAGTTCTAATGTTAGACATTGATCCATAGGGATCATGACATTGATCTATAGGGATCAGTCCATGTGTGTGAGGGACAAGGGCCAGCTAGCCAAGGTCCCAAGCTCCAGGGATACCCTAAGGTACTTGGTAGTAATGGGGATGAGTGTTGCATGATGGCCACATGTTGACACTGGACCATCTCATATCATTGCTATTTTTAGAGTACAAGAGGGTATATATGGATGGGAGGAGAGACACACATGTATGGACTGATCCCTATGGATCAATGTCATGATCCTTGTGGATCAATGTCTGACATCGAAATCCAAATGAATTATGAGAATAAACAAGTTAATTTGGACATTTGTTGTTTGTGTAATAGTAGCATGATTTGGTGGATATGGAGGAGTCATTAAATGCAATCAAACGGTTGTAATATAGCGTTCAATGCATAAGGAATGCTATTAGTATAACTGGTTTATATACTTTCATTCTGAAAAATGCCTTTTGCATAAGAGTACGAATAAGCATGGATGTGCTTGCCACCTCCACCAGAAACAATGAATACGAAGATTGAGAAGATGTAAGGCCTCATATTCAATCACCTCTAAAGTTAGTTTGAAAAAATTCATCACATTCAATATGTTAACAAATGTTTTCATTCTCATAGGATTAAAATGTAATTTCTTTTTTGTGGTAGTCCGGTTATGCAAGGTATACATTTCTTTGATCTTATGTTGATAACTCCATGGTCAAGTGAAAACCTAAATTTTGGTACAAATTCCAGGAATTCTAGTAGCTCTCTTACATCTCTTAATTTTCAAATTGAGTTAACAATTATATTTCTAGGTTTAAAATCTAGATGCATGAGATCTTGTATTTTGAACCTACATAATTTTCTTTAGATTCAAAGGTGAGCCTCTCCAAACTTCTTTTTCCACCTCATATATTTAAAGGCCATTACTAACAAGTTAGAAGATATGAAACTGAAAATGTATTTGAGATTTCTTTACACATAATAACATATCGTCGACATTGAATCTCTTTTGAACTCCATTCTTGAGATATGCCATTGATTTTTTAAATAAATGCATATGGTTATGACTTCTGCAAGCTCATGTGTTTAGAACATGTGATAAGAACATGTAAAGGTAAAAAGGACCATATTCTAAATCTCTGTGAAATTTTACCTGGTGTCATTGATGTTTGAATGTCATCTTTGATCTTGCTTTGAAATCTTGATAATTTCCATTCCTCAAGTGACTCTCAATCTAAAGATGAAATAGAAGAAACATGAATTTCAACTAATTCTCTATAGTCATTTCCATGTGATGATATTTTATATTCTGCAAAACATATAACAATATTGCTTTGGAAAAAGTTGGAATCTTTTCTACATAGAGGTAGTTTCTGTATTGTTTAAGAATTTCTCTAAGTTTTCATGTCAAGCATTCAAAAGTTTGGTATTCAAAAGCATTTGATGGAAAAATATCTGCAAAAATTCAAATCGACAACAAATAATTTATTGAAAATTAAATAAACCATACATATTCACTCATTAATAATTGTATGGTTTAATTATAGATCATCTGTGGTGAAAACATGTTGGGATTTGGTCAACCATCTATGTCTCTCAACTTTAAACTCAAGGATAGGAGCCTTCTAGTGATTGTTTGAGTAATCTCTTTTGTTCTTCTTAACTTTATGTGCACCTCTAAGTATAGTCACCCAATCATTCAAATGCATAGACTCTTATACAACTATCTTACAAGCATGGTAATCGACACATTCGCAAAATGAGAAGAGAAACCACTTACTTCATCATGAGCATCTTATTTGATCATCTCACCTCACGATGGATCTTTATGAGCAATAAAGTTCATGCTCCAAAGTTACTTCACTAATGACATTAATACCACTATATACTTTCAGTCACTTTTGAATCCTTTCTCTACTTCTAAAATCCACAATAATAAGGTTGCGTACCAACATTTGCCAAATTTCCTAAATATACGTGAATATATATATATATATATATATATATATATATATATATATATATATATATATATATATATATATATATATATATATATATATATATATATGTGTGTGTGTGTGTGTGTGTGTGTGTGTGTGTGTGTGCATATATATATATATATATATATATATATATATATATATATATATATATAGTGAAGAGATGGATTTGTAGTTGAAGAAGATGAAGTGGTGTTGCAAAAAGTTTGCACTACACTAGCCAAATGGACTCCAGAGATATGTGATGGGCCCTTTTAGCTTGCCAAAGGATGTATTAGACACCCTATGTACCTTGAAAGATCACTCTCAAAAAGTTGAGTCAATACAGATAAGTTGGAGTAAATTCAAGAGCAAAAAACTTTCTACTTATGTTCATACACCTGTCCAAAGTTTTGAACAATTCTCTAGCCACAGCAGCAATTAATTTAATTCCTTTTTGAGAACTCTTATTAACTTACTAAGCTAACAATCAAGATTTATTTCAACAAAAATGATGAACCACAAAAGGAGAAAGATGTTTAGTAAGTGGTAGCATGAACCCGATTTTCCCGGGCATAATAGTACTCAGACCCATGAGCAAAAAAATCAAAATATCTCAAGATTCAAGAACTCAATGCTTATGAACTTTTGTAAGCATATACTACACAGTATGATGATTCTAAAAAGCTTTGAATCATGGAAAACGGTGAAGTACACATGGAGAAACAACTCTGACAAAATGACTATTCTGAGAGAGTGCTGACAGAGAAGTAGAAAATGAGTTGACATAGTTGACTTCAAATTATCATATCTCAAGATTGAAACCTCCAATTGCAATGAACATTTGTGAGCATATAGTAGACCTAGAGGCTAATGTTATCAAGTTAAATCGCTGAAAATAATGCACCAAAGCTCAGAGAAATCATCTCTGCAATCTGACTGAGAAAACTGAGAGATATGGCAGTGAACAGTACACTTCACAAGAGCATGAAAATATGAACTCAAATGATCATGAAAATGAAAGTATACTGAGTGTAAAATACAATGGACTTACTGATACATATGTATGCCTTGATACTACACCTTCATATGGCATAAATCTAAGCTCATGGAGGCCTCCTCTTGACCATGACTAAAACTGCCATGTATTTATAGTTGATCTTGGGAGCCTAACTTCCTACAATCACTCTCCAATCTATTAGAGATTTATTTGATTCTCCAACTACCTTCAATCATGAATTGGTGGCTTTTCTTTCCCTGGACTCAACCACTTTAGATTCTTTCACTTTTACATCAAGTAAAGACTTCAAAAGTTACAAGAGGTAGTTCAGAAGTGAACTTTACATTGTCTTCACTTTAAGGCTTCTTCTATCACTTTGTGAGACTCAAGAAAATACTTAGGCTTGTCATAGAATTGCTCCAACAGCTCCCCCTCAAGCCAAGTATGCTTGAGGTCTTCAATCTTCCAAGATTACCTGCAATCCTATCATGGCTTTGAATTTGCAAAGCTTTGTACTATCCAATGCTTTGGTTAGAATATCTGCACATTGTTGATGAGTGGACACATATGATATTTGAATCTCCTTGCTCACAATATTCTCTCTTACATAGTGATAATGAACTTCAATATGTTTAGTCCTTTCATGAAAAATTGAATTAGCAGCTAAGTGAATAGAACTCATATTGTCACCAAAAATATTTGGAGTTCCAATCTCCAAACCAGGATCTGTGAATAGTGTCTTCATCCACATAGCTTCTTGAGTAGATATGGCAAGACCTTTGTATTCAGCTTCAGTAGAAGAGAGAGCATTTTTGGGTTTCTTCTTGGATGACCATGAAACAAGTTTTGAACCTGCAAAGGTAAGATAACCTGAGGTTCTCCTTCTGTCTTCCTTGGAGCCCACCCAATCTGCATCAGAGAACAATTTCAAACTTAAATTAGATACATAATGTTAATGTAACCCCTCATTAATGGTCCCTTTGAGATATCTAAGTATCCTCTTGGTAGCCTCCATGTGAGGTTTCCTGGGTGTGTGCATAAATTGACTTAGCACACTCACACTACAACATATATAAACCCCTGTCAATGTGGCATAGTTCAAACTACCCACAAGGCTTTGATAACCTATCACATCTTCTATGAAATCACCTTCATGTGAGCTCAATTTATGATTAACCTCCATTGAAGTACTTGCAATCCTGCAATCTTGCATCTTGAATTTTGCCAACATGTCTTTAATGTACTTTCTTTGAGTCACAAACCATGATCTTTGTAGACAACCTCCAATCCTAAGAAGTAGGTAAGTGAACCCAAATCACTTATCTTGAATTCTTCTCTCATCTGTTCTTTGATTCTCTTCATGCCATCTGTATCGTTTCTTGTAAGTATAATATCATCTACATACACACAAATAGATGACTTCAGAATTAGTCCTTTTTATGAATAGTGATGGATCTGCCTTACTGGGTTGATATCCTTTGTCCTGCAAGAATGAGACAAGCCTGTGATTCTAAGCCCTTGGGGCTTGTTTGAGTCCATTTGAAGTATCTTTCAATTCTTGGAAGAGGCAATACTAAGCAAAACCCTAATAGTAGGCATCTTTGCCACAGGAGAGAAGGTCTCCTCATAATCAATTCCCTGAGTTTGTGCAAAGCCTTTTGCCACAAGCCTTGCCTTATACCTGTTAATGGAACCATCTGAGTTCTTCTTCAATTTGTAGATCCACCTTGAGCCTATCACTTTCATTGATGGAGACTTGGGAACCGATTCCCAAGTGTTATTCTCCTCAAGAGCTTCAATTTCTTCTTCCATTGCATGCCTCCATTCTGATTTCTTCTTTGCTTCCTCCAATGTTGAAGGTTCCTCTTGATTTATGTCATGTGCTAGATAGATTGAATGTTTAGTGACTAGAGAAGTATCAAACCCATACCTTTCTGGCTTTCTTTTCTCCCTCATGGACCTTCTTAGGCCGTGATGTGATGATTCTACCTCTTGTCCAAGTTCCTACATTTTTGCTTTACCTTTAGACTCCCATATTTTTATTTTTTCATAGTGATTTGCGTCATCATATTTTGAGGTATCCTGCTCTTCAACTTTAGAAGAACTATCCTTAACAAGTTTTGGAAAATCTTCTTCAAGATCATAAGGTAGGTTGACCTTTCTACATGAATCTTCATACCAAGAACTATTCTCATCAAATACTACATCTCTACTCACCAAGAATCCTTTGGTTGTTGGGTTGTATAATCTGTAGACCTTTTGATTGTTGTCATATCCAATGAATACACACCTTTCTGCTTTAGGATCCATCTTGCCTCTAATGTGTGGAGGAACATGAGCGAAAGCAACACATCCAAAAATCTTACGATGATCCAAGCTTGGTCTTCTTCCATTCCAAGCCTCATATGGTGTCATGCCATCAAGTGATTTTGAAGGTAACCTGTTAATCAAATAAGTGGTTGTGGATACAGCCTCAGCCCATAAGTAATTAGGTAAGTGCTTTCCATTTAGCATAGACCTTGCAGCTTCAACAATTGTCCTATTCGTTCTTTCTACCACTCCATTTTGCTCAGGAGTGTGCCTTGTAGTGATCTCTCTTTTGATGCCTCTTTCTTGAAGAAAGGAGTCAAATTCATGGGAGAAGTATTCTCCCCCTCCACCTGACCTTATCCTTTGTAGTGTTTTACCTGTTTGATTCTCCACAAGAGCCAAATATCTTTTGAAGCATGAAAGACTTCATCTTTATGTTTCATAAAGTATAATATAGTCCACCTATTGCAATCATCAATGAAGGAGACATAATACCTTGATCCAGATATTGAAGGATCCTTTCTAGGGCCCCATACATTTGTATGAACCAACTCCAAGAGATCTCCATGCATATATCCTTTCTTCATGAATGGTAACCTGTGAGACTTTCCAAATTGACATGCACTACACTTATAAATCATGTGTTGTTTTGAGAAGTTAGGGAGTCCAAGTATACTTTGGTCCCTCCAAATTTGCTTTAATGATCTTTCACCAATATGTGCTAACCTTTTGTGCCATACTTCCAATTCTGTAAGTGTTTGACTACCATAATTAAAGAGAGCAATGTTCCTAGTGTCTTGTAATTCAAATGTGAACATTCTACTTGTCTTTTCACCTTTTGCAATTCTCTTGAATCCTTGACTTGGATCTTCAACAAATGCTCCTACTTTTGTGAACCTGACTTGCAACCCTTTCTCTACTATCTGGCCAACACTTATCAAATTCTTTGCAATGGTAGTGACATAGAATAACTTACTGAGTAAGTTGATATTTCCATCAGGTGCTTTGACATTTCTTATTTTCTCCACAAGGTGTCTTGTATCATCTCCTGTTTGTACCTCATGCTTGTTCCTTGGGTCTTCTAAATCTGATAGGAGGGCCACATTTCCTACCACATGATTGTAACAACCTAAATCTATGTAGAAAACATGCCCATCAGATTTACCTTGTGGCATCGCCATATTCATGATTAGCAATGAGTCCTCTTGATTTGAGCCTTCTGTGTAGTTATTGAAGTCTCTTCTTCCTCTATTGCCTCCTTGATAATTTGAATGGTTGTAATTGTTGTGGTTGCCATGGTAATTATTGAACCTTCCTCTTGAGTAGCCATAGCTTCCTCTATTGTAGCCTCTACCTCTTCGATTCTTGGAATTCCTAAAGCAATTTTCAGTTATATGATTAGTTAATCCACAAATAGAGCATAAATTGGAGTCTTGGGATCTCCCCATGCCTTGTCTTCCTCCCCTACCTCTACCTCTACCATGTCTTTTTCTACCTGCATACTTAGCTTGATGTGTACATGCTTTATCATCCACTTTCTTTACTCTTCCTTTGTTTTCTTTGGGCTTGCTTTTATCAATATACAAAGCTGAAAATTGATTACCTTTGGAGCTTTCTCCATTCTTGATAAGCTTGGCCTCTTGAGTAAGTAGTTGTCCTATGAGTGTGTTGAAATCTGGTACATGCATATCCATGTATAGATCCATAGCTGTGGTGAATGCTTCCCACTTGTCATCTGCCTTCAAGCCATTGATGACCTGCCTTACAATTTGTTCTTCATCTATTACCTCTCCAATGCTTCCCAACTAATCTGCTATGTCCTTGAGCTTTGTGACAAAATCAATCACATTTTGTTTGGGAGCTTTCTTGAGAATTGTGAAGTCTAGCCATAGTTTATGCTTCCTGGCCTTTGTACTTGAAGAGAAGAAGGCTTCAAGTGCATTCCACACTTCCTGAGATGCTTTACAACTTCTAATGTGAGGCAAAAAAAAATCTCAGATAGAGTTGAGGAGATAAGACCTTGCAAGTGCATCCTTGAAGCACCATCTGCTCAATCTTTCTTGCTCTTCTTGTGTTGGTTGACCTTTGTTCCTAAAACTTGGCATAACTTCA